>JAPSGF010000009.1:13861618-14209220 GCA_035772895.1 Perdix hodgsoniae | reverse complement strand
TCCATCCATCCATCCATCCATCCATCCATCCATCCATCCATCCGTCCATCCGTCCATCCATCCGTCCATCCATCCGTCCATCCATCCGTCCATCCATCCATCCATCCATCCATCCATCCGTCCATCCATCCATCCGTCCATCCATCCGTCCATCCATCCTCTGGAGTTAGGCAGCCAGGTTCCCCAGCTAACCGTTCTCTGTTTCTGTCAGGACAGTAGTGAGGCAGCAGATGGAGCTGGCCCCTGGGATGAAGAAGTTACCAAGTGGTGGGGAGAGTGGAGCTCGTGGTCCACCTGCTCGCGATCCTGCGGGGGAGGCGTGATGTCCCGGGAGCGGCACTGCCTGCGGCAGCGGTGGGTCCCTCCATGCATCCTCCACGGTGCCCCAGCCTCCATTTGTCCCTTGCAGCTACTGCAGTCCTGGAATTGGTCAAAGAGGGTTCGTGGGGACCCAGCTGTTCCCTCTGGATCACCTCACCGCCCAGCCCTCATCGGGCACCTCGCCAGCCTGAGCTGCTAACAAGAGCCAGCGTCGCACTGCACAGCACACCACAGGGGCTGCTCAGCCTCTTTCCCTTCTGCGTGACTGCACTCCTGAGGGCAGGAAGCTCAGACAAGGACCCCCCACCTGCTCTGCCTCCTCCAGAAGAAAATTTCTTTTATGTGGGCTGGTTGGCAGCATAGTAAGGGTCCAGAAGTGGTGACACGCCGTCCGTCTGGACACCGCCTCCCCACTAACGAGGCTTGCCAATGTCTCTGCCTCTGCTTGACATCAAACCCAGCCAAAAGGCTCCTGCAGCTTTCAGCAGGGCAGCCTAAGTTTGAGCCAGCCATGCCCTGTGAAACAGTTCTTGCTGGACTCCGCAGGCTGCCCCTGCTTCAGCTGAAAGAGATGGCAATTTTGAAGCCTTATGATGTGAATTTAGGCTCTACCAACATTGTGTAAATTGTTGCTCTGCAGGAATAGCTGCAGCACATCTGAGCAGTCCAGCTTGAATGTGGTTCCTCATTACACAGTGAAGTTCCCATCTGTAACCTCAGCCTTTCTCCCTGCATCTTCCCAGCTTTCAGGAATTTTTTTAGCTTTAGCATTAGTCGAGAACTTCAGTATCTCTTGGACAAGTGCTGCTGGCCAGAGGTAAAGCATCACTTGCTGAGAAATCCCCGTGGGTTTTGTTCATCACCAAACCTCTCTTGCTAGTCTTGAAAGGTGTTCAGTGCCCACGAGAGGTGCCGTCTCTCTGCGTGCTGCTCAGTGAATTCTGAAATCAGTTCCCCAGCTCACTTCCACATTGTAGGTGCTTCCATGGAGATGGTGGGTCATCAGGCCCCGCTGCCCTTTTGTCACACCAACCCTTTTGCAGCTCTGAGATGTCTGGGCAGACACAGCCATGGAAATACTTCAGTTGTTTCCCATCCACTCGAACTGCTCCATAATGAGGGTAGTCTCAAATCACACTCCAAAGCTAACAGCACCGAAAATGCCTTTCAGGGGAGACATTCACTAGTGTAAATCCTGAAAACCTTACTCTGATAAAATCCCACCCCGAATTCTCTGTTATCCTTGATTTCTTAGTGCTTTGCAGACCTCTAGCTTATTTCTGCTTTCACACGTTCTGCTTTGCAGGCTCCAGATGCCCCAGGGAACAAACAGCACCATGTGTGTTGGCCAATCCAAGCACTACCAACTGTGCCAGCAGCAGGTGAGAACTGCTTCCAGCACTGACTGGTCCTTTCTGGGGGATGTGAGGTTGGACCAGCAAATGCAGGTGCACCAGCAGTGAGGGGCTGGCAGAGGAGTGCAGATAAGAGGCACAGTGCACTCGTGGGGGAGTTGCCAGTGTGCCTTTGAAAACACGGGAGTTGGGCTCTCCTCTCTGGGTCTGAAAGGGGGGGGAGAAGGATATAAAACATATTTGTCGTGGGGTGGGGGGAAGGAAGAAGTTTTTCTGGCGTGTTTTTCCCTTTGCTGGAAGTAGATTTTGCAGTACTGTTAAATACAGCTGTCTGAGGCGATGGAAGCCTGGCCTTTCTGCCTGTATTACTGCACATCAGAGTCCATCGCTGATTCCTTCCAGGGTGGACAGGGCATTTTCATCCCCCAAGGATGCAGCAGGGCCAAGCAGCTGTCACAACCAGGGCTGCGACACAGGGAGCTTTTGATCACATTTATTCCCTCCATAGCCCTGCCCAGCCAACACAGCAAGCTTCAAACAACAGCAGTGCTCCAGTTTCAATGCCAAAGCCTTTGGGAAGCGGTACTACCACTGGATGCCCCTCTATCCAGGTGGGTTTTCACAGCTTCACACAAAGGATCAGGGTGAGAAAACACCCGCAGGATTTTCTCAGACACAAGAGGAGGACCCAGGGGCAAGGGATGGCTGGTCCAGAAGTGCTTCCCTATGCTCCCTGCTTTGGAGAAATCATCCCCTCTCTTCACAGAACCACCCCAGCCAGCCAGGCCTCTTCTCACACTGGCTTGGATCCTATGTCAGAATGTGCTGGTGAGCAGACACAGGCGTCTCTCAGGTGTCTCGACTCACCAACGGTCACCTTGGCAGATGGGATGTTCAGTCCATGTGTGCCTCCAGCATTTCAGCCACCTCTGTCATCCCGCATGCTTCCCACTGGGATGGCGGTGGGTTATTCTGAACAGGATGGCCATCCATTTCCTGCAGAGGAGATAAATTGCTTCACACGGGTTGCCAGATGGCCCTTGAGGCCCAGATTCAGCTCCCCTGAGATATGACTGCCTTTCTGGACCTGCCTGTTTTTCCATTAGCTGCCAAGGGAACATAGAACATCTGCACCTCAACTTCCATTGCTCAGCTGGAAGGGGTGCAGCTGGCCACAGCCCCACTGTCGATACCTCTCTTGCGGGTCATACTTGCTCCTGTGTATTTATGTGTGGCCTGGGATCTGCTGATGTGGATTCCCATATCTGGCACAGGGGATGGCACTGCAGAGGGGAGAGGTTTTGCCATCAAGGAGCACTTCTATGTGTGGCCCCAGGTGCAGCCTCACACCACGATCCCTTTAATACCACAAGGTCTGTAGCCTTGCTGTTCATCTCGAGAAGCAAGAACATTCAAGATGATATCAAACCAGCAGTGTGCATGAAGGGAAAGTCCCCTCCCTCACTGCCCATCCCCTTGGTCTGCCTCTGTCCCTTCAGATGACTACACCAGCATCTCCAACAAGCCGTGTGACCTCCAGTGCACCACGCGGAATGGAGAGAGGCAGCTGATGGCCCGAGCCCAGGATGGTACCTCCTGCAAGGACAGGACCTACCAAGGGGTCTGCATCAATGGGAAGTGCGAGGTGAGGCTCTGGAAGGAAACAGTACAGAAACCAGGGGTATAAGTGCCTCGTTGAATCACTGCCTGGTCACTGTGAAGCCAGGGGTCCCAGCAGAGAGGTGAAACCGAGGCCTGGCAAGAGTGATTACATTCACTTTTGGTTGCCTGTGGGCTACAGCAGAGCAGAGCAGAGCAGACTCACACAAAAGGAGTTAGATACATCTGCATGCACAGTGGGTAACAGAACTTTTCTCCCAGCCCAGAGAAGACTGGGATTGCAGGTCTGTGTTCATAGCCAAACTGAAAAAGGTTGGATTTTTTCCCTTGTAGAACAAGGGTAAAGGATGTGTGTGTGGAGTGTTAGAGAGACGTGTCCTAAAACCTCAAGCAGCCTGCCTGCCTTTGATGCAGCATCTCCTGGAAGATGATGCTGTACATCACTACTACAGTGAGATGGATTGGCCAAAAGATGGGAGGCTGAATAAATGGAAGCAGACTTGCTGAATCTTATTTCCCACACCAACACGTGCCACCCTGCCCCAGGCTCAGGGGCACAGTGCACACGGTCACAGACTACCCCACATCCACACCCAGTAGCTCACCTAAAGAATAAGGTAGCATTACCTTGAAAAGACACTGTCCCCTAAGAGACACTCTCTCTGTTTACTCTGTTCCTTGCAGCCAGTGGGGTGTGATGGGAGCCTGTACTCGGCCCGGACGATGGACAGATGCAGGGTGTGTGGAGGGGACGGCAGCACTTGTCACCGTGTCTCAGGCAGCTTCCGAAAGGCAATCTCACAGATAGGTACTCCCTGCTACCACAGTGCAGAGACTTCACCTGCTACTTCTTACCACCAACTGGCACGAAGGGTGACTGGCTTGAATGAGGGTAGGAGCTTCCCAGCTGCTTGGTGGAAAAAGCTGAAGAGTGCCACCTCTGCTTAAATACCGACACATTTTATCCTTTTGGATTACTCAGAGGAGATTGGGTGTGATATGTTGTAAATTAGGCCAGCAAGGTTTTCTTTCACATCTTCACCGTAGGAGGCAGCTGGGGATCTCTTTGTTCCTATTGATTTTGGCATCTCGTGCACCTCAGATGATGTGAAAAGGTCAATGAATCTTCTTTTATTTGTGCTAGGTGTTCACTGGAAGATTAGGCTCCTCTGATGAGGGTCACAGCATTTGTTTCAGCCTGCACTTCGCCTCCAGCTTTCCCCAGTCCTGTGGCTGATGCAGCTGAGGGACAGTCCCTCTGAAACTGGGCTGAGATTAATGGTTCATCTCTTGCAACCTCACGGCCCATTCCTCCACCAAGAAGGAACAGACTGTGGTATACTCATTAGTAATTAATTAACTGTGGTTTGAGGATGTTTTGGAACATCGTTTTACACTGCTATTGTTCCACTAGTCTACCTCATTCTCCACAGATGCTGGACCAGAGAAGTATTCTGGCTCCTTTCCAGGGTGTGGTAATAGTGCTAACCTCTCTAGAAGCACACAGACAGTCTTGGCCTTCCATTCCAGGCCTCATAAAATCTTACAGGATGGAAAAAAACAATCAACAGACTTTCTAACAGGAAAGGCAAGCTGGCAAAGCCCCACAACGTTAAGAGCCTTTTACTTCCTACCCATTTAAAGGTCAATCTTTATGCTCCTCTTGAGACAAATTCTGTTGAGTCGGGAGCTGTGGGGACCTACAGTCTTCTCCCTGCACCCTTCAGCACCAGTGCTGATCAATAGTAAGCTTTTTATGTGCTCTTGTGAGGAAAAGCTTCACAGCACATTCACTCACGCACCTACAGCCACGCTGTTAAGCTCACGCAATTCCTTTCTGACTTCAAACCCAGCAGCGGTCAGACTGAGCCTTAGAGACCTGCAGTGGTCATTGGCAAAGGGATTTCAGAAGGGAGCTGGGATTAGAGCTCACAGCTTGGCACTACACGTTTACGTCCTTAACATCCTGCTAGGGGTAGCGCTGCCCCCCTACACGCACACCTATCCCACGAGATGCTTTGCCTATGGGCACTGTTCTGTTCCATCCTTGGATTTTCTTCACCTCCTGTTCCTGCTCCTCAGGTTACGTGTTCATCACCAGCATCCCTGCCGGTGCCATGGACATCCTCATCATGGAGCGCAGGAAGACAGAAAACATCCTGGGTAAGCAGGGGGTCTGGCTGGGTGTAGAGGTCCCAGCTCAGCTGTTTGTGGGGTGAGAGGACACCAAAGCCGCCCCTGTGAGCATTTCCTCCTGGGTAGCACAGCCTCAGCACTCTGCACGGAGCATCACGTTTGTCTCTTTTTTCCTTTGAAGCACTCGCTGATGAATATGGGCATTTCTTCTTCAACGGCAACTCTGCCATTGACAACCCCCAGAACTTCAGGGTAGCTGGCACGATCTTCAAGTACAGGCGGCCTTCGAGTCTGAATTCAGATGGGCTGGAGTATATCATAGCTCACGGGCCCACTAACCAGTCTCTGAATGCCATGGTATGTGAAGAGGTACTTCTAGCCCTTCCTGTCTTGCCTCTCCCAAACTGTGAGCCTCCGTCAGACAAACTGCTTCCTAATTTTGTTCTCACACCAACCCTGTGGCTGAGGAAGCCAGATATCGATTGCCTTGTGGGGTTTCCTCTTGGGTTTAAGAGGATGCTGTCTTCTCTTAACATCAGAAGAAATCATGCCCTTAGAATAAAAGAGGTTTTGTTTTCCTTCCCTGTTTCCTCCAGTACTATAACTTTAATGGGAAAATGCCACATATAACTTATGACTACACTGTACCACGGACACCACCACCTCTCCGAACCGCAGCCCCTGCTGTAGACAGACCTCGTTATCATCAGCCAGCAGAGACCAGCCACAGCCATCCTGTTCCAGCCAACTTCAGAGCTGCCAAGGACCCCAATGCCACACGGCTTTCCCTGTCACCAGATGACACCAACAGACAGCTTCCTCTAAAAGACAGGCACGAAGATTTAGGATTCAGTCATCCACACTTCTTCCACACCAACTCTACTAATCACCCTCGGGGCTGGGGCTGGGAACAAGGTGAAGAAAAGGAGAAGTATGACTTCCACATAAGGCAGGTCTACCATGCAAACACAGCAGCAGAGGAAGAAGGAGAGGAAGCAGCAGCAATTGGTGGAGAAACAGAATTGGGTTGGTTGCTTTGTTTTTCCTTTTCTCCCAAGCCTTAGTTCATTGAAAAGGGGCACTGGGACATTCCACGTTGGTTTACTTGAAATACAGGGTGGCTTTTCCATCAGGCAGACAGGGAAAAAGGATGGTTAATAGCAGGGGTGGAGACTGTCAGAGTGCAGCTGGTTGCTTCTTGTGGGAAGGGGAGCAAATCTGAGGTCTGTCTGGGAAAGCCAAACAGTTAAGGGGCAGGATTAGGAATGAAGGGCACTTACAGCATAGGTCTGAGCTTTAATACAACTCCTGGGCCACGGGCAGGTGTGGGGATCTCATGTGAGGCTGCTCAGGATAATTAAAGCCTCTTGATGCACCCTGATGGCAACTTAGGGTTTTGAGGCCAAAATACTCAGTGTTTTTTGCCTTACCAGACACCACTAAACCACACAGTATGAGCTGTGCAAGATAATTATCGCATCCCAATATTTTTCCTCCAGCCCTCAAATTCAACCAGATTTCCATCAGCACAGCTGTACCCTACAGCATGAGGAGATCCGAGCTGTCGGAGAACAGCCGCGTCGCATCCTCCAGGCTTCGGCTCTTCAGGAGGTTGTGCCACCAGGACCAGCACCACGCTGCCTTCTGCAGGGAGCTGCAGTACCTGGCTGCCAGGCTGGCCCAGAGGAACAGCACAGCAGGACTATGGGCTGAAACAGCTGCCCGCTGGCCACAGGGCCTCCACAAAACGCCGTCCCGTAAGAACTCACTGCAGGATTTGAAGGTGGAGATGTTTGCTGGGAGACAGAGGAAAGTGAGCAACTACAGTGTGATGGCATCTGTGGAGAGCTCTCTGCTGGGTGCCAGCACAACGGTGGACGTCAGCCAGGCAGAGCCTCTGCAGGCCCCCGGCACTGAAAGGTGGCACTTGGGTTCCTGGGCAAAACAGGAGCATGGTTAGCTGGGAAGGGAGGGTTGAACCAATCCTCTGGTAGTCTCAGTGCTGTCCTTGACATCCCCATTTGCCAGCGACTCTCCATGGTATCTGTTACAGGTGCTTGGGCAATGATGCGTCTTCCAGATGTTTGACGCAGCTCGTGGTCCAACACAGAGCTTCTGGAACATACGTTGTGTTCCTTTGCCTCTGAGAGATCCATTTAAATGAGAGGACCTGTGGGGCTATGGCTGTTCACAGTCTTACTAGCTGAATGCAGGAGGTGGTTGCCCCATCCCTGCAGGCATTCAAGGCCAGGCTGGATGTGGCTCTGGGCAGCCTGGGCTGCTGGTTGGCGACCTGCACATAGCAGGAGGTTGGAACTGGATGAGCACTGTGGTCCTTTTCAACCCAGGCCAGTCTATGATTCTATGAAGGCTTCATGCTCTGCTTATCAGCTTTGCATCTTGCCATGGTGGGGGTGATAGGGATGGAGAACAGAAACAATGAGTTTCTTCCCCTTTTTCCAAGAAGGAAAGGAGGAAATGCAGTATATTTTATGTTCACAGCAATTTTACCTCTTTATTTCCTGCCCCCTCCTCTCTCTGCAGCAATGAGTTTGATGTGAGCCCCGTGGGCCACGATGACATCAGCTTGGCTGACATGTATCGGTGGAAGGTCTCAGCTTATGCCCCCTGCAGCTCTACCTGCACTTCAGGTAGGTAAAGACCCAGTGCTTATTTTGAAGACTGCTTTTGTCCTGATGACTTCTGTAGTTGGAATCCACCTGGCAGCCTCCACTTTCTTTGCTATTTGGTTCCCTCTTTTTTGGTATCTAAAGAGGACAGAAGTGCTGTTTTCCCATGAAAACACATTTTCAAGTTCCATTGGTCTTAGAGGGGCATCTTGAAGCTACCGACTTTTGTAACAGTGGTGTAGTCATACATTTCTGTAGCTTGTAGAGCGAGTTTTAGCATCAGTTTATAGGAGAGTTTAGGAGAGGTTTACATGCCAACACTCGGAGCAGAGCTATTCAGAGCATCTGGCTGACTTTTGTCTGGAGGCTTTTATCAGTTCAAGCCTTTTCGAGGGCAACTGATCTTGGCAGGACCTTTTAGGCCACTGGTATTTTTAAATTACAGGTAGACTTTCAGAGGCAGTGAATGCTCTTCAGCGATTTTCTAATAGCTGGGGGAGGCTTTTGGTTCTGGCGGAGCCTGACCTAGACGAGGTGTTGGTTGTCCAGCAGGTATCAGTGCCTCCTATGCAATGTGTGTACGGTACGACGGAGTGGAAGTGGACGAAGCGTACTGCGATGCCCTGACCCGACCAGAACCTACGCATGAATTTTGTACAGGCAGAGACTGCCAACCTCGGTGAGTGGAAATGGCCTCTGCTCCCCCCGCCCTGGGGAATACACGTCTTTGTAAGGATCATTTCCTGCTCACAGTACGCAGCCATTTCTGGTCTGGAAGACGTACTTCAACAGCTAAACCTGTGCATCCTCATGCAAGTGAAAAGAAGGGAGGAATTTCCTGTGTCTAAATTACCCGCTAAGCACAAAGCTGTTTTTCAAGACCACAGGCCTGCACCTGATGAGCAGATTCATAGCAGCAGTCAGTGGGTCAGGGAGTCCCAGGCACGCGAACGCTCCCCAGCCACCCTCCATGCCCAGATCACTTACCTGGGTTTTGCTTTGTGCTTTCTCTCCTGGGGACTGCTTGTGGAGGTGGGAAACGAGCCGGTGGAGTGAGTGCTCCAGGACCTGCGGTGAGGGCTACCAGTACCGCACCGTGCGCTGCTGGAAGATGCTGGCTCCAGGCTTCGACAGCTCTGTTTACAATGACCTCTGCGAGTCAGCTGGGCTGGCCAGGCCCATAGAGAGGAAAGCCTGCAAGAACAAGGCCTGCGGACCCCAGTGGGAGCTCTCAGAGTGGTCTGAGGTAGGCATCGGGGGAGCTCTGCATCCAAGGATGAGCTGGGGTCTGAAGGAAAATGACAGATGTTGGGTGCTTCCCTCTGGCGAGCGCCGAGGAAGCCCTGCCCGACTGCATGCTCACCTCTGCTCACTTTTCTCCTTCCCTGCTGGGACCCTCCCCCTCTCCACCAGTGCAGCAGGAGGAAAAAACGCCTTTGCTTGTTCCTCTTGTGCTCTGCTTTGGAATCCAACCCGGTGTCATTGCAGTGCTCAGCCCGATGTGGCAGCCAGGGGACGATGAAGAGGGAGGTGCGCTGCTCGGTGGAAGCAGCCCTCTGCGATGAGTCCCAGAAGCCCAGCAGTGAGAAGGAGTGCACAGGGCCGCCCTGCGACCGCCGCTGGACCGCTTCGGACTGGGGCCCGGTGAGTGCAGAGGGGCTGCTCCTCCACGCCCCCGCTTCTGAGGGCACAGAGCTGGCAGGAGGGAGCAGATGAGCAGTCGTGCTGCTGCTCACTGTTGGCTTTCCTCTGGGCAGAGGCTAGAGAAATAGTGATAACGTACATCTTTGAGCCAACGGTGCGCCCGGGTGGCCAAGAAGGCCAGCAGCATCCTGGCTTGCATCAGCAGTAGCAGGGAGGGGATCATCCCCCTGTACTCAGCACTTGAGTTCTGTGTTCAGTTTTGGGCCCTTCACAAGAAAGGCATTGAGTTGCTGGAGCGTGTCCAGAGAAGGGCAGGGAGCTGTGTGGGGTCTGGAGCACAGCGTGGTGGGGAGCAGCTGAGGGAATGGGATGGGGCAGTGTGGAGAAGAGGAGCTCAGGGGGGACCTCACTGCTCTCTGTAAGTGCCTGAAAGGAGGCTGTGGTGAGGTGGGGGTCAGCCTCTGCTCCCAGGTAGTAGTGACAGGATGGGATGGAATGGCCTCAGCACCAAGGGAGGTCAGGTTGGGTATTAGGAAACATTTCTTCTCAGTAAGAATGGGGAGGCACTGGCACAAACTGCCCAGGGAGTGGTGGAGTCCAAGCCTCTTTTGAGGAGCATTTGGTCAGGGAGCTCCGTTCTCCAGGTGCCAAAAGCTCCTCCAATTATTGAACAGAGCTCATTCAGACCTAACTGGAACTTAGAATCATAGAATCATTAAGGTTGGAAATGAGCTCTAAGATGATCTAATCCAAGCATCAGCCCATCATCCACACTGACCAAATCACGTCCCTCTCTGCCACATTTCCACGTTTCTCCAACACCTCTAAGGACCCTTGGGATCAAGTAGCACAGCCCCCCAGATCCAGGGCTCCAGGCTCACACTGCTGTAGCCCCTCCACCTCCCTGGTAAGTCTAAATGCCCTTTATTCCTCCAAGTGCTCAGGTTCATGTGGTGAAGGACGCATAAGCCGTTTCGTCGCCTGTCGCAACCTGGAGGGCAAGGTGATCTCTGACACACAGTGTGACCCAGCTGCCAAGCCCCTGGCCGTCCATCCGTGTGGAGACAAGGACTGCCCTGCACACTGGGTGGAGCAGGAGTGGGAGCAGGTAAAGCCAAGCCCAGCCCTCCGTCCTCAGCCCTCCTTCCCACCGCATCCCACAGAAGACGTTGGGCACTTTTGGCTCCCGTGGTGGAGCAAAGTTGTACAGTGTGACCATCAGCAGCATCGTTGCTCCTTCCAAAAAGAGGGAAGAGGAAAATACCCTAGCTTGTCCCTACCTTTCCCCTGTCTGTGGCACTTGTGGCCCTCCAATAGAGGTCACGGGGAAGGCAGCACGTCCTAAGGAAGTCCTCCTCCACTCCCACTTCTGGCTCCCAGCTGGCAGTTGCAGGCACTTCAGCAGAGCCCCATCCAGAATCTGCACTTACACCCCCAAGATTTTGGTCTTGCTGCTAGAGAAAGCCCTAGAAAACCAACTGCATCTCCATTTAATAAGATCCAGAGGTAAGGCCTCAGCCTAGATCCCTGCCCTGGGAGTCACCTCCAGCCCAAGAGCATTTACTTGCCCCAGGTGCAATGAACATAGCCCAGGGGCCCTGTTCTATTAAGCAAGCAATTGCTGCCAGCCAGCTTGCTCTCTGTTGCTAGAGAGGCTATTATGAGCTTCCATTACAAGCTGGTCCAAATCCCAGAGCACCCAGAGAGAACATGGTAACAGACCTGTGGGGTTTGGGCTTCGCCTTGTAAAGTCCTGAGAAAAACAGGCATTCATGGAGCACGAAGGAGGGCTTCTAAGGAATCCTTTTTCTAGCCTTCCTAGCTGCTGACTGCGTTCAGTTGAGAGTCCCTCCAGCACAAGTAATGAGCAGAAATCATTTACAACTGGGGACCCACAGCACTCCTGTAGCCCTTTCCTGCTCTGTCCTTTGGTATAAGTCACACCCAATGCTGCAGTGCAGTTTTTGAGCTGTGCCTGAGTGATTAAAGTCACCTGAACTCTGAAGGGCCATCTGGGCTCCCCACTTTTGCCTGTGCCAGCTTCTTTGCTGCACTCCCTCAGCTGTTCAGCTGCGGCTGAGCTGTTTGCAGGATGACTCAGGAGGGATGTGAGCCAGCTGTGCTGGCCCTGGCACTGTGAAGATGGGCACTAAGCAGTGAAGTCTCACGCTGGTAAGTGCTGCCCAGGACACCAGGGAACACAGCTGGAATGAGATTCTGCCTCCCACTGCCCACTTCTCTCGGTGTTGTAATGAGAGGTCGATTCCTCCCACCTGTGTCTGCATAGCTTTGGGCTGAGCTTGGTCCATGCATATCTCCTGCAGTGCCCCAGCTTGGTCCCCGTGAGCCCACACAGAGCTTGTCAGTACTCCAAGATGTAGATTACTGCACAAACACGCTACGTGGTCTTTTAGGACATAGAGATATATAAAATAAGACAGAAACAGCCTCTTACAGTCTTACCTTGGCTGCTCCAGGTCCCTTGGGGGAACTGCTCTCAGGCCAGCCAGGCTCAATTCAGCATCCTCCGTGCTGGTTGAACACATAACCATCTCCTGTCCCCATTCCAGTGGAATTCAGCTCCCTTGCAGGCACCCCTTGCTCCCGTGACCTGGGCAGTACTACCTCCATCAGCCTGGTGTTAGCGCATACGTTCAGCACATTCTGAGCAGGATGCCACCTTACCCGAAGCTCTACAGCAGAGCAGCAGTTTATGTTCTCCTTCCCAGTGTGATGCCAGCTGCGGACGAGGGACGAAGACCCGGGTTGTCCTGTGTGCAGGGCTGGAGAACGGGGTGTACAGGGAGTACCCTGAGAAGCGCTGTGAGGCTGCACAAAAGCCTGAGGAGCAAGCTGCCTGCTTCATGAGGCCGTGCTCGACCTGGTTCACTACCTCCTGGTCTCAGGTACGGCTCAGCGTGGTGGGGAAGTGGGAGAAGAGCTGACCCTGGGTGGTAGAGCGTGACCTGCAGTGAGGATTTCCGGCAGCTCAGTCTGCTGAGGGCTCTGTTGGGTCTGGGTGGGACCACGAGCTCTGCTTTTTGGCAGACCAGGTGGCAAAAGGAAGGTCTGGCCCACAGCAGGTGGAGAAAACCTTTGAGCTCATGGATTATTGCCTCAGGCAGAAGCATGCACCACGCTGCAGGTGATGCAATCACATCTCCTCTGCCAGGAGCTGATGTTCTGTCCTCTTGATTGCTTTAGTTAGCGTTTAGTGAATGGGGGGGGGAGGGAGGCGAAGCTGCCATTTTGTCCATCTTCTAAAACAGCACCAGCCTTCAAAGCAAAACCAACCCTGAGCTGCGTTAAAAAGCAGAAAGCGACCTCCTCCCTCACCCTGCCCCAGCTTAGAGAGGCTCTCTTCAAGCAGCCGGAGGGGAGCCTGAGTTTGGGCTTAGGTCTGACCCAAACCTCTTCCAGAGCAGCCTGCAAAGCACGGACTGCCAGATCTCAGTGGAAGAAAGAGCTCGGGACCTACAGCTCAATACAAACCCACCTCTCAGGCTCTCTCTCCTCTCCCTCAATCCCGACAGTGCAGCAAGACGTGCGGTGCTGGCGTGCGACTGCGCGAGGTGAAGTGCTACCAGGGGGAAGCGCTGGCCCAGGGCTGTGACCCCACTTCCAAACCAGAAGGCAGGCAGACGTGTCAGCTCCAGCCGTGCCCCACAGAGGCCCCAGGTGAGCCTGGGAGGGCAGGGAGGAGGAGGAGCCCTGGGAACCCTTCGCTCCCCCCAGCTCTCAGCTCGGAGAAGCGTGTCTGCTTTGTAACCCCTTCTGTGGTTGCTTCTGCTCCCCAGAAGAAGACTGTGAAGACAAAGCGACGGCCAACTGCGTGCTTGTGCTGAAGGTGAAGCTGTGCTCTCACTGGTACTACAGGAAGGCTTGCTGCCGGTCGTGTCGCCTCAAGTCACCGTGACTGCTGCCAGGCTGTAGTTCCCTTCCAAGTTCAGGGCCACGAGCCCCCCTGAGCCAAATTCACCACTTGAAGCCACCTCACTTGGCTTGGCCATGGAGCCACTCCCTGTAGAGCAGCCTGCTCAGCGAGAAAGGACTCCTAGGGCTTAGTCATCACTGTTCCCTCTCCACCAGGAGGATTTTACTGAAGACAAACCACCAGTTCCTAGAAAGCTACTGAGAAGTGAGTTGGGAGAGCCTGTCCCTGGTGTCAGTCGCCTCCGGAGAGCTCTGGTTGGAGGTGGTGGGGCACAGAGCCAGCCCGCAGCAGGGCACAGGCTGCACGTCACCCTGTCCTGCCCTGCAGATTGTTCTGCTACGTGAGCAATTTCCAAACACAGCCAGAAAATTCTGTGTCACAATAAAGAGCTAAACTGTCAACTGTGTTTTGGGGATGCGTGCACCTAGGCCGGGGGGGGGGGGGGGGAAGGGAGGAGGAGGGTGAGAGGAGAAACGAGCAGGAGCAGGTGGGGGGATGGAGAAATCTTGGCATCAGGACAGCTTACAGGGCAGCTCTGGATGAACCCCATTTTGTGTCGCCTGCCAAAAGAACAGAAATCACTCCTGTTTTGTATTTCAAAGTCCTCATTTATTTCTGACATGGAATTTGGACCCATAGCTGAGCAACAAAGACAGAGAATAACAACAGAGGAAATCTGAAGTGGAAAAAATCTGATGCCTGCCCCTACCCTGTCCCGTTCCTCTACCACCCAAACCTTACAACCCACAGCTGCATCTCTGTTCCCTGCCCTTTCAGACTCACCCATCCAGCTGCAGCTGCCAGGCCCAGGGTTTTGTGCTGGCTGTGAGGGTGATGCTCACCTTTGGCCATCCATCTACCTTGGAGTTGCCTCACCTCATCAGCTGGTGACAGGTCATACTTCATTTGCACATGACGATATGGTCGCTTTCCTCACATCAGAGGGGTGACCTGTAGAAGCAGAACCCCATATTCTCTCCCCACCCGGGGACTGCAAGGTGGGAAGCCTCGCTTCATGCCAAGAGGTAGAGTTGGGTAGTTGGAATGGCCATGCCTACGGCAGTCATGCTGTGACGTTAACTTTGTGTGGCTCCGAGCAGGATGGAGACCAAGCTGAGCAGATGCTCTAGTGGGAAAGGACAGCATTTGCTGAGTTAGCCAGGAAAAAACAGAGAGATGATGTTATCAGGGAAGAGAATTGGACAGGAGCCAGGTGCTGTCAGCCAGTGGGATCCACAGAGCGTTGCTGCTGCTAGCTTCCTTCTTTTATCCTGCCTGCCCTCATTGTGAAAGGACACGAAAAGACCTGCTATCGCTGTCTGGAGAATGGAAGGAGACTGTAAAAGAGGTGCAGCTAGACTGAGTCTCAGCATAATGGAAACACAAGGTCTCTCTGGCCCAGAGATGGGGGAGACGGTGAATAATGTTTGCTCATGCTCTGTGTAAGATGCATGCTGGGGCACGGTGTCTGGATTGCAAGGACCATCATTGTTTTTGGCATTCATCTGGCTCCTTTTCTTTGGGTTGTTTGAGCAGAGGTGCCAAACCAACAGCAGGTCCAAAGTGCCATTAGCCTACTGCCTGCTAACGAAGACATCCGAGGCTGACACAGTGTTTGCCTTCACAAGACCTCCTTCACCTGTGCTTGAGTGGGCGAAATCAAGGCTTGTTGGTCCAAATCCTTCAGATGGCCAATCTCCAAATGGTGGTGGTGAAAGAACACCCCACTTGTACTTCCGAGCAGTTCTACCCAGTATTGCAAGGGCAAGGCAAGCAGTTCCTGCTATTGCTCCTGGCAGCACCTGTGGGCTGGCTGCGTCCCTCCTCCCTGCTGCACGCGGGGAGCAGCGCTGCGCTGTTGCTATGGAAGTGCCCATGGATGATGGAGATGTCCTTTTGGTCATTTTTCACCTAATCGGATTTGTGGAGGAGGAAGGAACTTTCCCATCTTCATTCCGCAGATGGAGCTGTTGGCTGAGCTGTCGTCACAGCCACACAACTGCCGGGTCTGGCTCGGGTCTTCTTCCCAAAGTGAAGGGGGAAATTGTGCTCCATTGGAGCTCCTCACAAAAGAGGGGATGCAACCTGGTGGGCTCTGCTGCTGCAAGCCAAAGCGATTCTAAACCAGCATCCTTCTGGATGGGGTCTGGGCAGGGCTTTGAGGTGATCACACTGCAGTCATCTGGCGGTGCAACTCTTGTAAGCAAAACCTCGGTCACTTATGGGCCCAAGTTAAAATCGCTCCTAGGAAAGCTTGTGAGCAGTCAAAGTGGGGGCTTTGGCTGCAGAGAGATCTGCCTGTGCTCACTGCCAAGGGTGAACGGTCTTCACGTCCCCTCGCAGTGATCCAGATCCTCTTCTACAACTGCAGCACAGGCTGCAGGGGGTGAAGCAGCCCGAGCCAAGCCCTCTGTTAGTCCCCAGCACAACGTGAGCTGCTGACAGCAGTGCTGAGGCCAAGGGGGAGCAGGATGGCCCCAGACTCCCATTCCCACTGCACTGTGCTTCCCATCCCCATCCCGCGTGCAGGGGATGTGCACAGCCTCAGCTGGAGATGGAGGACACCAAAGGCGCCGCTCTGGGGAGCAATGAAGTTAGTTTGTACTGTACATAGCCCTCATTAGACAAGTTCCTTCAGGAGATAGAGTAATAATTACACTTGTAGGTGCAGAGGTCGCCGTCTGGATAACCTCCTCCACGGTGACCCGTGAGGCTCCGCCACTCCCCTCCATCAGGAGGGCCACGCTGCCCTCGGGCTCTCCCTGCACGACCCCCACTGTCTACAAGCTGACAGCCCCATCCCTCGAGCGGGGTGCACGGTGGGGGTCACACCTCTGTGCTGATGGCCCTGGATGGGGGGAAGCCCTCGCGGAAGCTGTGCCGGCTCAGCGGGAAGCCCTGCAGGCCGACGGGCGGCCCCATCTCGGGGTAGCAGGCGGGTGTGCAGGCCACGCGCTCTCCCCCATTGTGCACCATGTCGGGGGTCCGTATGTAGAACGGGGAGCCGTACGGGGAGCAGGTGGGGCAGCGGGGGTGGGCCCCGTGCTGGTTGAGCTCGGGGATGGGAGCAGGACTGCCCTGCCCGTCCGCCATGCGGGAACTGCAGGCGTTGCACGTGCCGGGGCGCGAGTGCGTGGGAAGGTCTGAATCTTCCTCTTCCTCCTCCTCCTCTTCCTCTTCATCATTGGGGTCATCTTTCTTGCAGCAGTAGTACTGCGGAGATGGATGGGGTAGGTGAGCATGGGGCAGCCCCAGGCACCACCTGGGACACACAGCTTAAGGGTAAATGTGGCACCGAGGGACACGGTCAGTGGTGGGGATGGGTTGGGCTCAGACCTGGTGAGCGGTCCTCCTCAATCTTAATGACTCTATGATTCTATAATTCCAGTTTGAGCAAGATCAGTGGTTGACTCTACTAACAAATTAATACAAATTAAAGAAGAGAGAAAAGCCCTGGAGCAGGAGTGGGGGCGCTTCTCAGCCCCATGGCAGGAGCTGCTGGAGTTCTCCACTGCTGGAGCTGCCTGCTCAGCTCCACTAGGCTGGGACCTGAGGGCAGCAGGGTGAGACCCAGCCAGGAGCAGGTGGGTGCCAGCAGGGGAATGTGTCCCCTCCCTTCACACTGAGATCTGCACGGGGAAGGGATTTGGGGATGCCACCCCCCCAGTAGCCTCTGTGCTTTCCAGCACGTTGCTGCATGGCACAGAATCAGCATTAACTTTTAAAGAGGTTGTAGCCAGCCGCTGTTGAAAGCTTCCTCGTCTAATTTGTAGGAAGAAAAAAAAAAAAACCAACAACCCAAAAGCTCTTCATCTGGTACTGCAAATCCAGCCAAGCCTACACCTAAGTGAGCAAGCACTGCAGCTCCTCAGACTCCTGTGGGAGGCAGTCGGGCAGCCTCACCCTGCCCAGCACAGACATAAAGCCCCCCCAGCCCTTCCTGCAGCCCCGGCGCAATGGATGTCCCCACGCTCACCTGTAGCCTACAGTAGCAGAGCACAGCAATGATGCACAGTAGGATCACTGTCGCTAGGATTCCCCCGGTGATGACAACAGTTCCCGCTGTCATCCGACCGATTCTCCATCAAACTCTGAAAGGCAGAACATGGGGACAGTCACCACCAAAGCGCCATCATTCCAACCCCATGTCCCCCATCGGCACTTACCCAGGGATGCGGTGGCCGCTGGCGGTCACGCCGGCCCTGGGACGGCTGGGGGGGGCTGGCAGCTCTGCATGGCTCTGAGGAGATGCCTGCGGCCCTGGGAGTGGGGACAAGGAGAAGAAGCCATCAGCTCAGCCCTATGCCTGCCATCCCCGTTGCCATCGTGTCCCATCAGCAGCCCTCTGCGAGCTGCTAATTGATAGGTCCCAAGTGCTGGCAGCTCGCAGCTGAGCAGATCTAATTACCCTTCAGCCACACGACCCTAATTGATGTGGGGAGGTGGCAGCTTCCAGATCATGGCTGCCAACCTGCTTCTCTGCCTGAGCCACAGGAAAAGCCCCAAAAACTCATCCCAGTGTGGTTTGCCAGCAGCCACACATTGATTTCCAGCACTCAGAAAGGCACAGTGCAAAGCCAGAAGGATGGTTTGGATTTACTTCCTTTCTCAAGCCACTCTCACACACAAAACAGGGGAAAAAAATGAAAAAAACTCCAGAAATCGATATGCCCACCAGCCAGCTGTAAGGCCATCCATCAGCACGCCCGCACAGACCTAACAATAGGAACAGCACGCTCTGTGACAGCCACACCGCACCCCGGATGGCTCGGGGACACCCCACAGAGCCACCAAGTGCTTCACGGAGAGGGACGGGGACACATCTGTCGGCACCCTTGGGGCCCTCCCTGCCCCGTGCCACCCACTGTGCCCAGTGGGGACGGAGCAGGCTGACCCTGCGGGCAGGCGTGGGGCTGCTTGGTGCAGAGATCCATCTTCTTTAATTGATGCCGTGCGGCAGCACAAACTTACAGCCTGAGCAGCGGCTCTGGAGCGAGCGGCTGCTATATTTATTTCCCTTCAATGACGTCCGTGCCGGACGCGCACAGCTAGCAGGGCAGCACATTCCCTTTGCTGGTGTGGGTCAATGCGTGCCAGTGCTTTCTCCTGTCTGGACAGCCCCAGTCTGTTTTGTCGCGCACCCATCCCTGCACCCACACGGCAGCAGCTGCGGATCAACCCCGTGTGGGGCAGGCGGACAGACGTGGGGCTGTGTGCGGGTGGCTCAGCCCCGCTCTGCAGCCTGGGCTAATTCAATGAGCTGTCTGCCTGGTGAATTAGCGGCCGTGGCCTCACCAGCATCCATCCTCTCACAGGGCCTAATTGGAACAGAACAGCGCCGGGGTGGGCTGAGCACCCTGAGGGGCCGCGGCAGTGGGTGGGAGCCCAAAGATAACCCTGATAGGAGAGACCCCAGTGCCTCTCCCTGTCCCATTTGGGCTGCCCTGCGTGGCCTCGTGGGAGGGATGTGATGGGCACACGGATGGGAAGCAGCTGTGGGGACCCAGCGGTGTCTGCTGGGACTGGGCAGTTCCCAAATGTCCCAGAGTTTCGGTGGGAAGGGAACAATTCCTGAGCACACGCAGCAGATGGGTGAATGGATCAATCGCAAATACCAGAAGAAATGAGCAACATAGAAAACCACAGAGCAGGAAAAGCTTAGAGGGCTCCAACAAAGCAGAGTGGCCTCCAGCACTGGAGTGCAGGGGGACAAGGACCTGTGCGCAACGTCTGCAGGCACATTCCACCCCCCTGTGATCTCAGCTCCTGTCCACCTTTCTCACCACTTCCACCAAAAGAAGCTCAGCCTCAGGTTTATTTCTCACCTTCTGAGCCAGAACAATCGGTGTGTATCCTCCAGGGCAAAGTGGCTGGGGAACAGGGATGTCCCAAATGTCCCCAGGCACCTTCCTGCCCTACAACATGCCAGGGAGCCAGCGAGATTCAGTTAGCAAAGACTCAATTAGCAAAGACCGTTAAGGGATAACAAAATGGAGTTGGGTGGGGCAAGGAAAGGGGGGGCTGTGGGGCAAGGCCTTTGAGCAGGGAGCTCAGGGAAGTGTGAGACCTCTGCCCGCTCACATTGGGCACGGATTAGAAGAGGGCACCACATCCATAAGCCACCATCTGGAAGGAACCAGCAGCCCAGGCCAGGCTGCAGCAGGTAACTCTCTGACTGCTGCCACCTCCCAGAGGCACTCCAAGGGCTGGCAGCAGCTACGACCCCACTGTAACACCCATGGCCCTTCTGCATGAAGAAAGGGCTGCGAAGGGCGCACAGCCTCTCCCTGTGCATGATGCAAGCGCTGCTGCCCGGCTGTCAGCAGCCCCCAGCATCTTTGCTGGGAGCATAAACAGAGGTTTGTTGTAATGACTCATTAAGGTCTAATTGCATTCCCCCAGCAATACAGGGAAGCAGCCTCCCACGTGCAGCAGTACTACAGCCAGCAGCTGGGCACCATCCCCTCCCCAAAAGCGCGGGGCAGACAGAGCGACGCTGCCATCCCCAGAGCAACGGGAGCCCCAAACCCCAGAGCAGCATCGGGTCTGCGCTTCCTTCTATTCCTCATGGGGGGATGCTGAGCTCCAGGGGGAAGCTGGAACCTGGATACTCATTGCCAGAGCATCAGCATCACAACAGGGCCTCCACCCTGCAGCATTAAGGCCCTCTGACCTCTCCCCTCACTCTCTTTAAGGGACACTCCACCAGCCCTATCCACAGTCAGGGCTGTCACAGGGGAATCACATCACGAAGCCTCTCAGCCTCGCCACAAATGAAGCATGAAATGTGCTTTCAGAAGAACACGGGTAACAGAGCCCCGATGAATATTTCACCTCGCTGGGATGCGGTGTGGGGTGATGAGACTGCAGGGAGAAAGAGGCAGCAGAGCAGAGAGCGCTCCGACCTCACTAATGCTTTGCTGCTGGGTTTGGGTGCAGCCCTGGCGGACCCACAGAGGAGCAGTGCTTGTAGAGCTGATCCTGCCCATGGCCAAGCTCAGCGGTGCTGCTCAAGCTGGAGAAGCATAACCATTTCTGGAAAGGCCTTTACCACATTTGGCCGTTCCAAGCACCACCTTCCAGGCAAGATTGGGGATGATCATAGCCAAAGCACAGCAGCTGGGCCCCCAGATCCAATCCCACAGCAGCAACGTGGCCACAAAGCATTCAGCTGTCCCTTCTGACAGCACCGTGCCCAGCGCCCAAAACCCAGGTGAGTCCACCCAAACCACTCCACGTGCAATGGCCACAAGGTGCTCCACCTGGGATCACACAGTGGAACAACGGGGCTGAAACACAGCGCTTTTGGAGAGGTGTGGGAGCACATCCCATGTCCCAGTAGAGTGGGATCATTCCCCCTTGGGAACGGCATCTTCATAGAACCACAGTCCAACTCAAATGATGCTATGATTCCATGGTTCTTACATGCCTTCTTGGATAGCTGCTCAACTATCTGAAGCGTGAAGCCCTCTCGGATGGAGGATTTTCCCCCAAGCCCAGCTCTGAGTCCACAGGACCCCACAGGGATGATGCTAGATGTGAACGAGCAGCCCAAAGGCACCACAAACACAGCATCTCCACACCTCAGTTGCACGAGGACCAACGTGGGGGAGAGGAATAGAAGCCCCCACGACACAACGCTCCATTGGGTGGAATATTCCATGGCCTATCAGAAACCCTCTCCACTATAGAGGCAATCAATAGCGCACTACAAAAGCTGGCTGGAAACGCTTCCACATGCCCTTTTGTGGGGAACCAAACCCCCCAGGATAACCTTAGGAGAAAACAGAAGGCAGACCCATAACTCAAGAACAGGTCTCCTTCAATTACTGAAGCTCAGCCAGAGACAAACCAGAGATCCTCAGGGATAAACAAAGGGGCCAGGCACCATCCGCACCCCAAAGAGTCAACACCACTAAGTTGGGCAGTGAGATCCCAAAGAGATGAAGTGGGGTCCTGTGGTTTCAGAGCCCCCCGTAGAGCATCCCCTGCCCCGGGGGGGGGGGAGGGGGGGGTGGTTCCAAGCGCTTCATCCCAAATCTTTTTCTCCTATCCCTTATCCCAGACCCTTTACCCCAAATCCTTGATCCTTACCTGGGAGCCGGCACACAGCGGGATCGGAGCGGAGCAGCGCTGCCGGGCGCGGGCAGGAGGAGGAGGAAGAAGAGAAGGAGGAGGAAGAGGACGAGAGGCAGAGGAGCGCGCACCGAAGCCCGGGAGGCGCCGTGTGTCCGCCCGGGGGTGGAGGCAGCGGGGAGGAGTTTGCCCGGTTGCGTGGAGCCGCCCCCGGCCCCGCACCGCCCCCGGCCCCAACCTCGGGGTGTCCCCCCCCCCCCATAGAGAAGCTCTTCAGCGGTGCCGTTCGTCTCCATCACCCGTCCCACAGCGCTGCCTTGGCCATGGGGCTGCGGGGAAGGAAACGGTTGCTCGGATGGCAGCAAGGTCAGGGCTCCTTTTTTCCATGTCAGTCCCTGGGAAGGAATTCCTTTGGGAACAGGGAAGGAGGTGGGGAACAGCGCTGTGCTTTCCAGCCCATGCAGTTTTACATGAAGCACGTGGGTCGGGGAGCCTCACCAGCATGTTTTAGGGTCGGCGGCAGCAGCCTGATCCAATGCACTGCGCAAGCTGAGCATGCTTCCTATTTATTCCAGTTTGGGTTTGGGGGAAATCTCACCCCCCTTCATCCTCAGACAGCCCAGGACTCCAGTGCAGTAACCCTTACAGCATGCACACACTGCAACCCAGCTCATAGGAGTGGTGTAGCATCCCCTCTGCCTGCTCCTGCAAGAGAATTTGCTGAAGAGTTTTAAACTGAAGCCAGAAAATGCTTCCAGTCCTGCCTGTGCTCTCTGGCAAAAATTAAAGCTCAGACTCCGCTCCCAGCATTGGTTCTTCAGCCACGTGTTTGCTGGGACACTTGTGAACACAGAAACCTCTCTGCCCTGCACACATCTCAGGGGTGCTCAGGAGCACGGAGCAGTGCTGCTGGATGACAGAAATGCCACCTCCTGCCCAAATAGGGATTGATGTTGAAGATGGCCCCTGCGTGCCGTACAACCCGAGGCTGTATATTCCCCTCCCGGGTGATGGCTGCAGTTCAGCAGCACACAGGCCCAGCCCAGGAGCCCCATCTCCTCCTGGGCTGTGTCTTCTCCTCTCAAGAACAGCTGGGGAAAAAAAAAAAAAAGCCTCAAGAAATTAAAAAAAGAAAGAAACAAAAAAAACATTCACTTGCAGCCCAAGAAGGATTCTCCCCCCCACACACACACACCAGGAGAAGTACTGCTCCCAGCCTCCACGGGTCCTCAGCCTCAATATTTGATGAAGCCTAGCAGCTTTTTTCCGGTGCAGGAAGGAAGCACAGCTCAATGCGGCAGTGCAGAGCCACGAGCCCCTCTCTCTGACCCCCTTCTCTATGACCCCCCTCCCACTGCGCTCTGGTTCATCTTCTCTGTCCTCTCTCCCTGCTGTCCCCTCCCGGTGCCAGCACAGTGCCATAGGCATTGAGACACACAGGGGATTCTGCTGGGGTTGAGCCATCCCAGGCTCGCTGCCTCCCCAAGGAAACCACCGCAGGGGGCTGACAGCTGCTGTTGCAGGTTGTCCCACCTGCCAAATCACATGGACTGGGGCACACAGTGAGTGGGGAGCCACTCACATGGCACGGCTCATAGCAGTCTAAGCAGGGACAGACGGTGCTGCACTGGGGGCCAACAAAGAGGGGATGTGGAGGCGCCAACGTGACCCCAACCCTAACCCTGAGCCCAGCGCATGGCTGAGAGCCTCCAATGCAGCTCAGACCCATCCACTGCAGGCCCTGCCCACCCCACAGAGCCCAGCCTTGGCCTCATTTCAGGCTGGGCAAGAGACGGTCCAGCCCCAGAGGTAGCGAGATGATGTTGAACCTCCTAATGGAGTTTGACAGCAGTAGGATTAAAAGCACGGGTGAGATCGCAACCCCTCTGCAATCAGCTCCTGCCTTTAAAGAGCTGAACCAGAAAGGAGAGCTCCTGGCAGCAGGGTACTGGGAGGGGAGCGCACATGCATGCACACAGGCTGCTGCCTGGAGAGCAGCTCCAGTACTGCGCAGCACCCACAGGAACCCCTCCTCTTCCTCACTGCTGGGAGCAGGAATGGCAGAGAACACCCAGGCTGCTGGGCATGGATCAGCAGAGCCAGGAGAACATACCTGGGTGCAAACAGGTGCTCAGCAGGGGCACCCAGAGACCATATGTCCTTGGGGTGCAGTGCCCAGAGCCCCAGCACCAGCACTGAGCCCCACAGCACAGCCCTGCACCAACTGAACCCACATTTCCCCCAAGGGATGCCCCAGAAGCTCCGCTCCCTGAGTCTTCCACGCCCCTCAGGTAGGAACATCTCCAGCACAAGAATGACCCCAAACAACGTGTAATGCTTCAGCAGAAGCAGTGCAGTTCACTCATTCTGCTTGGTCACCTTCAAAAAAGCTATCAGCTCCTCAGCACTGCCCACACCCCATCATCCCAAAGCCACCCCTGCAGCTGCTCAGCACCAGCTAATAGGGGCAAGGAGTTCCAGTTTGCCCCTGAGCACAGGGAGCCCTGCACACAGCGCATACACTGGGGAAGGGAAAGCACTGATGGGTTCTGACACTGTGCAGGGGCTGAAAAGGCAGTTCTGGCTCAAGACCTCATTCCGCAGTGACCTGTGCTGTGAATGTGCTTTTTTCCCTTTTTCTTGCTAAATGGAAAGAAAAAGAAATCCTTCCAGGTCAGAGGAAAGAAAAGCACTTACTCACGGGTCAAGTGAAGCAATGTGAAGCAGCCTTGAGTGCAGCTTTACCTTCCCTAAACCATGCAACGATTCCATTTTCACTGGAAAAAAGAAAAAAAAAAAAGCAACACCTAAAAATAAAAAAGAGAACGGTTTTGGCATTAGGAGCATTTCATTTTTTTAAAGCCAAACTGACTTGCTGGATCAGCTCCACTTTGTGAAGCATAGGGCAACCCAAAGGCACACAGGAAGGCGGATGGAGGAAGCAGAGCTGCAATACTTCAGCCCTTTGAAATAGCAGTGCCACCCCAGTACCCCCAGATCCAGGTTTTGGGGTGCAGCCCCACCCCCCAGGTCTCAGCCGGGAGCACTTATATTTCCATCATCCCATCCCACCACCCCAGTTGGCTCCCCCATACCACAGCTCCACACGTTGTCCAAGTCCATTAGCACATCCCTGGGGCACGCACACCTCGCCAGCACTCTGCTAACCCCGGCTTTCAAGGAGAGCTGCAGAGCCGTACTGCTTTTCCATTTTTCATTTGCTTTGAACACTTTGGTCCTGTGCCCCAGGGGCTCCCGGTCAATAATCAGTGTTACAAAGAAATTGCTCAGCTCACTCCAAGCTTTGCAGCTTGCCCAGGTTCACCCCACACCCAGGGAGTAGGGATGCAGGTGCAGCATCGCACTTCGGTCCCTGAAGCAACAATCTCTCTTTTTCCACCTTCTTAAGCAATAAATGTACAACCAGAGACCTGCTGGGAACGAGAAACATGACCTGAGCTGTACTGGGAAGATCAGCCCAGGTTACCTGGAGCAGGGGAGCAGCCCCAGAAGCAGGGTTGGTTTGGGTTTTAGATATCTGCAGATAATGCAGCAGGAACAGTATTCACACAGCAAGCAGCAGCACGGCAGGCACAACCTCCATGATCCCCCCAGCCACACATCATCCCACGTGCAGTGCTTGTAGCCCAGAATACACTCCCAACCTCCACATCCTGGCAGTTGAAGGAGTTCCTAAGCCATAAGGGAAGCCTCAATGCCGTTGAGGTGCTGGCTTCCCCCCTTGGGTTTGCCTGTTCCCATCAGCAGTGTCTGTATCTCCCTTTCTGGGATCCCAAATGCTCCTCTTACCCCCAATACAGTCCCACGAGATGAGAACAGGCAGGACCCAGCCAGCAGCTCCCCAAAACAGCTCCATCCTCCTGCAGCTTGGTGAGCTGGAGATGAGAGGTGATGGCCTTGAATCTGCACACGAGGGTCGAGGGCAAATATTGGGAAAAACAACTTCTCAGATGGAGCAGTGGTGCATTGCACAGACTGTCCATGGAGGTAGCACACCCTGGGGGCGTTCAGTGACTGCGCACTGAAGGATGCGGTCGGTCCTGGGGATCTTAGAGCTTTTTTCCAACCTTAATGACTCCATGAGACGCAGCTGCCCTGGTCAGCTCCCCTGTGAGCTGTGCCTGCGCGATTCAGGGGTTGCTGAGGCACAGGGATGTTTCCCACCCTGATCGAATCTTTCCAGCAGCTCCTTCCCTCGGGGATCCCTCTAGAGGAGCTGTTTCAGGCTGGAGAGCAGAGCTGTGCCTCGGCCGCCACCTAGCAGCGACCCAGCAGAGCTGGGGACCTGGAGACAGCCAGCAGAGCTGTGAAAAGGCACTGCACACTCCTCTGCACAAGCAGTCTGCAAACACATGGCAGAGACAGCCAAGCTGCATCTACTTTCTGTGTTTCAGAACATCCCACCCTGGCCTCGTATCAGCACTACACACTCAGCACCTTAAGAGGCAACTCTGCTCTCCACATCCACACGTGGGGCACTGAGGGATGAGAGGGCTGCCAGGACCACCAGCATCCCCCAAAACCACCATCAGCAGTGAAGGATGGCACTACAGACCAGTGTCAGCCCACGCCAGCAGCACAGCCAGCTGCCTGTTTTACCAGTACCTCAGTCCTGCCAACATTTCCCCAAGCTGCTCAGAACTATCCACATCCTTCCCTCTTTTGGGGGGTACGGCTCTGAGCCAAAGGGCTTCAGGGTGGTTACTTGTGATTTTGGTCCATTTAGAAAGCATTTGGTTTGGACCAGGTAACCAGAAAACACACAGCACCCTCTGCCAAAGTAGATCTGGGCTGGATGAGCCAGCTTACTTCCAGAGTCCATCTCCTGCCCCTGACACACAGTTTCTGGTGCTCCCTATCAGAAAATAGCCCAGAAAACAGGTTGTTCTGCTTTGGACTATTCACACCCTCGTAAGGTGAGAATGGGAGTGCAAGGACAGCATCCAAAAGCCACAGGGCAACTTAGCATGCAGCCGATACAGCAGTGAAACCAGCTGCTGGGGATGGGGCTATGGAGAAGGCAATGAGCAACAGAAGGAAGGGACCTCTTCTTAAGAGATCAAAATACTCAAGAATATCAGAGACTCAATTAAGGCAGCATCACAGTTCCTGACCCAGTGCAGAAGGTGCCTCGGTTGAGCCAGGCAGTGCTGGAGGCAGTGCCAGAGACATACCAGACCACAGACCAGCAGGGGAAGGAGATCAAACAAAAGCTGGCAGGGAGGGGAGTAGAGCCAGGGCAGAGCTCGGGTCTGGAGAAAGGCTCCTATGTGCCCACAGGTTAGATAAAGCCAAAGCCCAGCTGCTCCTGGCTGGAGCAGGAAGCTCCTGACCCAATTACCACCTGGCTCCCTTCTCTATAACACTTCACAGAGCAAGCTTTTATCCTCAGCTTGAGGCAACAGAGTCGTGAACCTCACCACTAAATAAACTCAATGCAAAGAAGACAGGAGGAATCACAGGGCTTGAAAGAAGTGCTGAAGCGCTACCAAAAGCAGCTGGATGCTGCCTATAAGCAGCTGCTCTAGGTAGCTTGGCTCGAGGACAACTCCCAGAACTGAGTTCAGGGGCTTTGCCTTAGACTGAGCTGTTCTGGGGGACAGTCCCCATGTAGCCATTCAAGTCCCAGTGACTCTGGACAAACCAGGGCACCCCAAGATACCTGTCTGCACCTTTTGCAATAGGGCAGAAAGCTACCAAGCAATTAAGACTTTTTTTGCACAGTCCAAAAGCTCAGCATTCCTATCCTTCCCTCACAGATGCTATTCCTCCTCCACAGGAGAGGAGCTGCCACAGAAGTAGATCTCTAGGAGAGAAAAACATTTGTTGCCCTCCTCTTTGGGGATGCGAGGAAAATAGACCTTCCAGGAGCATTCAGCTCATTCAAATCCCAGCTACAAAACCAAGCAGATGTTACAGCCCATGCTAAATGGGGAACAAGGATCCAGCATATCAAAATAAAACTGACCCCATCTTAGTGTATGGAAGGACACAAGATGCTTTTTTTTTCTTTTATTCCCTCCCAGACTGCCCACTACTCAGGTCACAGAGATACACATCCAATTTTCCCTGAGTTCTCATCCCAAAAAGGCATCACAGCAACTGTTTTCCCACAGAAATGGGAATGCTTAACTACCCCGGCCACAGAAACCTCCCTGGCACATCAGGGAGAAGTAGGAAAAGAAAATTCTGCAGAAGTGTTCCCAGTTGAGAATATTTATTAGATTGCAACGAGCAAAAAAAACTAAGACAAAAAGCACTCAAACCTAGCCAGCTCTATTTCCCACACAACTCTGAGCAAGCACAAGTGTTTCATCCATCTTCATGCTAGAAGACAAACACTTTTGTTACAACCTCACGGCCCTAACACAGGACCAGAAAGTCAAGCAACTTCTGACACTCCCTGCAGGGCTACACAGCTGCTGTGCAAAGCATAACCCCTATAGCTCTCAACTTCTCTGCTTTCACCTCCGTCCACTGCCTTTTTGTCCAGTTGTTTCCTAACAAGCATCCATTTTTCTTTCTTGCTCTGTGCAGTTTTACCCTTATCCACATACAAAAATTGCAACTAAATGCTGAAATTCAAAGAAAATAGTCATCTTCACCAGTGCTTCTCAGGGAAAACTCTCAGCTCTGAATCAACTGGGCACACAGTTCATCCCTAGAAAGGAAGCCCTCACCAGCCAGAGTCTGATACCAGCACAAGCTGCCCAGGGAGGTGGTGGGGTCACTGTCCCTGGAGGTGTTCAAGCAAAAGGTACGTGCTGCACTGACTGACATAGCCCAGAGCAGCCTACAGGCAAGGGCTGATGGTTGGATTAGATGCTCATAGTAGTCTTTCCAACCGTAATGTGCTTGAATGGAGCATATAAACAGGAGGGGAATGGCTGTTTACAAGGGTGGATAGCGATAGGGTTGGCATACAGCTCTCCTAACGGCGAGGATTGAGGAAGAACACTGACTATGTTAAAAGAAAATAGAAAAGAACCATAACCATCTCCTGTACACAATGTTAAGACCGCGCAGACACAGAGGGAGGGACGCATTTCCAGTTTTCCTCTCCTCAGGTTAGAGCACAATGTGACACTCAAGATGCTCTTCTGAATCATTAAAGAGCAATAAAGCAGTACAAGACCAGTGCAAGAAAAACAGTATTTTCCTCAACTACAAGTAACGTGCTACAGGTACAGGGTATGTCTGAGAAGATGTCACACAAGCTTTTCAAACAAGTGCTTTTTAATTAAAAGAATGACAGCACAGTAATATTCCACTGCTCCACAGAGCCTTCCTCAGCAGCAGCTCCATCTGCTTCTCTCACCTCTTCTTACAGTTCCTTTCTTGGGCCTGGGAGCCAGTGGAAGTAGCCACAACAAGTGGCCAAGCGTGCAGCAGCTGCCAACACTGCAGACAACGTGGTAGGAGGGACGTAGAGCTTCCAGGACATCTCTTGCTCAGACAGTGCTCTGGCACTGCACTGGACAAGTGCAAGATTCTCAGGAAGGTCTTTGTTCATTTTCTCATCACCTGCACAAGGAAGGAGACAGGAAAATATCTGCATGAATCTCTTAAGAGTTTCAGCTTAGACAGCAATATCTGTTTGTTGTACCCAATTAAGTGATTGCGTGATTACTTCCTACTGCAAACTTACTGATTAACCTGAAAAAGATGAAATCCAAGAGGTTCTATTTCCCCCCAGCTCTTATCCCTATTTCCCCCAGAGGTGGGAAAGACGACTCAAAGTGAATAGCTCCTATATTGATGATTGGGGCCTCAACTCCAGGAAACAGCAAACTGTTCTATTTCAAGAAACAAACATACATATCTCAGGCAAGCCACTTCACTTTGGCTTGTAAATTGGGCAACTTACACATGGGGGCTGTAAACTCTTTCATGATTTTGAAAACAGAAAAAAAAAAACCCTACCCCTATCAAGGACCTTTTAAGGTTAAAAAAGTGCTTTTCTCCCCTACAGCTAGAAGGAGAAACTCACTGTGAAATGAACATAGCCTAATGTATGGAATGGAAAAAACAAAAAACTTCAGCATGAAAAGAGTAGAAAGTCTAGAAACCACACACACACAAAAAAAAACTCAGAAAAACACCTCAATTCACTATGCTTACAGAGGTTAAAACAAAGCACGGCATCCAGCCATTTATTTTTTGTCACAGCTCATCCCACAGAAATACCAAGCCCATCAGGTCTAGCAAAGAAGCAGCACTAGGATACTTTCATATTGACTGCAGGTCTCAAGGGACAGTAAGAGATTGCTCAGCTTTCCTCTACATTAAACTTTACTGATAAATCCATTCGTACTGTTACGGTTGTCCAGCATAAATGGTGCTGCCATAAGCAGAAGAGAGGCATGTAGAACTTCACAAGACTGGGCTTTGTTGGAAAATCCTTCTACATTATTAGGGCCATTTTGGCTCGTTTCTGCTGGTTGCTTGACATAGAGGAAGGAGAAGTAGTCTTCCAATGACTTGAAGAAGACAGTAGGCCTTAAGGACTCTCCAAGAGGATGAGGTGTCTGCAATTATATTAAAACAAACAAACAATAAACCCTCAGGAGAGGGTGTGATTAGTGCACACTCAGTTCATTAGCTGCCCTGACCTTCATGATCTCCCTCAGAGTTCATAAAGAACTGAAATGTCAGCAATAGGATTTTTAAAAAATACTAGTTATTTGCAACCCCAGCCAAAGGGCAGCTCTTCCTGCACAGTGAGCTGAAAAGAGTGGCAAATTATTACAAGATACAAATTAGCATGTCTTAGCAAAGAATTAGCAGCTGGCTCATCTCTCAGCAGCCCCACGCAGAACAAGTGACTGTGATGACAGAGGGAGTTTCTGCAAGGGAGTGAGAACTGAGTCAGAGGAAGTTCCTCTGCGTTTTTTTGTCAAAAATACAAATTAAATTTAAGTTCCAGAGATAGCCACCTACATCTCAGTCAAAGAATGGGACTGAAGCCAGTGTTTTTATTTACTGATTCAACATGAAGCATGACAAAATAGTGAAACAGGCAAGCCACAGTGCAATTCATCTGCCCAACTGCAGCTGTTCAAAAACTAGGTGTCCACTTTCTAGGCTTCTTCTGCTGAGGCAGCAGAAAAAAGGCACCCACCTTCAGATGAGGTGAATCACCCTCCAGAGGTGTATCATCCACTGATGAGAGAGCATTCAGATGATTAGCCCAGAACAAAACAGTTTTGCACAAGGTGATTTAGGAAGTTTAAGTTGGCCGATCACAGGGGGACTGTGAGAAGCTCCTGAAGCAGCAAGGACAGCCCCAGGGCTGGGGAACAGAAGTATAATGCTGGTAGGATAACAAGGCAATAACTTGAACAACAAGCATGAGAGCCTAATTAACCAGCTACTCAGCTTGACACCACTAGCCTACTAACAATTTCTGCCTAATGTGCATAAAAACTAGAGTGTTAGATTAAGAAAGAAAATCAACGTTAAAAGGTAATCATGCCCTTTGATAACCACGCTGACTTTGTTGGGGGACTCAAAGTGTCACTGCCACTTCAAGATAAAGAAGGAACACTCATGGAGGAAAGGCAGACAATGGAAGGGTCTATGAGTACTGGAAAAAGCTGAAATGCACACAAGTCATAAAGAAGCTGTTCAGAAAAAAAATGAAAGGGATAGTATGCCCTAAAGTGCTGTGAGGGGCAGGAAATAAGGAAAAAAAAAACTATCTACACTTCCTCCTGATTCATATAATTAACCTCATCACCACTAAAAGGAGAGCATGAACAATGAAAACTGGAAAGGGGGTGGAATACCACCTGGCAACACTACTGGTACCAACATCTACTGAGGCCAAGAGATAAAGATGATACAACGAAAAGAAAAGCTGCTGTTTGTCACAACTAGCTGACTAGAGCACTTTTTTCCCCTAGGTGTCTATAGGCAGGATTTAGCTTTTCATCCCATGGACTTCCTTAACAGAAAATCCTGTCACTTTCTCTAAAGCTTCTAAAGCTTTTATTAGAGCCATTATAAGATTACAGCCAGAGGCGCACAACGTGCCCATGATCCAGCTGGGAAATTCCTATGCTTTTATACCCACGTGGTTTCATACTTGTAGGGGAGTGCTTAAGTCAGCTCGCAAAGAGTGAAGAAGGGCCAAATTTGATCCATGAAGTGCTGACACTGACACTTTATTCCATAACGCCTTGATGTACCAGTGAAACACCAGCAAAACACTATTGTTTCTGGTGCTGCTGATAATACAATAGCAAAGAAGTAAAATGTACACCTCTGGGCCCATACTAACAGTCGATCATTGTTCCATTGTTAGCAATTAAAAAAAAACTAAAGATAAACAAATTATCTACAACTTAAAACAACTCCATCCCAGATGCAGCAGCTGAGAAAAAAAAACGTTACCTTAACCAGTGCCATAAGGTCAGTGGAAGATTTGTTTGTATCCTCCTGTTCAAATTCAGGGTCTTGGTCTGTAGTTTTGGAGTCATTTACTTCATCTGGAAGTGGCTGCACATCATCCCATTTCTCCTCTGTATACAGGTTCTGTTGCAAGGACACAACCAGCATGAAGAAATCAAGAGGCATTGGAGCAAATCTACTGAAGTGCAAGCTACTGAGCAATCAGATGGTATCACTCTGACAGTGTAAGAGAGAAATCTTCCCACCCTGCTCTTTCTGAAGTTTTGGCAACTTCAAAGGACAGAAGAACACAGAGGGAAGGAAACAGCATGAACCAGAAATAAGCTGTCACCCTAACTTCTTTCCACCACCATAAAACTAGTTTCTTGATGAAAATCATACTTTTCAAGAATACTGTCCAGTTAATGCAGCCTTCTGAGAATTGCACCATGTAGGAGTGCCATAGGCTAACAGACCTGGTACAACAGCATCCACACATCTTGTTTTTAAGGGGGAACTGAGGTGTGTGTGGTGGGGAAGCAGCGAGTTGTTGAGACCGATAGGGCGAATCCAAGGTTTGACCACATCAAGAGTTTCCCTGCATTGAGAGCAGCTACAAGGAAATGCTAGCTGAGCTGTAACAAGTGTCACATTAGACACGCCTCATTTTAACTCAAAGCATGTTATGGGAATAGTGTTGGGCTTTTTTTGGTCCTACTTCCAACCTCTTTGAAAAGGTGCGTAGTACTAAATCGATATATGTCAAAGAACCTCTGGAGTTTATTCTGTCGAATAGCAGTTATGCCACAGCCAAATGCCCACCTGATCACACAGTTCATTCTCATCCAGCCTGGAGCTTGATGCTTCGTTATCTGCACCTACAGAATCCTGCTGCAAGCAAAGGTCTGGCCCCACCAGTTCAGCACTCTCCTGCTTTGCACCAGGCTGAATATACAAGGCTAAAGAATTCAATGCCTTGAACCCCTAGTAACAAACAACCAACAACAAAAAGCAACACAGTACAGTTAAGAAGACTAATCTGTAAATATCACCGATACCAGAAAGAAAAAAAGTGTGCTCCAGGCAGTAAAGCTTGACTTTCTGCTGAGATATATAACCCCAGCAGCATTTTTGTTATGGCTTTCAGACCCTCACAGTTCTTCCCAAAACAGAGCTGAGAAATTCAGATAATGATACAAATTGGCCTAACTCATAACCACTCCCTGGTGCATGCTCTATATCCTGAATGTCTTTCCTAGGTAGAGCACGCAATCACCACGTTTATGCTGTCCCACACTGCACATTTCACTGGCAAAGTAAGATGCTTTTAATCAAGACCATTTCTGTAATTCAGTTTGTTAATGGCATAACTGATCTTCAATGATGAGAGCACTAAAGATCCTCCCGTTATAGACATCCAACTGATCCTACCCCTGCCCTTTCTTCCAGCAGGACATTCCTCCCTCCTGACCTGTGAAGGTAAGTTCTCTTTGCAGATGTCAGCATATCCCTTCTCCTTCAAGACAGAGTGAATGTAGACATCTTCCTCAGAGGACGTGTCACAGAGAAAGAGATGCAAAATGCCATTCACATATTCATCCACGATGCCCACAAGGACCTTCGAGTAACACAGATCCCGGAACTGGTGAGTTGCTTCATTGCTCCATGTATCCTCAAGAAGAAACAAGAATATAATGTTACTATAAACAGACCAGAATCCATCACGTGAGACTTTCCCTTCTGAGCGCTCATCAAGATGACAATTAGACCAAGGTAGCTAGGGATAAAAATGCAGGAAAAAGTGGGGATAAATAAATAAATCAGGCAAACTTTCCAGAACTGAACTGAATTAAAGTATACCAAAGTCTACAAAGCCAGTTACAGTGGGAATGCCTTTTCACTATACGTACCTATTTTCAAGTGTGGTCATTTTATCTTATCTACAGGGAGGGGGAGGAGGCGAATTCCTGGAACCATGAGACTATGAAAGTTAAGTGTCAGGAGTTTTTACAAAGCTGCTAATACCTCACAGCAATGAAATACATGGATCTTTTGCCCTCAAGAAGCAGAGGAAAGTTTTTAAGAATGTTTTTAAAACACAACTTTGAACTGTGTTCCCATGCTCTGCATTGGAAAGACTGTTTCTCAGACTTCTTGACTATGAGATTTCTCGGGACAGGCTGACCCGAGCTTTGGCTTTTTTTGATTGCACAAAACTCAAAGAAAATTTTAGAACAGGGCTGAATCTACTGATGTTTTAGAAGGACCCTGGAGGGGAAAACAAATGCTTGCCCATTTGCTTAACAGTAGCTATCTGTTTCTGAAACGATATAAAAAAGAATACTACAAGCACAAACAAGAAACAATGAGTATCACTTGCAGAGAAGCAGTCACATTCCACTGAAATTAACAGAAACAATTCTGCTGTAAACATCAGAGAGACCTGAATAAATCAAAATATTTGTCCTTATCTGTAGAAAAAGCCTCTCTATTCTTGACAGTTCCTATATGTATGTTAGTAAACAAAACTGCATACAACCACACACCTCCACGGGCTTCACCCAGGCCAAGGAACACGGGATGGCCTGAGCGGGGAGCTTCAAGTAGCACCATCTGCAATATAAAACAAATGATGGCCATTAGAGCAAACGCAGAGCAAAAACAGTCAGAAGAGCAGAACTTACTCCTCTTCTGGGTTTTAAAAATCAACTTAGGAACAAAGAGTGGATTTATGATTAAAGCCCAACAGTAACTTTGGAAATCAGGGAATGGGCACAGTAAGAAATGCACTAACTGATCACTTATGCCTTCCCCCACACAAGCATCTTTCTATCATAACCCTTCATGATTAAAGTTATGGACAGAGAACAATGACTTTTGAACCAAAGAATGAAGCACGGAAAAGATCATAAATTGCAGAGGCAAACAAGTACTTCTGACACAAAAAAATGCAGCCCATTTCAACTGATGACTACTGAAGAGAATGTTTAGATCTGCTCGTGGAATCTAAAACGAGGATGAGATCCAACCTCAACCACTCTGTGATTCTGTCAACCACGTGTAATCTACTTACTTGAGGAATCTCAGCCAAGACTTTTGAACAATGCCTACGTTTCCATAATCTGGGTAGAACACCTCCACTTCTTGGTCACTGATCACACGGTGGATGATAACTCGGTACCACCACTGCAAGAACATCACACAGCAAAGCTGTCCAGGCTGTACCAAAGACTCAGGCATGACGTAACGATCAGAAACAAGTTTATTTGAATAACAGCATCTGCAAAACATCATAAGGAAAGATTGTGCTTGGAAGGATGCAAAAGATGAACACAAAAATACACAAGGCTTCAGAAGAATCCTGATTTCTCAAATCCCAATGACTCAAATTTTCAGAGGATGTTTAAATGGATGCTTTATATCACCGCTATGCTGAACTTAAACTGGAAATGACTATAAGAAATGCAAACCTCGATTTCAACATTCAAATGTCCTCCCCGGGGTCCAATTAAAAAGAGAATTCCTTTAAGGCTAAATACAATCATTCTAGTCATTAACTTTTAACATTATCTGGCTAAATCACTAAATATAAATCAGATTTTGGAGTATTGGCTACACATCATCTGTAGTATTTGCCCGCAGAATTTATAACTCCACTTGTATGCGCCCCATGGACATCAGGTGCTTCCTCAACACACAGTTAACAGCAGCTATAGAACTGCTGTGGTAGAAGAGAATCTCAAATACATAAAGTAACTGATTGTCATCGATGAGGCTTTACTTGCTTTCAAATATACACTGTTTGCTCTGAAAGTAATGCCTCCTATTTATTTTCACAGTAACCACAACAATACACAACACCACTATTACAGAACATTCACCTCTGACATCATGAGCAGACATCCTCATACATTACTTTTGAAGCAGCCCTTGTACATAATGGCAAGTGCATATTACTTGCTGCTTTCTGACAAGTGTTGGAAATGGAAGGAAAAAATTTAACTGAACCCATTAATAACACACAGAAAAGTGGTGCAAAGGAAGATAAAAATTCCCCTTCTGGAACCTTTCTATTCTTTTGCAGCTCAGAACTGTCCAGGACCCCCCCCAAGCAACTGTGAATTGGTACTTATCATACTTTCGGCTTGCTAATTAAAAGGAATGGATAAGCATTATGAACATGTTTCAGACAGCACAGGCATCTCCATTTCAAGTTACCAAACCAGCTGCAACCATAACTATCAAGCTTGGTGCCCTGTTCTCTCAGTACAAACACAACAGGCAATAGTATTTATCAGCACAGAGTGTTCTCACCTCATCTCAATCATGAGATCCCACAGTTTATCAGAAGTTTCTGTGCTGCAGACATGGATGTAGAACTCACCAGGAGAGACTATTAAATTCACAATTACTCCCACCATGCACCTTGCCTCCAGTGGAGGTAAACTGCAAAGTCTTCTGTCCTGAACTGCATCTGGAGGGATGTCTGAAGTTGCCATCATTATATCCAGCCTGGACTGTTCCAAATCTTGAGGCTACAAAGAGATAAGAGGGAGGTGGTACTACATCTCTTCACTCTCTGAGCATACATGTAACCAGTAACATTTAGAAAAAAAGTCTGCTTTGCTTGGAACCTATGAATTACTGAATATCAGCAAATCCCACCAGTTGTGCAAACCTGGATTAGAACTTCCCCTGTGTTGGGAGCATTCATTCTCTCTTCTCCCTAAAGGGAAGAAGGAAGGAAACCAGTAAATAACAGCAGTGTAACAACAATACTTTGCATTCCCACAAGGAGAAAAGGATCTATAGTTAAAATACAAAAAGAGAAAACAGCTATTGCTAAAATAATATATGTTTTTTAAACTTTGCTGGATTATAGCAAAGATGCTATATTTTCAAGACTATGAAAGAGTATGTGATTGAACCAGGAAAGCTATCTGAAAGGGATTCAAGCGACATTTTCACACTAGAGCTATTTCCCAAAGATAAAAACAAATAAAACCTACAAGTTTTGTTCTTTTCTCACTCCAGATCTGTCTGAATGGCTAGTGCAGCTTACAATATTTTGTAGATGGGAATCTTAATCCTATATAAGCTACTCTCTCACTGCCTCAAGATCTTTCTTCTGCAGCAGTGAACAGCATTCCTCCAAAGATCAGAAGTCAAAATGATTTCATTTTGACCCATAATGAACAGACAAGTTACACTGCATTACACACCAAGCAACACATGGGAAATGTCTATGAAACACATATACCTTCGCTTATCTGGCTAACCCAACTGCAAGCAACATTTTTTGCAACACTGACTCTCCTAAACATTTTTTTTTCCAAGAAGTAGATAAGTCTCTCCTTCTACAGACAGAGCAAGAGCTAATGCCCTTGAAGTTTTTGAGTTAAAATTTTTTTGAGAGAAACATTAAGTTAAACAACAGCTAAGGAAATGCCTGCCTGAGCAGCAGCTCAAAGAAAAAAAAAAAAATCCATGCCATGGAAATCCTTTAAGAAGTGGCCTGTGAACAGTGGCACTTCTGAGGGACAGGTTTGCTGCCTTGAACGTTGCTTCATATCACCCTGTTACAGGCATACACTACCTTTATAATCCAGCTTACACATTGGTAGTGACAAAAGACATTTCCATGAATTTATAGAAACATGTACTTGTAAATATGCTTTAAAAAACCAACTAAGCAATAACAAGAAAAAACAACAAAACACTAAAAGTGAGCCCTGCAATATATTACAACCTTTGAGACTGGCTAATCCTCTCCCTAAAATGGATGGGCAGCTGCCACAGTAGTGTGAATGACCCTTCCCTCAGCTGTGCGTGAGAAAAGCCGCTGAGAGCAGCAGTTCCATACACCTCTCCCCTTCTCAGAGCCAAATGAATTGACTCAGCCTATGTTCCTCATATTATTAGTTTCCCTTCCATTATTAGTTTCTTATGACAGAATGCTAGGATACCTTATAGCAGGGCAGGGATCAGGTCTCTTCTTTCCCCTCCACCTTGCAGCATCCTGATGAACAAGCATTTACTGCACATCCCACATACCAACTAGCTTTCCTCCCTTTTCTGGCTTTTTTAAAAAACAGAAGAGCAAGCTTAATGTCTCACAGGGAACACAAGTTGAACAAACACCTTTAATGACCTGATCAGGATAAGTCTTTAAACAGGTTCCCATTGTGATATGAAAGCACAAAAACCTCACTTGAAGTCAGGTTTATCAGAGTCCTTTTTTTTTTTTTTTTTTTTTTTTTTTTTGCCTTTCAGATTCAACAAGTAGACTGCAATTGATTCAAGGAGAATTTCTGGCTGCTTCATCACACCAATCTAAGGCTTCTTTACAAGCTCAATGCTGACTGCCAGAGATTTTGCTTTAGGAATGTGAAGTCCAGCTGTAACAATCAGAAAGATCAACACGATGAAAAGGTGATGCAAGAGGCGTAATGACAGAGGGACTAATGCAATAGAAAGGCATTGTAAAGGAAGGAAAAAGGACTGCTCAGCCATTTCTGAAGATCTAGGCTTGCAGGAGAGAGCTCCACAAAGGAGGGATCTCCAGAAAGAAATCCTTACGTAGTGGCCATCATCCTTTAAATGAGGCCTAAGAGAACTACAGCCAGCCTTTACCCCTTCCTGTTGCACAGGATTGCCTCCACCTGTGCTTCCAGGGTGACTCTTTTCCCCAGGTGCTCAATCAGTGGCTCAGGCTGTGACTCAACAGTTACCATACACTAACTCAGTCACAGACTTCCAAATTAAATGCAAAAAACACCAAAGTCAGGAAGAACTCCTGGGACTCTTTTCCTGCACTCCAATCCTTAGGTTGCATACAGCCACCTGGGAAGTTTGGGCAGAGAGAATTACAGTAGGAAGGTTTTCTGGAGAAAAGGAAGGCAGGATAAGAGAGAAAAACCAGAGGTGACAAATTCACCCAACCTACTAGATCCTCTGAACTGCTCCTCTCCATCTCCTTCTAGAAATACACTGTCAAACAAATTCAAAACTCTCAAAGTCCAACAGGAACAACTAGGAATCTCCACAACAAGACAGTGAATAAAGTCTTACTGATTTCCTTTAGTAAAAGGAAACAAAGAAAACAAGTCTTTTTGACCACATTATTTAGTCACCTAAGTGAAACTGTAGGAATCAAAGTCTCCACAGAAATCATCACCCAGCTTTGTCTTCCTGGCTAACTGGACTGAACAAGACACTTCACTCTGCCTACAGCAGCCCAGGAAATTCCACAGAGCTGATCTTCAGATCACTAAGACGTAATAACAAATAAATACACAAAAGAGTATCACCATAACTATCAGGGAATGAGATGATGTTTAACTGACCTTGGATGGTCTTTAACACAGATCAGACAACCAGAACAAGAGAAGAGAAAGACTTAGGCTAGGATGGCATATGAAGCTATATACCAGCCTGGAGTCTTTCCACTTCCAGATTTGTCTAAAACAGGTACTAAAATTTTTGTAAGCAGCAGCACATCAACAACAAAACCTCAACAGTAACAACAGTAAGCAAAGAGCCTCCAATTTGGGTCTGAGCCACAAAGAAGCTACAGATCACTCATCCAGCTACTCACTTGTTTCAGGCCATCACCCAGACCTACTGCTTGTGCATCCATTGCTTCTGACTTCTCTTCTGCTGCCTGATGGAAGATTTCTGTCTCACAGCTGGGTTCCAAAGGAGGCAGCTCAGCCATGAATGCTGCAAAGACAATAACTTGGCTATTATTCTTTCTTGGACTGATGCAGAGTTACACGTTAAACAGAAAACACTCGAAAAAAGTGAAAGCGCTGGTTGCATTTTTCCAATCTCTTGTAGCATTCAGTCAGCACATTCACAAGCTTCTGCTAGAGAGGCATCCTTCATAAATGAATTCTACCTAGATAGGTCAGGAACCCTGCAGGTCCTGTGTGCAGTTTTCTGCCATGGCTGTTACAGGAACAGCGAGTACACACACAGTCTCTTCTGCGGGAGATAATAGCTTAATCTTTTATAGTAGTACTAGTAAATTTTCAGTCTGAAGAAATGCACTGAAGGGCTCTAATGACTCGTGGAGCAGGGCATTCAAGAGACCCTTCTATTTTTGTTATCTGCTGCCTGCAACAATCAGCATTTCTAGTTCTCCACACAGGTTCAGAAAGCTTATATTTGGAAGGTAGATCCCTTCTTTCACCTGCCACCAAAAACCAGTGGCAACTTGTAGAAAACCTCCAGTTATGCTCTCTGCTATGGAGACAACTCCTTAAACTACTTCTGCAGCACCACACAGACCTTCCTTGTTAAATCAGAAGGGAAAAGGGACTATTACAGCAACTGAAAACACAGCAACATCGACCAGAAATACGGCTGCTTGTCCACAATGCTTAAAAGATGCACATGTTTCCAGCTAACTACCACACAACCTTACCTTGTGTCATCGTTTCCTGCTCTATCTCACTTGAGGAGCTCTTTTTCAGGGTTATCAAGGAGCCTCTTCTTGTCTCCTTAACCACAATTATATCAGACAAGCTTTCGAAGACTTCAAATATGGAGAAAAATCCATACTGCCTGTACTGGAATGTCCGCTTAAAGCGTGTATAGTACGCATCGTTGAAATCCAAGAGCAGAAGTGGTGAGGAACTCAAAAGATCTTGCAGCTCCCTCTTCACTGCTGCTGGCAGGACACAAGCCTTGCCCTTTGGAGGCAAACCCTGCTGATTCCGAGAGAGAAAAGCAGCTCTTCCCTTCTTAGCAACACTCCGTGCTTTACCACTTGTTTTCTGTCTGGAAATCAGTTTGGAAATATCTTTGGTGGTCTCATCGGCAACAGCTACAAGAGGAAAAAAATATTATCTATTCAGTAGCAATTAGAAGACTGGAACAGTAAACCATTCAAAGCTCTACGTAGGCAAAGCTGTTCTTTCCACTTTTCCCTTTTTAGACAGGTGTCTCTTCTAAAAGCAATCCCACTAAACCTGCACTGTCTGTATTTAATACAGCAAACACTTTCCCTTTCCCTCTGCAAAATGGACGGAACCAAATTTAACAGCGAATCTGCACCCTCATTCCTATAAACCCCGACAGAAGGAAGGCTGGTCAAATGCATACTGCATCACAAGAAGAAAGCCAGCTGCTGTGGGTTTTGTTGGGAAGCAATAAATGGTTTGCTGCTTCTCTCAGCCTGAATTACAGTACAAACTTAGCACAGCTTAAGAGCATCAGGATGTTGAAGAACTGAGTCTAATTTCAAAGGGGCTATGAAAAAAGAATCCAACAGCCACCTCAACTCTTTGAAAGGGTAGATAACTGCAGGACAAGGGGAAATGGGTTGAAGTTGAGGGAAGGAAGATCTAGCTTGGATGTCAGGGGAAGTTCTTCACTGAGAGTGGTGAGGTGCTGGAACAGCTGCCCAGGGAGGTTGTGGATACCCCGTCCATCCCTGGAGGCATTTAAGGCCAGGTTGGATGGGGCCCTGGACAGGTATTAAATGGGGAGGTTGGTGGCCCTGTATGTGGCAGGGGGGTTGGAGATTCATGATCCTTGAGGTCCCTTCCAACCTGAACTATTCCATGATTCTAAGCTTCACAAAACTACAGGAAGCTGCCAACAGCACTCAAAAAGGGCTGTTTGTGCACCTGAGGTTCACCATCAATCCTAATACTCAAGCAAAAACAACAGGTCAGAATCACACCAAGAACTGGCGTAGAGATCCTCTCCGGAGATCATCTGGCCCACACACAACCCAATAGCTCAAAAACCAGAGCTGGTACTGATCTTCACTCACCTTCCTCACCCACTGCCTGTCTGTTCTCTGAGCCAAACATCAGGAAGCAGCTAAAACAGAAAGCACCAGAAATACCAGCAACAGCGAGGAGCCAGAGACAGCCTTTGGGTGGGCACCCTACAGCAGAGCCCTACTTTGGGGCACCGCTTCGCCCCAGGGCGTAACGCCAGGCAATCCTTCTCTACCTGTGAGGAGGAAGGTCTCACCTTTGAGGAGAAACCCTCCGCTGCCGTTGGGACAGATCTGGACCACTCCAGGCATGCTGGCCACCAGCTCCATGGTGGAGCAGAATCCCAGCTCACGCAGCGGCAGCGGCCTGCCGACCATGGCCAGGTACTCCTGCTCCAGCTGGGCAGGGGTGAGGCCATCCTTGGCGGCCAGCAGCTGCGACCTCACCTCCTTCTTCAGCAGCTCCATCAGCTGCACCCACTGCGACGTGCCCGCGCTCTGACAGAGACAAAAAGCGAGCGGAAAACACCTCACGCCACGGCTGCGAAAGGCTTTTTAACGCATCACGACCGAAAGCCAGCAGGTCGGGCCAAGCGCCGCCACCTCAGCCACGACGGCACGAGGCCGCACTGCGCCTGCGCGCTCCGTTCCCGCCCTTTCGGGCTGCGGAGGGGAGGCGCGCGTTGCCTCTCACAGCGTTGCCTCACGCAGCGCGGCTCCTCACAGCGCTCCCGCTGCCCTGTGGCTCCTCCAGCAGCCGAGGGGACCCCCGCTACCCTGCCTGCTCTGCGGGACCGGCCCTTGGGCAGGCAGGGAGCTGCTCCCTCAGCCTTCACCTGGCGCAGCAGGCGTGCTTCCCTTCTGACGGGAAAAGTCAGACCCACCTGTTAAAAAAGTTCTTGAAAGCAACCTTTAAACTCAAATGCCAGCGTTAGTCGGGGTGGCCCTGCGTATTTTTGTCCCATCTAAGAGGGAAGCCCACAGTGGAGTGCCTGAAGTGTCATAAAGTAGCTGTTTTCCGCCGACTTCCATTCAGCTTTTCTCGCCTGTGCTCATCCCTGCAGCAAGCCGGCACACTTGCCCCCCTGCTTCTAACATTCTGCCTCAGGGCAGCCCAAAAGCCTGCAATAAAATAGGAATCTTTTAAGAAAACGAGATCAGCGCCTCCCCGGCTGCCATCCCCGCTCCCTCCCGCCGCTCCTCCACACGGCGCATCTGCCGGAGGCTCAGCGGGAAACCCTGAGCTCAGCACTGCCCAGGGTTATCACAGCTCGTATGTTTGAGCCTCGTTAGTGTGATTTGCAGTCAGGTGCGGATTTCTTTCAGACAGGCGGTGACACGGCGTGATCCGTGGCACTCCTTGCAAAGGTTTCCACAGGCGGTAGCACGGTCTGTGCCGTATGGCAGCTCTTCCTCTGGTAAAAAGCTCCCACGTTTGCACTGCCTCACTTTTGCTGTGCAAAATTATGAGGGCATTTTACACACAAACTCCGCTGGCAATTTAGAGATAAATTCAATAGCTCTATGCTTGCGAGGAGCTCCATGCCCATCACACTCAGGAACTGAATTGGGAATTTATTGTGCTGAACACTCAGACCATTCTGGGTCTTGAGAGTCAAAGGTCTTCTAGTTACTTCTAGGTTGTTTTTCAACAGCTTTGTAGAAACCATCTATTAAAAATCATCAACGTGCTTTTGATTGCATTTGATTTCCAAAGGCAGGAAGGTACAAACAGAATGTCTTTCTGCAGTTCACCCTGTTAAGGTCTAACATTCTGTGTCATCTCAACAGCCGTGTGAGATGAGAGCAGAGCAGGAGGGAAACAGCTTGCTCACTTCACTGTGCATTTTGTCTGACAAGCTTGTGATAAATTTGAACAAGCCTCCTTGATCTGACACCTCCTCTTCTCTCCTCCCCTGCCTGGATTTTCTGCCCATGGCAATAAATTCAAGCGTGGCTTCGTCCCACTCCCGCAGGAAGCTGAGAGAGTCAGATGAGGATGGATAAGAGATCTCGAAGCTCTTCCAGGGAGTCCCATAGGAGAAAGAGAGAGTCTCCAGCTACGCAGAGGAAAAGGGAGAAGAGGGAGAGAAGCAAAGAAGCCAGCAAAGAAACAGGAGATATAAGGCAGGAGAAAACAAAGGAGATTAAAAGCACTGTAGGCACTGATGGCAGGGTGCACACATCCACAGTGGTGGATGTGGATGATGTGATATCTGATGAAGAAATGGAGGCAATGATGTTGCTGGACAGCGAGCATCAAGAAGAAGGTATGATTTATAGGAGGGAAGGGGCAGAAAAGCTATGGGCTCTTTGACACTGTGTGGGTGACAGTGTCTTTGCTTTCTGCGTGGTGAGTGCTATCACCCCTTGCATAGATGTGTAATTGTCCTCAAGACAGATGATGGGAAGCTCCAGGCCAGCTTCTACAGTCAGTACAGGCTTATCTTTTCAGATAAATTTCTGTGATTTCGGGGTCAGCCAGCAAGTTGCCCATTCTGAATCTTCCAGTGCTGCTTGGTTGTCATATAGATCTACGGTGCAGAAGCCAAAAAAGTAGAATTAAAATTTGTGAGCCTGTCTTGGGAACTCTCTGCCACTTACTTAGGGCAGGGACTGTTCTTGAAACACAGCTTGAGAGAGCATTGAATAGGCAAATACCAAGTCTAGGCAGAGGAGGAGCAGAAGCTGACCTGTGCAGGCAGTCGTCAGGCCATCTGTATTTTGGGAATTGCCTATCCTAACACAGTCATGTTGGATTTTCCCATAGGTGTGAAATCTCCTGGTCTCAACATCTGTGAGTGGCTTCTGACTATATTGTCTTTCCTGTTCATCCTAATGACTTTCCCCATTTCTATCTGGTTCTGCATGAAGGTAAGAATAGGCATGATGCCCCTTTGGATTTAGTATTTGGTGTCTGATGTGACTGCAACCAGCATGTGTTGGTCATAAGCATATAGCTTAGGTTCTTGTTATTAAACAGTTTACAGGTCTGTTCACTTTTAAACATAATCTTCAGCTCACCCAATCCGGGCATAGCTGTGTTGCAGCAGCAGGGTAAAATAGATTTTGTGTTACAAATTTAGAGGGAGGTTGATCTTTCAATTAATAGCAGGTTTTTCCTCTTCCTCCAGTTTTCTTTGATTTATAGCATGGTTACAAGTAGACATACTTTGATTACAGCTTCTACAGGAAATAGATTAAGCTCAAGGTGTTCAAATTCAGCCAAACTACAATAAAGCAGAATGCTGGCCTCATCCTTGGAAACACTGAGCAACTCTAACACGGGCTGCTCTCACCTAATCACAGGCTGATTATATGCAAGCCAGCTATCAGTTTTGGGTTAGGTTTTCTTCTGGGGTAAAGAGGCGAAGGAATGGTTGATTCCACTACCTCTGATATGCTGAAATCCTCTTTTCAAAGGGCTTTACCGGATCAGAGGTCTTCCTGTGCACAGCCCTTTGAGGCTTTTTTCCCAGTCCTATGCCTTCCACTCCAGCCTAGCTTTTGTTTCCCTCTGCAGGTGGTGCGGGAGTATGAGAGAGCCATTGTTTTTCGGCTTGGGCATCTCCTTCCTGGCAGGGCCAGAGGACCTGGTAAGATGCTCACTGAGTTCCCCCCAGTCATATTGTTCTTCTTCATCACGCTCTACCAAAGCTCTTGTTCTGATGCCCTCCAGGCAGGTACAGTTAACCAGGAGACACGTCTTCTTAGGTCCAGCAGCTTCCAATGGCTTTTCCCGATACAGAAGCAGACTCACAGTTTGAGCCTATATATTGCTGTTCCTTCATAGTTCTGTACTCAATCCCCTCTACTGCTCCCTGGAGCTGAAAAAGCAATTTCTGTGGGTTTGATGATCACCAAAAGACTTTATTTTCTTTCCACAGGTCTTTTCTTTTTCCTTCCCTGCCTGGACACATATCACAAAGTGGACCTCCGCCTCAAAACCCTTGAGATCCCCTTCCACCAGGTATGACTACCATCTCTTCTTTATATTAATTCTTGGATCTCTTTATTTGGTTGTGTTTGATGACAGCTCTGATTTTGCACTGATGTCGAAAAAACAGCTTATAGTTAAGATAGTGTTTCTGGTTCCGTGTCACTCCACTGGCCACAAGATACTGTTAAACACTGCCAGTTCTTAGGATCTTACTGCAGACCTTACATCAAACCATCTCTGTAAAAACTTAGCTGCTGGATTCCTGTGAATGTATGAGAAATGTCCTTTACCTCTCTGCCATTTTAAAACCACTGCTTTTAATCCCATTCAGTTTGACAAGCTCTAGTGGTAACCAATAGGAAGTGGCTGGGCCATGGATATTGGAGCAGTTTTTACCCATCACGCTGGGGACAGGAATGCAGACTAAAATCTTACAGTGGCATCTCTAAGTGTGGCAACTCTGCTCTTGTACAAGTCAGGGGAAGGGCTGAGAACTCACTGCTAACTTTGAAACTGGCACCCTCCCTAGCCACAGTCCCACAGGTCAAACCTCCCAATAGTCCTGTTGTCTGTGCCATTGCCTTTATCTGGTACCAGATTCCCTCCTGTGGTGTAAAGCAAATCACTCTGGGAATGGTACTCAGCAATCAAGCATATAGCAGACAACAGGAATGGACCAAGCAGATGTGGGCCGGGGGACACATTAGGATGTTCAACTGCTCGCAGTCTCTAGCCCAGCAACCAAACTGAGGAGACAGACACAGTGATGCTATACCCGGGAAGTGAGATCCACAGGTGATGCAGTTTGCTAAGGTCAGAGAGTAGCTTTCTCAGAGTTATGTACTTCACTATGCTACCTTAAAGTTGTCAGAACCAGATCCATCTTCCCTCATGTCTTCTGCTTAGGTGGTGACTAAAGACATGGTTACTCTGGAGATAGATGCTGTCTGCTATTACCGTTTGGAGAATGCCTCTCTTCTCCTCACCACCCTCACCAGCATCTCCAGTGCCATTCAGCTGCTGGTGCAAACCACCACAAAGCGCCTCCTGGCACATCGAGCCTTCTCTGAACTTCTGTTGGAGAGAAAGAGCATCAGCCAGGAGATAAAGGTGCTTCTGCAGCTGGGGAGAGGGTGGAGCAAGTGGGGAATTAAGGCTCTGCTAACAAGTTTGGAAGATAATCAGTCCTAAATCACAGACAGTATTTTGCGAAAGAGTGTAATAAGAACATGTGCCTCCTTCATAGAAAAATGAGAAATTTTTCTCTTTTTTAAAATCATTTTAGGGGAAGGATTTACAGTGTGGGTCTCACAAGCATATATGGGTAGTAGCAAACATTGTGAGGTGAGAAGCATGAAGAAACCCTTAAATCATTTTCATCAGTGCTCTGCAGTACCTCAGGTTCTGCACTTATTCCAGAGAGGACTTTCTCATGAGAATGGTTTTCTGCAGTGTGAGAGAGATGCCATAAACCCTGAATACATGGGATCTTCAGCAGCAGTTCTCTGTGGCCACAATATGCAAACATGATTATACCACTCAGGAACTGAATGTTCCCTATGGAATTGGGTTTGTTCTATAGTCAAACCAGTATGGACTAGCTAAATCATACTAAACCCTCAGGGAAAATACAAATCAGAAGTGAGGGGTAGAATTTTTGTTTCTGAGAGTCCACACAGAATATATAATAAATCCTCCTCACTGCCTTGAATGAATGTTCCTGAACTACTAAGTCCCTCTGAGGGGCCTGGACAAGAGCTTGTGTTCTCCTTGTGATCCAAAATATCTTCCTCTTGACAGGTGGCTTTGGATGCTGTCACAGGCTGCTGGGGGATCAAAGTGGAGAGAACAGAAATGTAGGTAGGAAGTGCTGGTAGCAGAGACGTCCTTGCTCTTTTGCAACTATCCATTCTGCCTTGCTCACGTTTATTCTTTACCTGTGGCCCTCTCCCTGCAGCTATTCTGCAGCCCTCACCTCCTTGTTTTCACTGCCCCTTTCAAACCTCTGTTTCACATAAAACTTTCATGAGCAAAGATGTTACTTGTTCCTGCACTGACAGCCAAATGCAGAATCCTTAGCTGGATACTCATCAACTCTTCTGCAGGCAGAGTTTGTACTGAATTCTGTTAGCCTGAGAGTCACAGCAGGCAGTGAACCTACTGCATCCTACTCTAGATCAAAGGCCTCAGGGTCTTAGCAGTGGTTGGGCTCAAATCTCAGAAGCCTGTAGAGAAAGGTGGGACTTGCTCATTACATAGAGGGCCATGGCAGAGAGAGCCAGGCAGCAGAGAAGCACATCTGTAAAGAGAAGGAAATTCCTGTGGCTGTCTTGAGAGCAGTCTCCCACTGGATCCTCTGATATCTCACAGACTTCATAAGCCTAAACTTCAAGCCTCAAAGGCACAAACAGAAAAGGCCTCTCTGCTGCCTAGTGATTATGTACATCACTAATGATCTAGTTATCATTAGAATCATTTTCTAATTATTTCAGCTTGGATCTGTAGAAAACCAGGCTGGAAAAGAAAGATGGGAAGGGAGTAATCTATGGAGGGTCACACAGAGAACAATGGATGTTTGTGAACATCTCTGTAGAGGCCAGTATATGAGCCCATTCTAAGCCCTAGGGGGGCAGTACAGGGCTGTCAGATGAGCCTAAAGCCCTTCTAACCCTTATCCTTCACTACCACAGCAACAATGTGCAGCTGCCTGCTGAAGTCCAGCAGTCCTTGGCCGTGGAAGCAGAAGCCCAGAGGCAGGCCAAAGTGCGGGTATGCGAACACTGACGACCTCCCATCTCCCTCCAAAACATCCCTCTTTCCTTTCCCCACCGTAGTTTGAGGTCCTTGGAACATACCACAGTAGAGCACAGCTCTGGGAAGATCTGTTCAAGATCTTCAGATCCTGTTCAAGCACAGTAAAAGAGTAGGCCAGTGCAGTGGAATCCCAGATCTGGTACCTATGCACAGGTCAGAAAGACACTTGGATGGCTGGTGCCATTCCTGACCCGCAATGCCTATGAGAACCTCTTCCTTCTCAGGGTTTCACTCTTGCTTAGAGACCCAGCCAGGAGGGTGGAGCTGGGCTGTCACCACTATCATGTACACCACACCTTCCTTACCCGAGGTTGTCTTCCATAACTTACACTGAGCCTAGGTAGGATTTGTGTCCAGTACCCTTCTCCCAAGCTTAGCCTGTGGGCTGCCTTCTCACATGCTTTTGCAGCATGCATATACCCAGTTGTAAGCTCTGATGGAACTAGTATACAAATGTGTGTACCCAAAGTACACATAGCTTTGGTTAAAACAAGTTAGACATGAGGTCTAGTATGTGCCACGATCAGAACAGCAGGAATGTTATAATCACAGGGGCCCCAGAAAGTTCGTGGTGGCAACCTCCCTCTGTAATAAGTAGCCTATGTCCCTTACTCCCTGCCTCACAAAAACCTTTATTCTCCTCCTTGGTAGGTGATTGCTGCTGAGGGGGAGAAGGCTGCTTCTGAGTCCCTGCGGATGGCAGCTGAGATCCTGTCCAGTGCCCCTGCTGCTGCTCAGCTCCGTTACCTTCATGCACTGCACTCCCTTGCTGCAGAGAAACCTGCTGCTTTCATCTTACCCTTACCTTTGGATCCCACTAATCTGGTCTCTCCGGCTACCCGCAGCCCTCCAGGAGTGAGCAGCATCATCACAGACACCTCAGAGCTCCCAGAAAGTGTGAAAGACAAGAAGGACTCACCCATGCTGTAAGAACTCTCCCAGAAATAGTTGCCATAAGCACTGATTAATCCTGCTCAGAGAGGAGTAAGATCGCTGGTCTGTGGGCAGCCCACCAGCAGGTACTGGACTGGAAACAGGAGGGAAAGCAGCCCAGAGCTGTAATATAAAAGTAGATTGTACATGAAAGAAGCTTCTGCTTGTTTTGGAAAGGGAAAAATATGGACCACAATGAGCAGTGTTGGTGCATATATGAGCAGGGGACTGAGGGAGAAGTGCCATCCCTTCCCTCTCACATCACCTTTGACACTTTGACACAAAAGATCCCTGGGATCTGATTTGTCCTACCTCATCACATTGGCAGAAAAGCCTGACTAGCCTCTATATGTTTAAACACCCCCATCTCCAAACAAACAGCCTGTCACACATCATTTGTTACAGGGAAAACCCCACAGTGGGATAAAAGATGCAGGCACAGGTTGCCTCCTAAGAGGGAATGTCTTATCAGAGGGCATTGTTTTCCAGTGGCTCTGTCCTTACACTCTTGGCTGCAAATGGCTTTTTTTGCTTTTTTTTTTTTTTTTAATAAAAGCAAGTCCTGCAGCTGGGTGGTAAACAAAGCCAAGGCAGAAAATCTTGGATAGGAACATGTTCCTCCTCACAGCCCTGCATGCTGCATCCTGAGAAAGTGGGAGCGGTTGGGGTCTACAGATAGGATCCTTGCTAAGGTGCCTTTTCCTCTGTGTGAATTGGTGGGGGAAAGACGACAGCCAGGCAGGTGGGAGTGAGAACCTGACAAACGAGGGAAATGGGAAGGGGCTTAGCATGCAGGTAATTTGGTAGGTGCTGCCAGCCTGGCTCTCCCATGACAAGAGAATGAACCAGGTCTTGTCCATGGTGCACTAGATATAAGATTTCAGTTGCCACCCATACTCATATACATACATTAGTAGGCAACCAGGATATTTAGTCATAGCACTAGTATAGGAGAAAAGAAGTAAAGTGGCAATGGTTGTATCTCGCTTGACGCTTCTCAGCTGCATAGAGGGAGGAAGGCAGGCTGTGCTGCTACTTGCTTCCACTGGGTGGTGAGACAGGACAAGATCTGAGCTTGTGAACCTCTGCTTCCAGCAGGACTGTCTGAAAATAAAAGGAAGATGATCCATTTAGCCAACTCCCACTGAGCTGAGAAGTGGGAATCCAGCACTAAGCAAAGAGCCAGCTAAAAGCCTTGAGAACAGTTCTTTTGCCCACTGCATCCACGTTAGCAACATTTACTCCCAGGGAAGGAATGGAGAATGTCCTCAAAATTCTTAAAGAAAATTTCCCTGCCAAAAGCTACTGGAAATAGCATTGCATACTGTAAGCTTTTACCCTGATAAGACATGGGGCAGTGTCAAAGGAAATAACACAGTACCCTTGCTTTCTTTGCTCTTGGTTCCTTTGGATGGACATCAACTCTGTTCCTCTCCTTTTTCTTGACCTGCAGCATCTTCGCTTGCTTCCAAGCAGATCTCCCCTGCACAGCCTTTCCCAGACCAACAGCTCTGGCATGCTGCTGGCCAGTAGAGGCCAAAGGAAATTTGGTGTCCCTTGTTCTTCATCACCCACAGTAGTTTCCCATCATCCATGTAGCTAGCAGGGATGGACCAGCCAGCTGCTCACTCCTGCTTTTTCACTCATTTTTTTCAGTCTCTCTTGGCCTGCTAGTTACACTCATACACTTGGCTCATACCATTAATTAGCAAGACTTCTCGTAAGTGCAACTGTGTCTCAAGAATGGTCTGCAGGTACTGGTTTAACATTACACAAAGGACAAGGAGTCCACTCAAATAAGTATCGAGTAATTTTGTATTTAATCAGCTCTTTCATCTCCGTGAAATCCCCTTCTCAACACTCAGTGCTCCCATGTATTTCACTCCACCAGTGTTTGCTGTCTTCTTGCAGCAGGACTATCAGTAAACTAGCCTCCTTAGAGGTGGCTGGGAAGGGGAAAAAAAAACTCACCTGTGAATGTGCTGTGAATTACACAGCATCTGAGCTCCAGCTGTAACCTCACATCCAACTCATTCTACCACTATGACTCTCAGGAGATGGCTGGCTACAGGCTGCCATTGGCTGTTGCTTTTATTACAGACATACAACTCAGTAGTAATCTAGACACACAAAACTAATTCTGGGAAGCTCTGTAATCTTCCACTGATGAACATGAGCTTTATATTTACTTCTCTAAGGCTGGTTCTGTTTTTTTCTCATGATGCTGGAATAAGCCCCTGCTTCCCAACCAGAGCAAAAGGGTGTAATACTACACAGAGTGAGCTACAGATGATCCTTTCTCTGAGCACTTCTCTGGCTATATTTCTAACTTCACGTGAAAGGATCCAGCCAGGCCAAGATTCCTTGGCACATCAGGGACCATCACCTCTGCAAGTAATGTCTGAAAGGAACAACACTTGGCCAGAGACAAGTGGTATTAGGCCAGGACACATTACCCTTTTTGCACTCATATTCTCAGAAGTCAGATGCATCTTTCTTCAAACATGCAACTTTTCTACAGAGTTGCAGAAAAGGCGAATGACAGCTAATTGCATCCTCAGTTCCAAAGAATCCTTGTTCCAGCAGGATTTTCTCTCTTTAACATATACAGAGCTGGCAGAAACTTGTAATTTTACCTTCAGGAGGTATGGATTCAAAACCTCAAAGAAGGAAAACATCATTTAAAAATGTGCTTCAGTGTTACTGATATATGGTAGGTTCCATAATAGAATTTACTCCAGGGGAATTGGCAGGGGCTGTCTGGAGCAGACATGATTCTTGACAGCTTCAGTACCTGCTCTTCAGAGCTGAGATTGGGTCAAACCTTGGAGTCATGTCAAATCCAGGCAGCTGCTGCTGTCCTGGCAGAGCTTCATAACCACACAGATTATCCCAGGCTGGCACCTGACTGAGGCAGAAGCCCTGGGTGACCCACCTCTTTGGGTGGTTTGGCTTGTTCAGGTTGTAGGGGTCCGTGTAGGTATGCATGTGGGCATATCAGCATACAGAGAAGGTGAACAAGCTGTAGAGATGCTAGAGCTGTGGGGGGAAGCAGAGGACAAGCACAAGACAGGTGTGGAAGTGGTAGAACCTGCTAGAAGAACAGCATAAGTGCCCAGATGGCACAGAGAGAGGGGTAGCTAGTAGAGAATACAGGCAGTGGTCTGGGGTGAGAAACAATTCTGAATAGTCACCAAGAGGTATTATTATTTTTTTATTTTTTGCTTTTTCTGGATTGATTGGGCTGGCCAGAGGTGGAAGTTCTGGGAGCTGAGCATGTTTCCCCTTCAGGCAAACTTTCTTGTAAACATTTTTCTGAAAGGAAAAAAACAAAACAACAAAAGCCTTTAGAATGCAGAGTAAACACATCTAAAGTATTGTATTTTAAACAAATTAGTCTCTCTTCTTACTTCAATATCAAAGAGAGCATACGCTAGAGTGTTTAGAGAGGTTTTAATTCCCACTTATTCTCCTTCACATCTTATTTCTGAGCAGATCCAGCCAAGAAAGGAAATACTTTTATTTACAATAAACATGCCACCTAAAGAACTGACTGCCACACCATATGGGCAAAACCAGGCCATCAGCAGCTGGAGACAGCAAGAATATCCTCTGCTACAAACACAAAAGATATGTGGAATACGGAGGGATCTGAAACATTATTTCTTTTCTATCCACAAATCAGTGATTCTAAACAGACCTTGACTGCAACAGTACTTAAAAGGAGGGTGAAGCCAATTACAGTGACATCTAATACCCAGAATATATGTAGACCTGGTGTCATATGGCAAAATCAAAATTATTTTATCTCAAAAGCAGACAGAGTTCAGCACTTCTTTCTGCCCCAATCTGGAATGAGAGTAAAAGCCTCCTAGCTTAGCTTCTGACAGCGAGTCTAGACAAGACCCTGGGACAGGGTAAGTAAATGGGACAAGAATGAGGCATCCTCAAAAATTGCTTCCTACTCTGAGTCCAGGAGGTTCAGATCACTGATTATCCTGACCTTGCCCTTCTCTAGGCGTTGGCTCTGGGATGACTTTGCCCCTTTTCTCCAGCTCACTCTCTAGCTCCTGGATTCTCTCCTGGGCTTCTTCCAGTTTCTTCTCAAAATCTTCAGATCTCTGCTCTGCATTCTGAGCACGGATTTCTGTTTCTCTGAAACAAAGAAACAAAGATAATGCTGAAACCTGAAACCTAAGCAGGCGCTGGCAGAATACTTAAAGTTTTAGGAAGCTGAAATGTGCAGTGGAATTGAACAAATCTATAAAATAAAGTTGTGGTTTCAGAGAAGGGCACTGTAAGAAATGGGGACATCATGGCACAGCTATGTAAGCCCTGAAAAGTGAATTCATTTTAAACTCAGCATTTGGTAACGAAGTGTTAAAAGTATCACATCTTTAGCTAACATCACAATCAACGGCTTGAGACAATCAGAAGAGAAAGAAACCCAAATCTAAGCTAACAGAGATGGCTGAAGCAGAACCTTGATCAGAAAGCAGAACAGATATAAATGAAACCCTGCCCTGTTTATTGCTCGAGCATACAACCAGTACTCACATAAGCTGCACTTGTAGGTGCTCCAGCAGTGCTAGGGCTTCAAACTCCTTCTGAGAAAAGGGAGTTGATGACTTGCTGGCAGTCATCTCTCTCTGGTTGGGAAGAGCAAAACCTTCCTTAAGTGAATGTGAAACCAACAATGCTGCATTTCATCTAGAATATTGTTTGGCTGGACACTGCTAGTGTCTCTGTACATAGTCACAACACAGACAAGAGCTCAGTATCAGTAAATCATGTTAAACCAGCTGCCAGTCAAGCATTTTCTTTTGATTGGATCTGATCGTGTATTGACATTAAAAATAGACTAAAATCACTTCCTGATTTGGACACAAATATCTCACTTGCACTTAGTCTTGGTTGCATGATTGCCCATGCATTCATTGGGTTACAGATGTTGAAGATGGCTATAACCTGACCAGGAGTGAAGTAACTAACAACCAGTGGCCAGAGGCAGCTCCTCATATTGTCCAGCAGGCATTAATTTTTTTCATGTGAAGAAAAGAACCAGGACTTTTGTGGAGTCCCGTTAAAAGACTCCTAATCTAAGCTTAGTAAGGATACTATGATTTCCAGAGATTTACTTCTACTAACCAATCTAAGTCCATCAAGACACACTCCTGAGTCTCTCACTATTGCTGCATTAGCTGCCTGCCTTTAAAACATTGAGAGCAAGGCACACTTAACAATGCAGCATACTTAAGGAGTAGCACCATCCACTGACACTTTGCTAAAGCTCCACAATTCATGTGCATCTGGGCTCAGCTCTGAAGATCCAACTAGCCAGGAAGTGACTGGAGAAGGCAAGCTGTATGACTTCCGAAGAGCAACTTTACACACTGATGCCTTTAGACTACTCTTCCAAAGAGTACAATCCCAAAGGTAAGTGGAAAAAAAGGAGACCCAGGAGGCATAGTTAGCCAAAAGCAACCTGAACTTCTTGCATTCCTACTGTTCTGAATATCCCTGAATCTCTCCTTCTGTGCGTTCAGCACCGTATTGTTTTTACCATCACAGGAAGTGCTGGCAACACTCAGTCTCTGATGATTGTCCTGGTTCAGACTACACACATCACCTGCTACTGGTCCCAAATTCATGGTACAAGGCAGGAATGCATGAGTCACATGGATAAACTGAGGCAGCAGAAACTGCGCTAATGAATATTTTGTAGTGGCAAGAAGAGAGAATTGAGAACACCGGCACCTTTCACTCATGCAGCAGGTCCAGTATAAACATTAAACAGTGTCTGACAACAGAGTCTAAATAGACAGCTAAAATCCAGATCCAAATCTCTGCCACATGTGCTAAAAACATCAGTGTAGCGGAGATTCCTACCCCTGTAACTGAAATGATGCCTGACTTCAAGGACTTCAGGTGGATGTTGGAGTCTTGTCCTACATATCTGATCACATCTGCAGTAGCTTCATCGCCTTCACTCATACCACATGTACTAGCACCTGGTTGCTCCTAAGAGAGAAAATGAACAAGAAATAGGAGAAATATCACTAGCTCAGTGACACTCACGGCAGGTAAAAGGCCATGTTTCCCATCACATGCACCAAGCAACAAAAAAAACCCAACTCAGCTGGAAAGTAGCATAATGCAGCTACTACTGTCACCTGCATAAAGACAATTTTCTCCTTTACCGTTGATGTTTCTTTCTCTGTTATTGGTTTCTTTTCATTGTTGGCATCATCAGCTTTAAGCCCTTCTTGAGTTGAAGAAATGATAGTGTCCTTAAGTTTCAACTGCAATTCCTGTAAGGCACCACAGTAATTTGGTTAGTACCAAAATTCCCTTTCGTCCATCCAAATAACCCAGGCAGAATGGCTGGTCTCTAACTTCCTCTTGCACACATTTAGACTTGGACTTCATATATTTCATAAGCAGGACCCACTGTGGTATATTTGCTTTTTTTTCCTCTCTATACAATGGCCTATGAAAAAGGCAACACATGGCCAGTGTATTGCAGAGGCAATATACTATAGTACTGACATACTAGTCAGAAGTATACAGTTACTCATGACTAACATCACTCTGCTTGAGGGCTGAATTGAGAGCTGAAGCAAATAATTTGTACATGATAGTAGATCTAAAACTATTTCCTTGTTATCTGAATTTAGGTTATGTATGACATTACGTCAGTGCCAGGCCAGCCATCTATAAAACACATGATTGTCACAGGCAGTGTCAGACACCCATCCAGTCATATAAAGAATTAACTAGAAGTTCAGCCTGATTTGGGCAAGCCAACCAAAAGAATTCCAGCCAAAGTCCACACCAAAGGACCATGCTGAATTGTTCTACCAGTGCAGTAATGCCTCGTAGCTTCAATGAAGCTTCAGTTTTGCCTCAGTAATACCCTCACAAGGAGCACAGTGATTGTTAACCAGTTTACAGTCTTCATTCTTCAAAGCTTTAACTGCAACTTTGAGTACATGGAGGTCTCCATAATAGCTGCGTCATTTAGAAATTTTAAAGCAGATCTTCACTCAAACTGGTTCAACCTAGAACAGCAAATGCAGTCAGTATATACCTCTGATCCAAAGAGGTTTCTCAGTTCTTCTGAATCAGAAAGGAGACCGGAGTGCCTTTGATCTCTGAAAGGAGAAGGCTACACACTTGAATCCAATTATAGCACTCAGTCTAAGAAGACATAACAGAAAAGAGGAGTTATTGATCAAAAGAGAGAAAAAATTAATCTGTGATCATAATTATTCAGTCAGTTAAATAATTCCATCTTTCTATCTTTATCTGTTCCAGGAACATGAACGGACCCTTGCATTCACACCTCACAGAGCAAATGGAAGACATTTCTCCAAGCTTTCAGATATGGTACCCATCACTGTCTAATCACTCAATTCCTTCAACAAGCTCCACCTCAGGCCAGCACAGAATGTCTCTGTTAGACCACTGTCCCAGCCCACGTGGGGAGAAGCAAAGGAAAATCTTCAAGTTTACTTTTTCACTTGCAAAGCTAACACAGAACAGAAGCTCGTGTATCCCAGTCCCTGAAAAGAAGCTTCTTGAATTCCTTGTAAAAATCTCATCCGTGCTGTGCTCAGTGCAGCGTTGGGCTTTAGGAAGGGTCTACATCTCAGGTTCCTAAAACACAGACAGAGCTTGGCTAAGCACTGAAGATGACAATGGTAGCAATTACCAGAGGAAGAAACGTACACGCTACCATGCTCTATGCGCTGCTTCAAATAAAGATGTCACCATCAACATATACTTTCTGTAAGAGCTCAAGTATAGAGTCAAGGAGACAGAAGGTAGGCTAGCTGACAGCAAAACACTTCAACAAAGTCTGTATAATGGTATATTGTACCAAACACCTCCAGAAACTCCCAAGCACTGCTCAAATCTCAATTTACGTGGCTCTGACAAACTCTAATGTAGAGGTGGATCTACTGTCATTCATATGGAATAAATCTAGAAGGATATCCTGAAATGAGATAAGGAAAATATTAAAACTGAGTCATGTTCAGTTTTATCCACTTTCCACTTTTGTGGAGTCAGTTGGACATTTGGGGGATCAGGGTAGTTCACTGGAGTGGTAAGAGTTCCTCCTTGAAAATCATCACATTTATTTTTCTCTACCTTTCACAAAGCAAATGTGGTCTCATCGAGGTACAGCCCTAGACAGCGGGAAACATAGTGACCTTTTACCTTGAGTTTATTCATTTCCTCTAGATCAAAATCAGCTTCTGCATCCTTCTCTGACCGTTTCTTCCGAGCAATTGTGCTGACAATCTTATGGCAGCAGCTGCAAAGATGGAGAATGTCATTGACACTGTAGGAGTGCCCTCAAATGCTTTCTGCCTTTTGGTCAGCATCCCATTGCTGTCAGCAAGATGTATGAGCTATCTACAGACTTCTGCACTAGAGAGCAATCCTCACCTGAACCACTCACACAGTGACCTCCCAGCCAGCTTGTTTGTGCCTGTACTGTACTAGCCCATAGTGGAAATAAGAACACAGATGCAGGCTTTGCTCCAGGTGACCTGGGCTGCAGACTCACTGCCTATACTGCTTTACATCCTCCAGAGATGATGCTCAGAAGAGTAGACAGAGCCCATAGAGTTACAGATGCATGTTTTATAGCAGTACCAGGTATAAAGCAGATACTGCCATTCTCTTTAGATACGCCTATCGTACTAGGCTCCCTCCAAATTCCAGTAAGGACCATTTAGAACCTAGGAAAAGATCTAAAGAAAACCAAATTGATCGGGTCCTCTGCCTCAAGGAATCTCTTGGCACACTATACATTTTTCTTTGATTAGCCTCCTTTAGTCAAAATTGAAAATCTCTGTTCATACCTGACTATAGAACCAGACAGTCCACACATCTTGGCAACCAGCTTTTCTGCTTCTTCCTGTAGCTCTGAAGACTGAGCTCCTTGCCTATCTCAAAGTCTGACTCTTGCTGCTGGGGACACTCACAGGACAAGCGATCTGCTATCACATACTGCAGCAAATTCACCAGCCACAGGGTCAGGTTTCTGTGCAGTTCAGTCACCTGCACAAAGCATCAGAGCAAATCTAAACCAGTATGAAATGAATGATCTTATCAAGTAGTCTGAATTCAGTGCATTTCACTTAAGCCAATATTCTACCCTAACTCAAGCTGGCCTAATAACAGAAGCATTTACCCATACTTCTTTTCTCCCATATTCATTCCTATTACCAACAAATATTTTCTTGCTGTGGATCTATCTTTCTGCAGTGTTTGTTCAGCAACATGAGCTCTTTATCAGCTATTTGGCATTCTTGTCCGTATTTCAGCAGCAAACCAAAAATCACACATTGTGCATGTAAAACATTTAGAAGATACACAGTGAGAACGTCACTAACACAAACACACACACAAAAAAACAACCCGAAACATCAAAAACAGAGAGCTAGCAGCCAAAACAGTTCTCTGAACAGGAAATATCAACATCATTCCAGAGCAAAAGCTTGCCAAAGATTAGCAAAACATAATTCTGTTGATGCACTTTGTAGTGCACTATTCCTAGTAGTCTTGATATGTTCCTCTGGCTGGAAGACAAAAGCCACAACTCAAACAAGACAGAAGGTGTTAAGAGGAGAAACAGGCATTCCTCTCAGCTGTGGTCTGTCCAGAGAAAAATTAGAGGAAAGAGCGAACCTTAAATACAGTGCTTTACTTGCTTCCACTTACTTCTTCATTAAGATGTGTGGTGCTCTTCTCAACCTTGGTATTCACGGACAAAATCCACTGTTGAACCCTCTTAAAAAATTCTCTAGGTACCACCCTTAAAAAAAATAATTCAGAGACAAAGTGACATCTAATGCACCACTCCCAGGGATCTCCTGTCTCAAAGACACCTTTGTTCCCAGATCAAGGAAAATAACATTTAGCACACCAGATGCTGGGGACGTGGCCCAAGTAGTTTTATTAGCACTGTGGTTGTGGGCGAGCCTGTCATTTGCAAATAATCTCTAACATATATATTATGCATGTGCTCTGCAAATACTTTATTTGCTGATGATATTTGCCAAAGACAATAGAGCACAATGAGAAGTATGCCCCCGCAAATCCGCCTGTATAAATTAATCACAAACTGTAGTTTTTTCTTCAAATGCCAAGATCTCCAAACAGGGAGTTACACTGTAGCCACCAACTGTCTGGACAGATATTGCCAAATCAAAGCAAATGGCCAAATCACAGCAAATGAAAGGCAGACACCAATCATTTTAGCACTTTAGCTGGTCAGTTATCCCACTCTCAGTTTCTCGTGCCAGAGTCCCCACAAAACAACATTTTTCTTTTCTTATGCATGTAGTTTAATGTATAAGGCACAATTAACACCTCTGTCCTTACGGGAAATGCAGTTCCGTATCATTTTCAGCTTTATGCAACTGGCTGGAGCCTATAATGCTCATTAATGCATCCACTTGGGTCAACCATGAAGGAATCATGTGATAAAATGCCTGCAGTTCAGTTTCATGCATGCCAGAACCTCGCGTTAGCTTTTGCACCTTGAATAACCAATCTTCCATGCTTCTCACCAAGACTGTCAAAAATCTGGCTGTGCCTGGCGGGGAAGAAAATGCAAACCTTTAATTACATTCTTTCAGCCAACAAGAACAAGGCTCAATTCAAAGGCCTTTGCCAAGAGGCATGAACAGCCTACATGAGATCTGGCTATACTTAGCGCTAAGAACAAACTGTTTAGTAAGCACTGAATTAAAAGCAAGTTGAAAGAAAATCTGCTTGATGTGAAGCCGACTTTCCTTCTTGTCTTGGCAGATTTGACTTGTTGCATAAAGAAATGTGATGGCTTAATAGAACTCTTATAAAACACTCCATAGTTCTCTTCAAAAGAGATACAATATACATAGATATGCAAAAATATCCAGATAAGACAGTAAATCCCATGTTCATTCACTCCTCTGGCATATGCTGATGGATCTCCTTTGATTGCTGGAGGTATACTTGAAATTAACAGTGATTGCTCCTAATGTCCAGTGTTTAGTCTTTAAATCCTGCTAAGGTCCTGGTCTTCACGACATCTTGTTTCAAAGATAACACGTTATACATGTGGAGGTAATTACCCTTTTTGAAATATTTTAATGACTCAGTTTCCCCACTGTACTGCCGTGGTATGGAACTGGTTAACTTCCACTCTGGATTATTTGTCATGCAATGAGAAGCGACGTTGTGATGTTCAGACTGGTAAAAGGTTGGATGGTAGCAGAACATACTGTGGAAGCCCCACAGCTAGACAAGTTTGATTTGGGAAGACTACCTTTATCTTACAATCAGGTCAACAGCAAAAGAGAAGAGCTAACAGGATCTCAATGGAGAGGTCACTCTGCTCCCAGCCACCAAGTCCAGAGTCAAAAACTTGATCTTACAAAAAAGATATGACTTTGAGAAACGATCAAGGAAGAGCAAAGGATTTGAGTGAGAATTTGTAAATTTCCATCTCATATGCTGTCGTTCTCTTTGCATCTTTAATCCTTGTCAACTAATTGTAAACCTTTTGTATTTCTGTCACGTGGTGCTTGAGATCAGGCAACCTGATCTTAGAAGATAATAAATATTTCAGGTAAATGAGTATCACTGCCTTACAGAACAAAATTACAATAATTACAATGTTCTCAGTATTTTCTCTCACCTATTTCTTATAGCCACGTTCTTTTTCACCTTTTTTTTAACTGTAGCTGCAATGTAAAGAGATGGAATACCTTGTCTCTTCTCACAGACAGGAGAAGAACAGAAATGAGTTCAAGCAATTCAAATACACTGCCTTGTATGGAGGAAGAGAATACCTTTACTGAGATCCAGTTCCCAAAACCTTTGTTAAAATAAGCTAAACCTCCTTTTGCTGGACTTTACTGATGGAAGGAATTTTGTATCAGATGTCAGCACTGTGCCACCTAACCCAGACCACTCATAAATACAAAGACTTCTGACAACCTGCTGTTAACTTTTTGCCATGATATCTGGCCAATTACATCCCTGCTTCTTTTTCCCTCTTTTACATTTTAATGAGAACTGCTAGGAGTATTTACTTCTCTCAGCTGTCTTTAAGGTTGGACAGACTTATATTTTCTCTTTATAAAACGCAGCATAATGTAGGAAAAAGCAAAGGGTAACATTATGAAAGACTAAGATGACAGAATGAGAAGCAGCTCAGAAAACATGTGCAGCAGTTCTAGACACATGTTCAGTCTAGTCTTCTAAAAGAAAATAAGAAGATTAAAAAAAACACCAGAGATGAAACAGTTCTGAAATCAGAAATGAGTCAAGGCCTAGGAGAGGCAAAGGTTAAAAAAGTTGATTGCAAATTGCCCAACAAATGTTTGTTATCTTAAGCCGAACATGATAACTTTATATCAGCAAGAAAAAACATTTATTTGCATAGTTTATTATCAGTATAAATCAATATCTAAATTTAGACAGCTTTGTCTTAATGATAAGGTGATAAAAAAAAGTATTACCCTCTGAAACAGCATTATCAGGTTAATGAACTCTAAAGTGACATTTTGCTTTAAAACTTAAACATCTATTCTTTTGTTCTGCATTTGCTTTCTTTTCCACACATAATTCACCCAATCACAAACTACACATGCTCTGAACTTAACACAGCTTGTATCTTAGGTCTTATTTGAACTGCAATTTTCTTTGATTGTATTGCACTGCATCTCAGATTGCAGATATTCCTTGTGCGATCAAGAGTCAAGTTTCTCAGAGCTTAAACCTCCCATGTTTTTGGTTACTGAAATATACGTAGGGATCAGACATTACCTTTGGAAAAAATGAGTGCAGATTATACTAACCGGTCCCTTATTACCTGCTACTTCCCTGCCATACCCTAAGACAGACTGAACTGCAAAAATGCTTATTTCTTACCATTATCCCCACTTATTCTTATATTATATTGCTGATAGAGTTCACATGCACTTTGGTTTATTTCTTCCAGGGCAGTGAGCTGTGGAGGCAACGCTCCAGTTAAGTCCCGATGTCGACTCAGCACCGTTTCTCCTAGCTCTGTCCAGTGTTCCTGTATCCTGGCAGCACTCCTGAGACTTTCAGATATGTCTCCCCTGCATATAGCTGTACGTCTTCCTTCAGCATCTGAAAGAAAAGCCACAGGCTTACTGGGCCCTCAAAAGTTGGACCACCCTTTGGCTGCAATGGAAAGGTGGTAGAAGTCAGGTAAGAGAACGACGAGGAATTCATGTTCATCATGATGTCATAGTGAGTACAATAAGTTGGAAACTTACTTCATGAGGATGACAACTGTGAATGGTTCTACAGATTACTATAATTTATCGGTCACCAGAACTGGCAATCAGTGCTCAAATGTGTGTAAGCCTAATGGCTGAGCAGCAGTATCGGTCAGTTACAACTTGTCATACGTAGATTCTCAGTTGAAGCTTCAGAACAAAAAATGTCAGTTGATGTGTTTTCATTCACAGTTGTGATGGGCATAGATGCTGACAGCAAGCAGTCATTTGCTGAGCGTATACCACTCAGTAGTATGTCCAACCTCCAGAAATCTTACATTTATTAAGAGCTTCTTATCTTCTAAGATCTCATCCAATATCTCTTCTTTCATCTGAAAGGAACTAAGCAGAAAAAAAGAAGGCATGAGAGCTGAGAGAAAAAAAATCCTGTAGCGGTTTATGTAAAACCAAGGTCAAGGTCAAACTGTATGCGTGCCAAGTTTGTGATACAAATTACAACTTGGAAAAAAAAAAAAAAGCCAAAAACGTCAAGCCTTACTTAGCTGGTAAGGCTAAGTCACTCAACATAAAGCAAACACAACTGTAGGTAAGAAAATCAGTTATTAACATATGAGTGAAGTATGTAAAATGACATCTTTTGTTAGTGCATACATACATTAGTGCATACAGTTCTGGATTTTGCACTTGCATTTGTCCTTTATCTAACATATCATGATGGACTAACAAAAAGTCTGCAAAATATACATTAACATACAAGAAGACCTTGCACTTGGAACCTCATGTGCCTTACAGTCTCATTTTGTATCTTTACTGCTCTACTGAAGCATTAATGCAAGTGTCACGAGTATTAAAATGAACCAAACTAAACAGAAGAATTCTGTCATGGCAATCACATCCACAAAAAGAGAACTCTGGCTCCAAATAGGAAGGTAAAACCCTTGCTCTACTGGAGTCAGCAGTAACCTCACCACTGAATTCAGCCGCAGACATGCAGCATCACTTTGGAGCTACCATTAAGGACCCAATTATCAAAATAAACACATCAATCATAAAAGCAGAGCAGTGAGGAATATGAAAAATGTAGGTTGTAACAAATCTCACCACATCTTAGTCAGGAATTCTGTGCATGCTTTGACTTGCTGCCATTGGGCAAAGGGGAAATGACTATTACTCCCAGTCCCTCCGGGCCACTCACAAGTCACTGTGTTGGTACTGAAGCCACTTGTTGAGGTTTCTATGCACAATTTGCAGTTTTTCCTTGCTGGACTCCTCCAAATGCTCTATCTCTGCTCCAACATGATCTAATATTCCTTTGAACTGCTCGGTCTCCTCCTGTAGATCAGCAAGGTCTCTCAGATCCTGCAGCCATTGAATGGGAAAACAAATGTTGTGACTGTTTTTATCTGAGTTGAAGGAATTCTCTCTTCAGTCTAGGTATTTTGAGATATATCTATGTATCAGAGATCTGGGAAATGTCTGTAATTCCACAGCACAGCCTCACAACCCCTTTCATGCAGGACAAAGTTGGCTCACACTTCCCAGGCATTTCAGAAGTGAGCTCTTGACTGTCTGCTGCTTGTATGCTACATAGAGACCATGCGACTACACACCTTCAAAGACAAAATTTCACTAACCTGGATCTGTTTGGTTTTATGGCAATGGAACAAGGAGAGGGAAGGATAACACAAAGAGGGAAAAGAAGAGGAAAAAGAAAAACTTGAGGTAGAAGGAAGAGGATATGGAGTAATGAGAAAGGGAATAGAATTGAAAACAATGAGCAAATTCAAGTCTTAACGTTTGTTCAAAACTAGGTCAAGATTTAAAAGTTCTAGTAACAGCAAAAGTACTGAACGCTTTACTGAGTATCAGAGTGCTACATGCACCACACACACGGACACTTTGAACAGGTACCCATGGCAGACAAGTCCTACCTTTGAGGCCAGAAGGACTATGAAATGCTTGAGAACTTTGGTCAGAGCCTTCCCACTTACATGGAGCCTGCGAACCAATGTGAGCTGGTTTCTTTCGATTATCTGAAAGAAACATTTGCACTGTTGTCTTTCGAGAGAAGGCATCTGAAAGTAATGTGAAGCTCTACCATCAATGAAATAGAGCGCAAGCAGACGAAGCCACTTACCTCAGAAATAAACTTCTTATCCACAAGACAGACCAAGAAGGTAGGTCTGCTAATAAATTTGAAACTTTATCGAGGAAAAAGTAAAAGATCGCAAACAAGAAAAACACACAAGCAAGGAAGCAGAGTTATCCAAGAATGCTATTTTGTGAAGGTTGAGGAATCTGGCTGCAATATTCCAAGTTATGGGGAAGAAGGAAGCTTTTCAGTCAAACTCATCTCCAACAGGAAACATTCATTTGATAGTTCTTCCTGCACAGAATCTGGAGGCCTGTACTAAAAATGCTGCATGAATCAGCTGGAACAAACCAAACAAAACATGAAATAACATAGTCCTCAGTAAACGAGGGCAAGAGATGTGTTAGCAGCCAGTTAGATTAAATAGAAACATTCTTTGCAATGCAATTTGCTTTTGGAACAAGTCTGCCTGCTATGACGGTCTATATCTTGCAGTGTATCGCTGACCTCCCATACTTACCATCAGAGCCAGGCGATGTACAGCCGAGCTCCAAATGTCTCTCTCTTGAGCTACCATCAGAACCTGGTCTTCCAGCCTTCTCCTCTGTAACTCGTATAACTCTCGATACCGTTCCAAAAGGCTACAAGAAAGACACAGTGAACTTTGTCCATGCTTCTTAATTCACATTTACTGTGTCCCTCCCAATTCTTAAGATATTTCATCTCCTTTTTTCCTTCCCTGATCACCTTCCACCTAAGTGTGTGAATTCATAGTTCCTTTACCCGGAGCTGCTACAACACCATCATGCTGATATCCTTACGCCGAGTTTCCAGTCAGTATTCTTACAAATCTCTGTTGGATCTAGACTAGCTGTTTTCTTCATGACATAAGATTCCTGTTAGTGAATCCCAAACGCTCAACACAAATCTGATACCAACCACCTCAATACCTTTTTTTTTTTAAGGTATCTGAAGATGTCTACAGACCCATACAAGTTCCAAGCCGCAGGCTCTACCTGACTATGAGCTTACCAGCTGTGACTGTGTGGTGAAGAGGATGGCAGCACCTGAGCAACAAATGCAACTTCTATGATTTAAAACTAGAAGCATTTTAAACAGCTTCTTGTCCCTTTGAGGAGTTCAGGACTTATAGAAAAATGACAGTATTTGTCACAAAGAGCCAAGCTCTCTTCCCCAGAAGGAAATCATTCCTTACTTCTTTCCAGCCAGGAGAATGATACCAGTATGCTGTAGAGATCTCCCAACCTCAGCTTTGAAAGCGACTTACTTTGCATTTTCCTCTGCCTCTCTCATGGCTGTAGCTAGCTCCTTTTGAGCTTTTTCTGCTTCTTTGGTCACCTTGCAGTCATGTTCTCGTACCTCATACAGTTCGCTGAAACAGCAAGGAACAGCCTAAACAAACAGCCCAGCCCAAAGCTCTCTGCTCTGCCAAACGCAGACTGCTCTCACTGTACACAAACAGCTCACTATAGAGTTGAAAAGCGTTTTGAAGACCTCTTATTCCTGCACACGCAGATTGCTCCTGCAATCCCCTTCAGCGCAAAGTGCAAAGGAAAGCAGGTGGTTTAACCCTTATTCCATGCTTCCATGCTGCACAGCTGACAGTAAAAACATAGACTAATGGTGTGAGGACGCTAAAGTGTGGCCCCTGTAGCTCTGGCTCGAATTAGAAAAATAATTGGCTGCTCTTATGGAAGGAAGATTTGAAAACTGAACAAAGCCAGTATGCTAAGCTTAGTGCATTGAGATAATTTTTTAGTATCAGGAAGGATGCAGACCTGGCCAGCTGCGCAACACACTCCTTAAAATAGAGCAGTTCTTCTGTAATATGTCTGTCAACCAGTCGCTGAGCCATCATTTTTTTGTAGAGTGTCTTCATGTGCTGAGGAATACGCTCCAGGAGATCCACATACCTCTGTCTTCAGTAAAAAGAATAAAAATAGGCATTTTCCTGAAAGTGAAGATCTGAAAACCATTCCTTTCACTGCACAGGAGCGTATCTGGAGGGCAACCTTCTGGCTGTATGGACTTGGGATTTAAAAAACTCTGGAACAATGTAATTGCTACAAATACCAATAATCTGTGTGTGAAGTGAAAAAGAGCAGAGGAACCCCGGCTGTGAGAGTAGTTCCAGCTATTCCACACGTGAAAATTCCCATTAAATGTCACACCCGTAAGGTGCCCGCGTTGTCAAGTGTTGTGTCAAGGGTTCAAGCTCCCGGTTACAGTGGTTCGTTAGCACTGGTTGTTAACTAGGCAGGGCAATCCTATTTCACTTCTGGCATCAGACCCCGTGCCAATGACATTGTGACAGGCTAGCTTTGTTGGGCGGTGACATTAAGAAAGATCTGCAATAGCTAATGCTGCTCCTGAGAGGATACCGCCATAAATCAAGAGGGGGATTAAGGGCGCTTGGCAAATGATGACCTGAGTTTAGAAAGCAGCTGTCCTCTCTCCTTGCAGTCTATGCTGACCTGCCGAATCAGCTCATGGAAAACTATGTTGTAAATGTTCTGCTCCGCCTTCATCAGCTCCAGCACGTTGCGCAGCTGGCAAAACAGATGAGACAAACACCGGCCTTGCAGAGACTGGCAAATTGACTTCATCTGACTACTATCTACTTCATCGACTACTGGCACAGCACACTAAATTCTTCTGGATGTAATTTCCCTCTTGAAGAGGTAATGGAGAAGAGAAAGAGCCAACCTGCACACATTCAAGAGTTCTTTTTCAAATCTGTTTTGCTCTATCCTCCCATTAACATCTGTGGGAGCTTTTCTGCTAACTCCAGCAGGAGTTCATATTGAAGCAGTGCTATACATTTTTCAAAAATCCTCCTTTGTCCATTTAAACCTGCCCTGTTACTGTGCAAGAATAATAAAAAGTAAGCCCAAGCAAAGCACAGAGATTTTTTTGACGTGTGTTTTGGCAAATGAAAGCTGCCAAAGATCCATTTTTAAACATAGTGGCCTGTCTGCTAATGAGGAGATGAGAAAGCCACTGCTTTATTTCCTCCGTAGTAATGCCAGATGCATTCCTTTCTGGCATTTTTGCAGCTGCTTGCCCTTCAAGGATCAGACAAAGACAACCAGAAGCTCAAGAAAGCGATCTCTTACTTATGGCATCACTTACAGGCAGATGGCTTGGGCAAAAAGTAATTGCTTGGAGGCACCTTAAGCACAACTGAGACAAACGCTAGGGAAAATGATATTTTTCTGGGTATGAGTGAGTTATCCACCTGTGAAGGTCCTGTTACTCCAACCAGCTCATCTACTCCAGCTTTTTCCAACATGCTGTCCATTGCCTCCATCAGCTGTATGACCTCTAACCTCCCAGAAGGTTTCCTGACAGACCAGAAAGAGGCACATCATTATTCTATATAGCATGCTATGATATTTTCCCACAAAATGGAATTCAGCCTTTTGTGTGTTGGGTTTTTTTTTCCCCAGTAGTAACTCAGTTCGGGGTACATACATGGATGGGAACAGACGTAGTCTCTGTTCACTGTCTTCAAGCAGTGTTGTGTATTTACTGAAAAAAAAAAAACCAACAACAAACTGAATTATAAAACAGCCCTTCCAGTGCTAGCTAAGGAATTCTGTGCTTTATTTCAATCTCTATGTCTCACATACAGTAAGATAGGGAAAGAAGTATGGGGTTGTTCTCAGTGGGAGCACCCAGAGCCTGAAGTTTGACCTCCTGCAGCTGTTCATCCAGCTGACACACCAACAGGAGCTCCTCCTTGCTACCAACCACATACATCTTGTAGGAACACTGAAGGTACTCAGCAGCGTTTTGGGGTAAAGCTTCATAAATGTAATTCTAAAGTTACAGCCTGAAAAACTGAAGATCCCAAGCAAACAAACCAACCCACACCAGAATGGTCAGCTCCAAGATGTCAGCAGGCCTGAATGAGCTCCAGTGAGGATAAGAACTACCCTGAGTCTGCCCAGTGTTGCTACAGAAAGCAATTCTAGAGGACAGGTAGAAAAACAAGACTAATCAAAACCACCAAAAAAAAAGAACAAACAAGTGGCAACTTCCAAAAGTTTCCTCAAGAGATCAAAAGAGACTTCAGCTTCTATGTTCACGTTCAAATAGGGAACGACTTAGTAGTAATAGCCTACAGGAAATCCTCCTTCACCCCTCCTTAAGCAGTAGAGGCAAAGCAAAGGTGGCTCACGTTGCTCTGGTGGGCTGAATGCAGCCTTATCATTAATGTGGGATTTGTAAAGCCACCTTTTTTAAAACAAAACAAAACAAAAACACTCCTCAATTGAAAGAAGTTCATTTTCCCAGCATTCTCAGCCTATTAGCATTTTACCCCTCCGTTCTGAAGCTCTACAACTTGAGGACAAATTCTGGTCAACCAGAAAGCACTTACTCATCAAAGTACTTCAAGGGCAAAGCTCCCTGCTTTCTCACGATGTGAAATTCCTCAGGAACCAGGCTATCTGCTAGGGTTGCTTGCTAGGGATAGAATAGAGAAAGCATTAAACATCAGCATAGAAGATGGCATGCAAATTCCCAGTTCCTTGCCAGAGATGGCCCAGTTTTGGCCACGTGGAGAGCAAAGCTCACAGAGTGACTTTTTGTGGTGCTTTTCTCTTTCCCACCTGTAATTAGAGCACAACAGAAACAATCCACGTTTGGAAAAAGATTAAAATAATTAATGCTGAACTGTGGCAGGGAGCTGGGAGGCTGTGAGCTGAAGGGAGAACTGATGGCTGTTAAGATCACTCTAAAATCATTTTGGCTCAGAAACCGAACAAAGCCACAACCCATGGCAACACTGGGGATGTACGTGAAGAATTCCCTTCTCCCACTTAATGATGTACACGGAAAAATAAGTGAGGAGCAGCACTCACAGCAGTACTTGAGACTGTCCCACTGCTTTGTTCCCGAGGACTCTGAGAAAAAGAGCTTTTGAGGGCCACTGTTTTCTTATCTTCTTGGATCGTCACATCACACAAGTAAGAGACATCCCTGAAACAAAGGGAAAGAGCTGTACACTGACCCAGAACACAAACAACCTACCTTTCTCTTGCTGCTGGCCTCTTGCGGGCCAAAAAAGACTGACAAGATAGTGTTTGTTTGGCAGATTAATCTCACATTGCCAATCACTGGCCAAAAAACTGTTTTTCATGCCTGTTGTCAATGCCTCGTCACGTATGTAGCTGCAAACTGTAGAGGAGCAAAGCATTTTCAATTCCTAGTGCTATTTAAGTAACGCTTATTTACAAAGAAGTGTAAAGCTATTCCCTGCTAAGTCCATTAAAGCCAGAAGAGCTTCTTTTCCTAATCCTGGATCAGAGTGTGCCAGTGAGCCTGGGATCCATTGGAAGAACGCTTCCAAGGAGAGATCACGTAGCAACTCTTTATTTATTATTGCTGAAACATTGCTCCCTTGAATTTCACCCAAATGAGCTCAGTTGGGATAGCTGGTCCACTCATCCAGCCTCATTAGGCAGCACAGACACCACTAGAGAAACCAATGGAAAGACCTATCTGCATTTGTAGTGCTAATGCCTTTCCATCGCAGTCAACTCCTTATCCCTTCTTTGCCTACCTTCCAGCGCCTGTCAAGCTGACAGGATGGTCTGTCAAGTGTCTGAACTTGCTCCGACGATTAGGATAATGCCAAAGCCGATCTGGGGTTTGCAGGCAGCCCTGCAGACAAAGCACACGTGGCTGTCACTTCTTAGCCAGAAATGTGCCAAGGAGTGGGAGAGGTCGAAATGACTGTCTAAACAGGCTCCACGTAATTATTTCGGTCTTAGGACTGAAGAAACCAGCGTGCGCAAAGCAGTTGCTACAAGGGGGTCACAGCAACACATAGGTACAAGCAAGTTTACCATTTTGCAGGCATTGTAAAGCCATGCTTTGGATCCACGTCAAATGACACGATTGGAAAAGTAGTGTAACATAAGATCAGTTTGTCTAAGAAGGTTGGCAGCCTTCTCTTTCACCAACAGAAGGAAAACTCGCCCCTAAGAAAGAGTCAATTCTGGACAACAAAAAGCAGAAGATGGAAACGCTTACCCTGAAGCCCATGGTGTTTTTTGTTTTTTGGTAGCACTGTAAGTAGTCTGTGCTGCCAAGAGAACTGCTAGCACAGGTCAGAGCTTGGAAAATCTCTTCTGGAACAAAACTGGACTCTGGGGAGGAAGAAACAGGCCTGTCGTGGTCCAGCATCCTCGATGCACCCCTCAGCAAAGGGATTTCTGGAAAGCAATGTGTCAGAACTCGTTTATTCTGCTGATAAAACAGAGGGCCGAGAAGAACTGTGAGAAGTTGCCCGCTCCTTTATCCCAAAGCAGGAACAACTCTCCCAAACACAGGCAGCTAATCCCATTTTTAGCAGCTGCTGAATCTTCGGCGAATCCTATAACAAGTTACCTTCAAACTGTGAGGGACAGTGGCACTAAATACACAGCCGCGCCAAGCTGTCAGGTGTAGAGTCACCGAGGGATGCTGTAAGCAGCTGAAGTTACTTATGTAAATCCATTACCCTTCTTAAGGATCTCTACCAGTTGACTTTCTACAAAAGCATTAACACCCTGAAATACCAGCAATTGCCTAAACAAAGGCAAAGCTTAGAACTCCCCCAGAAAAGCATCCTGTTGTGAAAAGGAACCCAAAGGACACCATCCTCCGCCCCATCTCCAACTCCAGCCCCACCTGAACGTTCCTTGCTGACAGATCCCATGCACAAGGAATTGCTCATTTTTCTTCCAACTGCCTTCGGTCCAGGAACTGGCATTCCATTGGTGGACATGGTGAAGAGATGCTTGGATTTTTTTATGCTTAACCAAGGAAGTTTTCAGTAATGAACAATCTAGAAACAGAGTCAAACCCACCTCTGTACTTCACAGGGTTAATCTTTTTTGTGTTATTAATTAACAGGGAAAAAAAACACCAGCTGTCACAAGGTAGCTCAGCTGGGAAGAAGCACCTGATGCTTTAGTTCCAGGGAGGAATACCCAACAAGATCTTAAATGGCTCTACAGAGGGCAAAGCTTGAAGGACCACCCTATTCATTATCTACTTAAGCCTATAAAAATGCATTTCGTAACTGACATGGCATCAACGTGATTCATAGATGTAGAAAAGTCAAAGGTGTTGAAGTCAAATACAACTTCTGCAATTTGTTAACATTCAGCATCACAAAATGATCGCTGAGTGCACTTAATGAGACCATCAGAAGAGTTGTGTCCTCCAGATGCTACGTGCACAAGAGTGCTTCATTTTATCATTTGCAAATGGGGTTAGCTGCTACTTTTACACATCTAACAACTGAACCAGACTTTATTGTAACTGAATTTCTCCATTAACATTACTCCTTTTCCTTCTTGCTTGCTAATGAAACAAAAAATCTTATTTCCATTAATTTCATAACCCCCTGGGGACCCTCGTGTGAAGCTTACTCTTGCCAATACGTTGTTCTTCATAAATACCCTTTGACCTCCCTATCAGCTATATCCTTTTGGACTGAGGTTTCCAGATAGGTTAACAGCATTTCATTGACTGCACACAGAAATGTGCTCGCACACATAGGGGTAACCAAAGAAAAATAAGGTAAAACTTCTGATAGGTGAATACACTGCAGTGCTTTCCTCCCACTCTCCACTCCTCTTTAAAACTGGTGCTTGGCAGTACACTCTATTCTCACCACAAAGGATGGGAAGATTGATTAATGGTGCTGTTCTGTTGCTGCTACAGCTTAAGGACATAGAAAAGATTTGACTTCAAGCATGTGGTGCACAGCTGGAAAATAGCACATAAAGTTCCTGGCACACGAACCCTTTTTAGGCCTAAAGCAAAGGCAGAAATCACCAACACGAAGTACATTTTGGCAGTAGTTCTGATTTTATACGAGTTAAGCTGGGAGAGGCTAGAAACTCTAGCCTGTTCCAAGAACTACAGGCCCTTTACCTGTGCTCCTCTGCACCTCTTCCTCAGCTCCAAGAACATCCTCTCCTCTAGCAGAGGGGCTGGACCAGATAGAGGCTGTGCAAGGGGCTCCCTGGAGCTGGGCACATGGTTTCAAGCCACTCCCCAGCCATCATTTCGCAGCCCCTGCTGCAGACCAGCAGCTCCCCAACCTCCCAAGTATTCCAGCTCCCACGCTGCACAGGGAGCAGCAGAGCCCTCCATACCTGCTAGCTATTGCCAGCCAGGCAGCTCCTCACTGACCCCGTCACTATGGAAACAGAGCATTGCCATCCCTGCATTCTGGAAGCAGCCTCTCACCGCAGCTCCCCTCCCAGGGGAATAACCCCACACATTTCCCTGTCCCAAGCCCAGCCCTACTCCCCTTCTTCTTCTGCCACCCTCATCATCCCAAACCAATCCAGAGGCCCAGGAAAGAAACAGGCCAAGACAGTTGGGTTTTTTTCTCCTCTAATAGGAAAATATATTTCAACTGCTGTAATACAGTAGATTATAAACGGCTCCTCTGCATGACAGAACACAGTACAGGTTGCATATACGTGGGACTGCTGGTACCAAGGGCCAGCAGGTGACTGCTGTGCAGTCCTCTCCTTGCACACCTCTTCCCTGCCGCACCGCTGCTGGATGAGGAGACAGCAATGGCTTCTTCACCCTGGAAGGGGGAGCTGGCCTGGCTGCAAGCACCAGAAAGGACAAGGGTGAGCTCAGCTGGCTGAGAGTTGCTTCACAAACCCAGTACTGCAGAGGGTGGGGGTCTGCTCCTGGGTCACACTTCCACTGGACTGCCAGCCTTCCAGCACAACTACACTCGAAAGGTGGGAACTCAAACAGCTCAGCTGTCCATTGGCAGGTGGACTGATTCGTGTCAGTACCATCTTATATTTAAAAATACATTAGGATCTCCCCCCTCCCACCACAGCGTGTACCACATGCCTTATTTCGGAGGCAGTCACAGGATAACGTACAGTTAACAGCTCAAATGCAAGACTGCTTCACTTTGGAAGGCAGAAAGCAAAACATCCTAACAGAAAGGATGTACAAGGCGTGAAGACTCTGCACAGATTCAGCTTTCCTGAGAACTAACCATTATCTGCATGATAATGGGACAGATTTGGGATGTATTTCACAATATTAACACTGATTTTTGTGATGTTGAGCAATGAGCTGCAGCTGTACTGGCTGCCATTCCAAAGCTGGACGCTTCCCACCTTAAAACTGAAGGAGTTACTATGGAAGCAAGCTTTATAATTCTTGTGTTGGGAAGAATCACAGAAAAGAGCATATACCATTAGAAACTCGAACAGGGGAGGTTATAAACCTTAACATTCACTTACTTGACCAGAACACCCCACCACTAGCTCTGGTACTTGTGGTCTAAGTAAGCTCTTTTCAAGCAAACATACTATAACAGACTAATTAAACGAAGGACTCAGTATTCTCCCCTCCAGAAAAACGAATGTAAGCCTATATTCAAAGCAATTTAAAAAACTCTACGAAATTGAAAATAATTCCCTGACAGCACAGTTGTGAGATGCCTTGATCTACAAGGCTGAAAACTTGAACCTGTCAGAAACCTTCAGACTGGTGCCAACAGCTGAGCACCCCAACCTGGCTGCCTTTTGCTTGCCAGATGCCTGAACCCCCAGGTTTCCAACACCAAGGATGCTGACCCAGAAAATGCTGATCAACTGTTTCAGACAAGTTCTGGTAGGAGATGTTTTTAGAAGAGAACAACACAAGCAAGTCTGCAATTTGGCAAATTTGACCTGACAGCATCCCTTCCGAAGCACAGCATTTCCTCTTGTAGGCATTTCAAAAGTTGGAAGAGTAAGTGTCACCTTGCTCTCATGAATTTACTTTTGGCTCAGGTTAATAAAAAGAGAAGCCCAAAAGACATTTAAGTGGGAGACAGGCCCATGAGTCCGTAACTGCTGGTTTCTAACACCTGGCCTGTAGGTTAGGAAGGAAGAGCTGCTGCTGAGAAGTATCAATTAAGAGCATTTGAGTAATTAAGAGAATCTCCATGACCAAACCAAAGCCAAGGTGACAACAGTTAAAGAAACTAGCAGGTTACCCTCCTCCAATAATGGAAGCTACGATTTCAGGAAAACTGAACAGATGTACACCCAAATCTGATCTAGATTCCTTTCTGTGCCTAACATCTGACAGAGCAAGGAAACTGAAGGGGCTCTGGCCAATTCAGACAGGATAGCTGCTGTTATAAATACACACTGAAAGACCAAATTCACTATGCTTCTTTTAGCATTGTCTATGGGAAGATGTCCTACCTCTTCAGAAGTAGGAGAGCAACACCTAGATAACTGATCTACACCTGAAAAAAATCTCACTGACAAGGGCAGACACAGGCAGATGCAAAAGCAGCTTTGACTCCAGCTGTTGGGTCAACCCTAATTCCCCACTGACAGTACTAGAGACTGCTACAGTACCTGTTGGCAAGGGGCACCACGACATGCTGGTAAAGAACCCAACACAGCCACCTCAAATGAGAATGCACCACGTATCTGTAAAGTCAATCACATTTTCTCACAGTTCAGTCATAGTATTTCAAGTCTTTCTCGCTACAGAAAGCCTTAATTCGTATACCTTAAAGCATCTGCCAAATTAAAAGAAAAAGCTCTTTTATGTAAATTGTGTTAAAAAATAATCTGATTATCTGTGAGCAACAGAAAGGAAGAGCTACAAGAAATCTATTCCTCAAGTCACAAGGGCTTTCAGAAGACAAAAAAGCTGTAAAGTCAGCTATTACTTAATGAATACAGAGAAAACTTAAGTTTTCCATTCAAAAAAAGACAAACTTCACATACTGTGCCCTGCTTCTGAAGATAGAAAGAGCTGATTCTCCAACACAGCCACACAAAAAAATACCCTCTTCCTCTGCCCATTTGAAATCTCCAGGCAGCCATCATACATAGAATGCAGTTCAAAGCCATCCAGGAATGCTTTGGCTATTTTCACAGCAAGGAGGCAAATAACTTGTTGCTCTGTCACTTGTCCGTGGCATAGCAACGGACAAGATCACAAAGAATAGAAGTTCTGTAGACATCCCGTTACCAAAAGGGAGAAAGAATTGCAAAGCAGTGACCAAGGAAATGGACGGAAGCCAACCATGAGCTACTAGCAAATCTGACTGGATGACTGCCCAGAAGAGCAGCCACTTGGGGGACCCCTGGACGAGTAGGATTCCAGTAGACTCCACCTTCAGCATAATGTTTCACTGGCATGGAAATGGCTCAAAGGATGGCAGCACATAACAGATGCTGCCTATGAAGCCTGGTGCAATCCAGTTCAACTGGGTTGCCTCAGCACTGGTTTTAAAAGTTACAGTTTCTCCCAAATAATCAGGAGGCAAAAATTCCCTTAGAAAAAGTCCGCAGTGAATTAGTCAATGGTCCAAATATGTGGAAGAAACTCTGTTCTTCTGTGATGTCATGGCCAGAGCATACAAGTTCTTACATCTGCACGTGACACGACCACGAGCGAGGCTTTAAATAGTCCAGGAACACAGGCTGCAAAACACAGAGAGGCAGTATGTTAGTCACGGGCAAACAGCACCAGCTGTGGTGTGGTCTGCTGAAGTCAAACTTCCCCAACAAGAAAGGTCAAACCACATTTCCACACCTCAGACTCTATTCTTATCACCCCTGAAAGGCACAGGTTTAGCTGCAGACATGACAAGCTTCTTGCCCACCTCCCACCCTACACAGTATTTAGCAGATACATCAGAACTGTGGATATAGTAGCATATTGTCTCACGGAGCCCGTAATTTACGATAGTAAACACTTACATGAGACTCAAAATCAAGTTTGTCTGAGCATACCTTTGATTAAAATTGAAATCAACCAGCAGAGCAATATGTTTTATGTGGAAGACGACTTCAATACCATGAAAGCGTCAAAATAAAGGTAAAACCAACTACAGAAACATCTGACAAGAGGCAAGCAATTCTTATTATCACCCATTCTAGCCTAGGAGGAGCACAGCAGGCTCAGTTTTTGCAGACCTCCTAGAAAAATTTCCCATGACCTTGGTGGCCAAGTGCTGTAGTTACACTCACATGGCACGAGTGGTCTAGTTTACCTGCAAGTAGTAGCTTACATTTTCTCAGATGTGAGAAAAATGGCCTCAGTTTCAAGAAGTGAAATACTGCCAGCATACAAAATACCAACGAAAATGCTACTGTGACAAAAAGCTTTGAGATTTCTGTACAGTTTCTGAATGGCTCCTAATGAACTAATATAGCACGCTGTCAGAAAGGCTTGTGTCATTGAACCCCTGCCCTGTCCCCACGGCAAGAAAGGACAAGCCACTGGCCGGGTCAGTTATCCCCTAGGGAGGGTCAGCCACTCACATTTTCTGCAGGGCAGTACTGGCGGGCGTACCACTCCTGGCTGTAGAGGCAGATGATGACACCTTGGCCCAGAAAGAGGGACGTCCACATGATCACGTTCCAGATGGGCCCCTTCCGGCGGTCGTTAAGGATGAAGTTAAAGAGCACTGGAAAGAGGTGGAATGAGAAGCATCGTTCAGAAAACCAGCTGATTTTTGCTGGATATTCCCCCTTCCCACTGCTTCACCTCCAGGACAAGGCTGTTCCCCAAGGTCGGCTCAGCGCACAAATATCTGATTATGCCTGGCAGTACAGCAAATACCACCAATTGACCTTAGCTTTCAAAGAAGTTCTCCAAGCTGATGCAGCTGTATGCCTCTTTGCTTGGGCGTCAATACTGTTTGTATTATGCTGATGACCAAGTCATGCTGGCAGAGGTGACCTAAAGATTTAGAGCCCTCTCACTTGCACCCCAAAATGAAATGCAAGAACCTTAACTTGTAAATGCACTCCCTTGCTGCAGCAGCAAAGTAATACTTGTCTTACACTACAACTTTAAAGGAAGAACGTTTCCAACTTGCTGACAAGCAGCAATTCAGCTAAGGCTTGGCAGAAAGGAAGCAGTGCTACTAAATGCATAGTGTCACATGAACATCAGGGTATCATACGTAGCAGTCTTCCTCCCCATTCACATCTTCACTTCTCTAAGCCATTCACTAGGTTTGGACTCACAACTGTGAACTCTTGGAAATAAGATGATTCTGTACAATAACGCTGCCACAACCCACTCACATACTCCAATGGAACTTACTTCCAAAGCACATAAACAGGCAGAAGAGAACTGGGTAGAAGAAGCCGAAGCAGATGCTCAGAACGTACTCGTGCACAGCAGCTGACACTGTGAAGACGGACAGCATAGCTGCAGCTTTGAACTTCTTGCCAAAAAACTGGAAGACAGAAGAACACAAAGTATTATTCACCTATTCTGCTGTGGTTTTAGCTTGGTTGTTGCACATTGTTTTCTTTTGTTTCGTTAAAAAACAAAACCACGAAGTCCTGTAGGCACAGTAACAGATACTGTAAAAACTATAGTTGCTGCCCAAAGCCAGCAGAGGAAAACCAGTCATTTGCTTCTCAATATAACAGTAGTGATGTTGCATGTTGAAAAAAGCACCATCTTGCTCAAGATTTAATCAGAAATACAAGGATTATATGAGGTTGTTGCTCACTCACCCAGAGGAAGTCCCTATAGGCATAGTAATAGAGCCAGTCGTGCACTACCACGTTCCAAGTTCGGTAGTAGTTTGCATAGGATGTGGAGTTCCACCAGTCCTGGAAGCAAAGTTGAAAGAATATAAAAAGCCTAATTAAGCATCAAGCATCCTACAGGTCTCTTCTGGAATATCAAGTTCAAACACATCAATCAGAACAACAGGAAGCCAATACAACAATTTACACCGCGAAGTAAAACACAGTTTTACTTTCAATGGTTTTGAAATGCATGTCAAGATTTACTTTTGTCTAAAACTACAGTGGCTGAGATGATAAAAGAACAATGTCCTGACTGAGCTCTTCAGCAGGCCTGGTGCATAGATCCATTCATGCACAGGGTTACTACTGCACAAGCAATTCAGACTACCAAATAAAAATAAGAACTGTTCTAGAACACAACCACCAATTTAAGGCATAAGATAAGCAAAACCCCGTGGATTTTATTTTTTTTTTTAAGTAAAAAGCAAAAGAAAAACACTACCACCATCACCCCCTCGAGTTCCTGCTTTCCTTTCTGTTACAAAAGGTAATGTTTTAGAAGTTTTATAGAGCCTGCTTTATGAACCCCTGCTTCTTACCTTGTAGAACATCCTATCTGCAAAGCGCATCATCTCAGCAAATGCATTAAGCCAACAGTGAAGGAAGGCAAAGAAGACCAGGAAAAGAATCAGTACGCCTAGAAGCCAAGCAGAGTTAAATTGATTTTCTTGTATTTTCACTTGGCAGTAAGGGAAAACATGTAACACAGTCAAGAATTTCTTGTTAGGAAGGGCTTTCCAAGACACTGACACACACGAGCTTTATGCCACCTACACAAAAACAGTAAAACCATTTCAGTTTCTCACTGCACTGGATCACACTTACCTCAGAGGGCAACAGTAAGGTTGCAACAGGACCTACAATTTGAATACTTCAGTTCAAACTTGCCCGTCATGAATGCTTGATGCAAGAGTTATCTTCCCTCCCTTTTGCCTCTTCTACAAAGATAGTTATTCACGAACCCAGGTCTTACCAGGCAGAATTGAGTTGAAGATGCACAAGACCAGCCCTCGAAGATTAAAGGTTTCTTGACTACTGTTGCGAAACTGAGGAATGCAGAGCCTCACAAAGATGTAGTAGGCATAAAAAAGTGAACCAAGCACCTGGAACAAAAAAAAGTAGCCTGGCTTTGTAAGAGAAATGCACGGTTAACACATCACCACTTGATAGCTCTGAAAGAAGAGCAGCAGCTGCCAACACAAGTATTTTATTTCACTTTCCTACTAATAAGCTTCCCTAACAGTCCAGGCAGAGATTAAACAGCAGCCATCTCTCCAGCATGTTGACTGTCAGGAAGAAAGTCATCTTTTCTACTACAGAAGCTCTAAGTTTCTCCTAGTCCTGTCAGCTCAGATATTACGAGACAGACTTACATCAACATGAAACTAAGCAAGGAACAGTGCCTTGTGATCCAGGTCCAAGACAAGTACAGAATTAATTGAAGAATACTTTGTAATTATATCTAGTATTAAAACTTACTTTCCCTAATCCCAAAGAAGATAGTAACAGGCCAAACCATCTCGTACCTTCTCTGGCTTACAAGCCCATGCTCTGGAAGTTGAAGACCAAATGCAAACCACTGCTTTAGATACTGGTGTAAGCCAAATACTCATGTGAGCAGCCAGAGGCCTTTTTGTTACTTGTTTTTATTTTTAAAATAAGACCATATTGTTTTTAAAGCAAAAGTTTCAATCACATGAAGCCACTGCTTGAAAACAAATCCACAAGAAGCTACTCAAGTCCAAATAGGTTCTCCCTCAATACTGAAGAAAAGATCAGATCAGACTTAAGCTCAATTAAGCACTGAACTCCAGGCCTCTTATTTCAACACTGGTCTGAGTACCTGCAGACAGGTTGCTGTGCCAGTGCACTACAGCAAAACATCAGAGCAAAAAAGATCAGAGAGAAGAAAGAGGGCCAGTGCACAGTGCTCCCCATACAGGCATACAACTTCAGTTTTTATGGAATGGAGTCCACTTGCTCAAAAAAAAAAAGCAACAAAAAAACATTCTGAAGGTTTAACAAGCATTTTCATATATTTAGACAGAACCCTTAGTTCAGCAAGGTTGCATTTTAATTTCTTTTTAAATCATTAAAAAGTACTCTTTTCCAGTAAGCTCACACCATGCTGACAGCAACCAGTGCTAAAGGGAGAGCTGTTTAACAACACAGTTTAGATAATCTCTGAAATATCTGTTCTTCAGAAAGCTTATTACTCACCTGTGCAAACTTGGTGGCTACGTAGCCCCATCTTACTGTAGGATTCCTAAGATGAAGAACGCAGAATGTCACATCTAAATAGAATCACAGTGCAGCAAAATCCTCCTTTTGGTTAGTGATTCTACTTTGGAAAGACTAGTTTTAGAATTCAAAGTCCTTGACCTCTTGAATTTTAAAAACAGGTGCCTAGACCAGATTGCTGGTTCCTCACAACTGCGAGGACAGCTGTGACAATTACATAAAGGAAAAAGTATCTCTGGGGCAGCATTATGCAATTACACAGGAGGTGGTAATCCACCCAACAGTCATGTAAAGTACTGCTGACTTGACACTATAAAAGTACAACAAGAAGTACATAAAAGTTCATGAGTTCTCAGTTTTATAAGGCTTCATTCTACCTCCTCTAGCTCAATAGGTAAGACCATCCATTAGCAATTAGCACAAAGCAACTGCTGGGACTGGTACCATTAGTATTCAGTGGCAATTTGGTTTAGTTCTGCACACTTCACAAAAGGGACAAAAACAGGAACTGTAATGTCAAAAAGCGCTATTAGTAGCGGAGTGAGTTTTCATAACCAAGACTTGTCCATGCCAGGTTTCTGACTTAACCATGACTTTATGAAAGCTCTAATTAACCAACTTAATAGGTCACAATTTGGGATCCTTAGTGCTGGCTTCAGTTCTTTAATGTTCTACTAATATTGCTCATGTTACCTGGGATAGTTGTCTCTATAGATGAGGGTGGGAGCAAAGAGGAAGTACAAGTACTGAGAAATTCGAGGAATAGGTACTGAGCCTGGAAGGAAAGGAAAAAAAAACAACTCTTCAGTCTTTTTGCTTACTGAAGTTTTGTTTTACCTCGTAGTCTTTCCCAATATACAACAGTGTATCAAAAAAGATCAGGTTGGAACTAAAGGTAGGGGATTCCCAAGGACTAAAGCAAACTGTCAGATGGAAATACCCTTGTCAAGTGCAGTTAACAAGTCAGGATGACTAACAGACAGTGCAGTGATGAGACACTGATATCACATTTCCTTTCCTGCACACAAAAATCACAGAATCACTGAGGTTCAAAAGGATCTCTGGAGGTCACACTGTCCAACGTCCTGCTCAAGCAGGATAGATCAACCTTAAGGCCTGTATCAACATGTGGGCTCATGTTCAGCTCTGGTAAACATTGCCAAGAAGCCTCCTAGAACTGCTGTCACTTGACCAGTGCACTGGACTAGGAGTGAGCAGGCAGCCTCTCCATACTGCTCACAGAAGCAGAAATAAGTCCTGCTGAAGCAAGACTTAGATCTGAGCAACAGTGTAGCTCATGACCTAAAACCAAATAAAAAAATTCAGACTGAAATGATGCTGCAGAAGGCCAGCACAGAGCCTCATCACCTCCCTGTCCAAAGTCAACAGCTCAGATTCTACCTCTCTCAGAGCAACAGCTGCTTGTGCACAACTATCAACTAAAAATCAAGTTACTCACTAGATGTGTCCTTTACAGAAGACAGGACCCTGGGCACATTCTCACGGACGAAGGAATGAGCCTTCATAACAAGACGGACCTGGGAGATGAACAGAACACCAGTTTAACACCAGCTTGCATCAAGTGTTTTAAGGTAGCGCATTCTGCACTTCAGTTTCTCCCCAGTTTGTACATTCCACCAGGAAGAAACAGGTGCTATGTACCCCTTATTTATTTACTCAAAGGGGAACGTTACAGCATAACAGGTTACTAAGTTGTTTTAAGGCACTTAGCATCCACAAGACAACTAGAAGTAAACGCAGTTTCAGCCTTGATACACGTTCAGATAAAGTTATACAATAAAATCTTAAGGTGAAAAAACCAAGAAAGTTGTTCCCATGTCAAAACAAAACTTGCTATCATCAGTTTTTCTCATTAGACTGACACACGTTTAAGTCATAAACTAACTCCATCCATAGCCCTGGCTTAATTTAATGAATGAAAACAAAAAAAGCAACCAAACAACAATCCCACAACACTTGATTCTTTAAGAAAAAAACACCTTTCAGTTTTGAAAACAAGCTTCAATGTATCCACGGATACTGGGTAAGTACTTACCTGTTCCAGTATTACAATAAAACGGGAAGCTGGAGGCAGGGCATATGATACAGCAACATAAGTTGGTCCAATCCCAAGCCCAACGGTTTGGAAGAGAGTGAACAGTGTCCCGTAGAAGAGAGAGTAGATGACACGATGGGAGGAGCTGCAGTAACCTTGGGCCCACTGGAAGAAAAGGCTGTATGGAACGATAACCGTGGCACAGAACATACACAGCCAGGTACAGAAGACGACCGGAAACTTTCCAAAAACGTAGACCAAGAGATCAAACCCAAGGACCAGCCTAGAAGGCACAAGGAAACAGACAACATTTAGTGCCCGCTGTTTCAATAAGGAAGCGCTTCTGTTTCAATAAATGGCTACAGAAGGCCAAGCACACAGATCACAGTTTGAGTCTTGACGGGAGTGAGGAAGGCAGTTTTCAGCTCAGAAACAGAGGGCTGCCCGCAGCAGAGATTTAAGTGACCACCTGCAAGCACATCAGAAGATAAAAACTGAAGGACTCGTGCCATCAGTGCTATAAGGCACAGCTGTAAGCTGTCCTTAACTTCAAATCCAGCAGGGCTTAAGTGCATCTTTAAGATGAGAAAGTGCTTTGAGAATATGCTCAAAGCTCATTCCTGCTGGTAATTAAGCACGTCACTGAGTGATCCACTGCTAAGCTGAACTGGGCCCAAAAGAGCTTTTGGGGAACACTCATAGGATATTACCACTGCTATATTAAGAACCAGTTTCTCCACAAGAGTTTAACATCGAGAGAGACCTTCTCCACTCCCCCCAGTAGGAACAAGATATTTCAACACCTAGCACCCAAACCTAATTTAATTCTGCTTTGTGAAGATGGTAGACATTTTTGCAAGTGACTCAAAAGGATAACAGCCAGAGGGAATGACCAAGTTACGTGCACCAGGTACATGATTTCACTAGCTGAACTTAAATATAAGGACTAGATGTGCAGTCTGAGAGCCTATCAAAGCCACTGATGCTTAAGTAGCAATTCTAAAGCAAACCAAGAGGAACAAATAATGCAAAGCATACCAACAAGATGTATTTGTTTTTAAGGTGGAGGCTTAACTGCAAATCAGATCCAAATTATCAGATCTAGAAGTTCAGAACTTATTTTTTCTTAAGCAATCACAGATAATCCAGCCCTACTAGCCAATTTTAGAGGTAAATGTCTATCCCCCCAGCATCTACACTGCTATCAAGTTAGAATTAGCCAAATACTGCTCCATAGTGCATGAGCCTGCTTTTAGCAAGATAATGGTAATAATCGAGATACAGCTCTGGCTTTATTCACTGAATAACAGATTATCAGCAAGATAAACATGTAATATGTACTCATATACACAAGATGCATCTTGCCAAAAAGATACTCAAGGCAACAATCAAGTGTTAGGAAAGCAGTCTTTCACAATCTCTTTCAGAACTGGCTACCTGCAAAGCACAAGCTTACAGGCTGCGCCAATATCCTTGAGATTTTTCCACAGGAAAAGATGAGAAGTTTCTATTTTTATTTTAGCACAAGTACAGTGTATCAGAACGGTCATTTCTCAAGACAGAAAAGACTGATTATGCATTTCAAGTTTTTTGTGTTTGTTTTTCACTTCTCCCTAAACACAGTCCCTCCAAGCTGCTCTTTCCTTACTGACATTAAAAAAAAAGCAGTCCACACTCACTGATGGCTCCCCTCCATTAGGCCTTGTGATGAACTAAGCATGTGAAATCCACAATTCACTGACAGTACACCTGTCTGTAAGATCTTCCCAACATTTAGCTAATCGTATTTGAAGCTCCGCTAACCACTCAATAACAATTGCAGGATATCTGAAGAACATCAAGTTGAACATCCCCTTTTAACAGCAGCTCAAGAAGAATTACTTTGTGCACCATTCTAGTTCTCGTGTAGTTCTGGCTCTTTAGGAGTCAGCATTTCCCAGCCCTGGCCCTTGTCCTTCCAGAGCACTCTTACCTTCCTTCATCAATGAAGTCTACTAAAAGCGTGCTGAGGATGAAGACGATGAGAAGAGCGATGAACATGTGATAGATTGTCCTGATGTGACTCACTTCAAATAGCTCACTAGGGGAGAGATTCAAAAGCTATCAGGCCATTCACATAGCAGATCACACATCACATTTGTGTTATGTTAGCTTTCAAATGAAGCATCTCAAAGCAAAGGCTAGATAGTTCGCTGTCAAGAGTACTTTCGGTCAACTTGTTTAATGGAAAGAGCAAAGCTAAACTACTCACTCCAAGAGGGACCTCCTGGCAGTGAAGATCTTCCCATGTTCTGGAGGGGCTCTCAAGGCCCTGCAATTTAAAAGTAGAACATTCAAGAAAAATAAGGCTTCCAGGAAACAACCTTGTTACAGAGCTAACGTAAACCTGACTTACTTGGCTTTGTGTAGCTCCTTCTCAGAGCAGGAAGCTGGGAAGAGGGAAGCTGAAGATGAGGAATCCAGGAGTGCTGACTTTGCCACCAAACTGTTCACAAACTCTGTGAAGTGACTGTCCACCTCCTTCATGAAAACCGGCTTCAATTGCTGACAGAGCAAGAATAGAGCAGCAAGTTACCAAACATGTATCTAGGGTTAAGTAAGATATGCTCCTTTTTATCCCAGAGCACAACAGAGTAAGGGATCCTGTACCATTAGCCCACAGCTGGAGTCAACTTGGACAGGGACATATCCACACAGCTCTGAATACCCTCAATCTTTCCTACCAGATGCAATAGAGGAGCAAAGCAAACATACTGAACTTCACACATGTCTGGAGTGGCAGGTACTTCACATTTTTGGTGATGCTGCTATGGCAGCTGAGCTAAACATAATACAGACCCAGAAAACACTTCTCAGCTTTAGTCACAGTTACATCCTTAGTGCTTAAATCAAGTGCAAACAAGATTTACATCATAGCCAGTGTAGTGCTACTGGAAGGAAAAAAAAAAAAAGATGACCTTTTCATGCTTGTGACTCAAAAATCCCAGGTGAACCTGCTGAATTCCCTTTTTGTAAGACAAAGCAAATAACCAGCGTAAAGCTCATGCAACCCATTGGAACAAAACCACACCATTTTCAGCCTGTTCATGCTTTTCCCCCCTCATTTTATCAGAAAAATGCAACTTCTGAAGCATCTTGCTTGCTAGAGCTTCTGAAGGTGCATGAGAAACTAGATAAGCATCCCCCTCCTTCACCATCTTCCTGGAAAAACAAACACAGACAGAGCACAAAGAGGGCAACAACTGGCTGTTAACAAGGCATTGGCCACCCTGGTCAAAGACTGCTTGCTTTACCTGATTAAAAAAAAAGTTAACTTTCCAGAAAGGAAACTATTACTCAAATCTTCCAATAACAGGCTAACCAGGAAAGAAAGGCAAACTACACAGGGATGAGATTATAATCCTGTTTCCCTATCACTTCTGTCTTCCCTAAAGGCTAACACGCACAATTCGTTCCAATTCTCCAGTCTACACTATAGTTCAATTTGCTCTTGGGTCTCACAGCATGAGCTTTCAAAGACCTAATCCCCACATGCCTGGAAGGCTTCTAAATAAGATGCCTTTATAAGAAACTAAGCAATAAAATGCTCACTTCAAAGTTACTTACTTCCATAGAAACTACTACACTGGGCTCCAGACAGCTCTTTACTGCAGTGCAAATTCTCTTGCTCTTTAGATGCAACCAGGATCCCAAGATTTGCATAGTGGCATAAGAGCTATTCTTGCAAGTAGAAGATCAGGCAAAATGACTTCACTCAAGGAAATAAGAGCAACATGTGTTCACTTGAAATCCAAGAGCTTAGAAAACCACAAGATCCTAAGATGGTTAGCCCTTCAGAAGTCACATCTTCAGCACAGAAGATAAGCATGTTTAACAAAGTTTGTAGGACTACAAACCTAATTGTGTGTTATGGTCATTGTTTTCTTCTTGATGCAAGCACCTCTTCACAAAACTTGTCTGCTCATCCTTTTGCTTGAGACTCTCAGATTGTCCAAGTATTTCTAGATGGTAGCTGCATATGATTTCATCTTACATTCCTACTCATCATTGGCTCAAGAAACATTTGTTTTTCCCTCCGAACGCCCTCAGAATTCCTTTCTGATACTTATTTTCTAATCTTGAAGGCTGAAAAGCAACAAAACCAAGAAATCCACTTTCAAGGAGAAAAAGAATCTGGAAGTTTTGTACACAGGAACACTGCTTCCTTTGGGAGGCCTTTGTGATGCTCTGTTGTTTGGTGGCTTTTTCCTAGAGCCTATTATACCAGAGGAAGATGAAGCACCATTGTTTTTTGCTAAGCAGAAACAGGCACAAGGACTAATAAAATGAGGAAATAGACCCCAAAAGCCAAGCTAAAAGGTCTTTTTTAGACATAGATCTTTTAGGCTAGCAAAGCCTAGGAACAAACTACGTATCTGCAGGAAGTGCTGCTGCGTAATGCAATAACAGCCAAGCAAGTTAAAGCTTCTGGTAGTAAACACAAAACCTGAAATGAGACCGCATTCTTCACAGTGACCAGCTTCAGTGAGAACTACAAAAGCTGCAGCAGGAGAAGGAACAGATTAATATTTAACTTACAAAATGTTTTCTCACTATTTGGCAGCCGCTAGCACAGAACAAACAAGCTTCACCGGCACTTGATGATACAACCCGATTGTCTATTCTTAGAGCTCTCTGGAAAGCAGAGAAGAGGCTAATCTCTTGCAAAAACACACATTAATCTTTTAAAAACAAGAAGTAAAAAAAGTTGAGTGCTTTGGAACCACAACCTGTAACAGAGCTCTGCTATTTGGCACAGCCTGTTCTCACAGCGCACACGCACGTATCTAACCAAGGAAGTCAAACCAATTCCTGCTCCTCCTGGAGTGTTCTCATTTCCGTTCCAGAAAAACACTATTCATTCCTACCACATTTTTTTATTTATTTATTTTAATTTCCTTTCAGCAAGAGTTTAGCAGAAACAATTTCCTTAAATTACACATTCCTTCTCCAGTGAGCGCTCTGCTAAGGCTGCCCCTCCTAACACAGCCCTCCAAGGCTGACATCAACTTATGCACGTATTTGGGCTGGGAAAACAAGATGTGAATTCTCCTGAAATAAAACATGATGTAGCCGGAGCAGAACCTCCACGTTAACTGCAATCCTGCACAGCAGAACTGCAAAACATACTGTGCTATACTGACAGCCACCACCACTGCCAACCAAAGGCCAGTCTAGTTGAGTAACTGCCAGGGTAACTGTTCACACTCAATAAACTGATCAAGTTATTAAACACGTAAAACATAAGAGAATGCACCTCACACAAATCTTCACTGCGATATGGCACAGTCCTCTAGAGCAGAGCTCAACTGTTCCCCACCTGGTGTTTCAAGTGTTACACAAAGAATATGTTCAGCTGTCGCAATTCAGTTTTAAATAAAAGAATCTGATCATTGGAACAACAAGGAGGGGGAGCAAGCACGCAATAAATGCTGTGCCATAAAAAACAGAAGCAGGCAAATAATGGATAAGTCAGAGGAAGTTGAGCCAAGCAACCCTGTAACTTAATGCTGCAGAGAAATTCACCAGAGTTTCCCTTAATTTTAACTCATTCTAACAGATACAACTGGAATCCATGCTAAGGCACACTGAACATGAGGAAGCAATATGGGAATACCAGCACAGCTTCACCAAGGGCAGGCCCTGCCTGCCAAACCCTGTGGCTTTTCATTGAAGTTTAACTGTGTCAGTAGACAAGGGGAAAGCCACTGACCTCATCTGTCTGGACTTCAGTAAAGCCTTTGACACAGTTCCCCATAACAGCCTTCTCTCCAAATGGGAAAGATATGGATTTGATGGGTGAACTGCTTGACGGATGAGGAACTGGTTAAGAAATCATATCTGGGGAGTGTTGGCTAACGGCTCAGCATCTGGATGTGACAAATGGTGCCCCTCAGGATCAGGGACCTTCATCAGTAATATCAACAGTGGGACTGAGAGCAGCCACAGCACGTTTGCAGATGACACCAAGCTGTGTGGTGCCACTTGGAGAGGCCTGAACAGGCTGAGCAGGGGGCCCAGGTGAATTTCATTAAGTTCAACAAATCCAAGCGCAAGGCCTTGCACCTGGGTTGTGGCAGCCCCCGCTATCAACACAAGTACGAAAAAAAAGGAGCACAACCCTGCTGAAAAAGACTTGGGAGTACTGGTGGATGGCAAGCTGAACATGAGCCAGCAGTGTGCCCTCATAACACAGAAAGTCAGCTGGATCCTGGGCCACGTGAAAAGAAGTGTGATCAGCAGGTCAAGAGAAGTGATCCTGCCCCTCTGTTGTGCACTGGAGAGACCTCACCTGGAGTACTGTGTCCACACGGGGAGTCCTCAGTACAGCCAAGTTCTGGACCTGCTGGAGCGTACCCAGAGAAGGGTGACAAAACGAGCCAAGGGATGGAACACCTCACCTATAAAGACAGGCTGAGAGCTGGAGCTGTTCAGTATGGAAAGAAGGCGGCTTGTGAGAAGATGTGAGAGTGGTCTTTCATTATCTAAAAGGTGGCTGTGAGAAAGGAGACAGACCCTTTACCAGAGACTGCTGTCACAGGACAGGGGAAATAGTTTCAAACTAAAAGAGGAGTTATTTAGACTGGACATAAGGAAGAAGTTTCTCATGATAAGGTTTAGTGAGGCACTGGCACAGGTTTCCCAGAGCAACCTGATCAAGCTGCAGAAATCCCTGTGCATTGCGTTGGAGTTAAACTGGATGAACTTTAAAGGTCCCTTCCAGCTCTAAGGATTCTATGATCCTAATTGGAACAACACCCACCACCTCTATCTCCCAATTAAATGAATGGAAGCTGTCAGTGATTAGCACTTGTCAGAAATCAAGCAACTGTACAGGCCTTGGATACAGACCCCATAAAGGGTAAAATGGGATCCAACCTTCTGCTGTGTGAATCAGCAGCCAAAATGATGAGGCAGAAGAGGAATTCTGGGGCATTTGTAACAGATGTAGGCTTTTATACTTAGCCCTATAGCTATTCTTGTAGCTTTGGGGAAATCTTAAATTTGCAATCTGCTGAACTCAGCATATAAAACATGAACTTCCCATGTTTCAGGAGCAACTTCAGCATTCAAGTGCCACTGAGCCTTCTGGTTTTCTTTGATTCTCTTTGTGGATAAGAAACTGCCTTGACTACAGGCTACCATGTCTCAAACTTCAGAGCCAGAAAGCATTCAGAAAGATGACTTTCTCAAAGAAAAAAAATCCAAGTTGTCCCCCAGCATCCAGATAATGTCCCCAGGAACTTACACAGCTACATGTGCTTAACAGTCCTTTAAAGGTCGCTTGTGCAAGCATTAGTTGCAAACAGTGAATTGCAGTGGTTGTATTTGTCTGCAGAAAAAAGATATGAGGCAGATATGAGACTTGCTCTATCATGCCCTCAGTAAGAGTCACTCAGAGAAGACAATGTATGAAGTGAAATTAAGAGCTGACTATTCTTCCAGTGGGTTGAATTCTAGGAGCATCAGCACAAAACGCAGTACACCCTTCGTGGAAGACACTCAAAGACACTACAGTTATATCTGCTGTAAGTTACACACCATATCTATATAATAAAGAGACTTTAAAACAGGAAAGGACCTCAAAGTTGCAAGGTATTTGTCCCTGTCCTTTAAGCATCCAGTCCCTAATAGCTACATAAGGCTGAGACAATTAGATGACCTCATCTTTAGCATGGAATTCTCTGCAATAAAAGTGAAGCAAGAGCGCAGGACAATTTGCCTCCAAGAACATGCCTGCTGTGAAACAATGCTTAGCAAGAAGGGCGCAGTTCACTGTTAGCTAACTTCATGTAATTTGGCCATCAATCACCTTAGTGCACGCTAAGGCAATGGCAGCTCACACAGATGCAGAGGACATTTATAGAAATACTGTTTTCTGAGGACAGTGCTTACTGAAAAGTAGCAAGGTTGCCTCCACAGCTGGGGCAATGGAAGCCACGAGACACAGGCCAGGTGCATTAATGGGTAACAGGACACAGAACTTGAAGCACTGGATACAGAAGCTGTCAAAGGGAACAGGCTAGCTGACAATTACACTGTCAGAAGTTAGCAGTGAGGCAAGTTCAATTTTATTACAGGCCTCAAAGTTCATTCTTATCACTGGACTCTAACCTGCTGGGGTCAAACAAGACAGAGCTGCATTTGACAAGACTACTCCTCTTGTGCAAAGTGAGAAGAGATACGGACAGAAAGAGGGCTGTATAAAAGTCACCACACCTGAATTATGACTGAATAGAATATATTTGTGTTTCAGAATTAATGAGTCTCCAAAGAAATGATCAGGCTCAATTATCCTGCTCCTCCCCACAAAGAAGCATTAGAGTATATTTACCTCAGCCTCTGCTATTAGCTGCATCTTCCTTGTTATCACATGGTCCACATCAACGCGGCCTAAGGAAGGAAAGCAAATATTTAACAGCTGCATTTGCAGCAGTGTGTCCTGCATGACTGAAAATACAGGAAAAACAGCAGGCAGCAGTTCATTCACTAGTTTTTCATTAATACTTTTGATTCCAAGTAATGCCTCAGCGAGTACAAAACTGAACTACAATAAGTTAGTAAGCTATGGGCAAGTATTTTAAACAGCCATCTAGGATCACAACATGATAAAGGAGGCAACAGCTGATAATGTGTTGGATTTCTGAAAGCTTTGCAACTCTGCAAATCATTCCAAGGTCCTTAAACACATTCAGCCTTGAAACAGCAATCAGAACAACCCTTAGAAGGTCATATCCAAGCATGCTGATCTTCTAGCATAGTTTTATCTCATGCACTGTGAACTAGATGAAAGATTAGGTTGTCTCCTGGCCATGTAGAGACCTCCAGACAAGGCAAGACACGACTCTGTGTAAGATAACCATCCCTGAGGATGGGCAGACTGGCAAGTTGGAAGGCTGTCAGCCTGCATTCAAGCCTGGCCACTCTCACTCCCTTCTTCCCCCATCACAAGCATTGGTCTGACTGCATTTCCCCCAAACATTTCATCCCTTAGAAAAAAATAAACAAACAAACAGGTCTATGCATGCTAAAAACACCATGGGACTTTTGTCACCAACAATGCCAAGAGTTAAGTGAAATATTTCCTATTTCCATCTTCAATGAAGCTACACTCATCTGTCAGCATCAGACATTCCTACCACCCCATATCAAGCAGGCAATAAGGACAGATTTTGGACATAAAGAAATACACAGTCTGTAGACTGAATAATGGGAAGTGGCAACACCTTCTTACAGGTAGTTTTAGCCACCTCATAACGCAACGAAGAATGGAAATAAGTAAATATCACGATTTCTTTATACTTTGGCTGCATGCAAAATTCACTTTTCACAGAAACAGAACTCCTGGCTGCTAAGCATCTCACCTCCAAAACAAAAAGCTACCTCAGCAGTGAAGTCATTCAGCAAGTACAAGGTGTGATAGACTGCCATTTGGGGAACAATTCATGAGTGTAAAACGGCTTCTGAAACGGGCACCCCCACCCACAGACACACATAAGCAAAGCCACCCCACAAGCAGCAGGAAAGCACATCCTTCATAACATCTCAAGAACTCAACTCCCTCACTGCACCACTCCACAGCTGTATTAATAGCCCTTCTACCCATTACTGCTGTGCTAAAAACCGCTGTATGTTTACCTGCAAGCAACCCACACGGAGCTGCTGAGCTCACAGCTACCTTTGCTGCAAAAGGTGACAACTGCTCTCTCGCCCATCTGCCCGTCTTCAACTTCACTTGAAACTGCCCAGCAGGGCCAAAGACACCGAGACATCTGAGACTTGGGGGGTTGCACTATTTCCTCTGTGAGCTGAACAAAAAATGAGCAGCAACTGCTTTGACTGCGCTCTTCCTATCACTACAGCTACTCAGCAGTGACTCTCTTAAGAAATAAAACATCCTTTTTCCACTTACAAGGCCCTAAAAATGGCTTGTTTCACCCATACCTTAGCATGTGACTGTACTATTTGTGAAGGAAAATGGGCAGGTCTCTGACCTGTTGACATTGCAATTGCTGAAGTTGTACACAGTGTCCCTCCTATCACTTTATCCACCCACACACCAGTGAATAAGCAAACACTACGCAGACTGGAAACACAGCATGGCTTAGTGAGCCTTTAAATCAAGATCTCAACATCTTCTCCACATGTACCTCATGCAGCAAACTAAGTGAAACTACTTGTAAGCTCAGCTTTCTTCTGAAAAAGAAGCAAAACTGTCTCCTGTTGAAGAAAATCTGCCCCCCCCCCCCACCAACACCAACACATCCTGCTGCTCCACAGCATGAGTTTATTGGGCAGGGCATCACCAGGCAGGTAAGCAGAGAATAGATAAATCATCATCTTGAATCATTCACCTTCTGCTGTGCAAGCTGCTACTTATGTTTTCGAAAGTCATTTAGAAATAGAATTATCACATGATTTTGAGTCTAAGAGGAACTGTACACTACTAACAAGTCTAAATTTTCCACTTTCCTTTGCCATCAAAAATCCCTTTGCACCACTGTAGGCTTACATGACCACCTAAGAAATCGGGCACAAGGTCACACAAGGCAGGCAAGCACATCTACCATTAAAGTAAAGCAGGTTCTGACCTATGAAAGCAGGAAATACATTTAGAAGTCGTAAAGAAAAAGACCTTTAAAGACCAGAATGACAGGGTAGCAAATCACACAGGAATCCAGCCTTAAAGAAATCATGTAATTATCAAGCCATTTTCTTAATGTTGAAAAATGTGAGCAACTTCAGTTTCACCAAAAAAATTTACAAACTGTCTTTTTTTTTTATTGGATTTGATTTTCTTTTCTAATCTTCTACTGCACATATTACAAGCAAGTGACACTGAGATGAGAAAAAGAATCATCCCAATTCACACAGTTCATTAATACTGCAGCCTGGAATCCAGCAAAACCAATCCCTGCATGAGATGCTAGCCAGCACTCTGCTGAGCAGGCTCTCAAAAAAGAAATCAACAGTGTTAAAAAAAAAAAAGTACTCATTTTATTTAACTGCTCCAGTGTGTAATTACAACCAAGAGCACAAGTGGGAATAAGTCATGTGAGTAAAGGCAAGGTTTGTGAGCAGCGTTACGGTTCCAGCTGGTGATGCCTTCACGAGCCACAGAAGTCAGTCATCCTCCCTGGCTGTTCTATCTGAACTGCACAGCATTCAACAAACTTTTCTTCCCAGAAAAGCTAAGAAAAGCATGCAAATGAACTTCAATTTATTGTCATGTGTCCATAAAACAAAAAGTACTTCCCCAGATGGTTTTAGGACATGCCGTACACGGCTGCATCCAATAACCAGAAGTAGTTTCCCCATTGATTACAGAAGCTGTTTAGCTTCAGGATCTTCTTGGAAAGTCACAGATACCATACAAACTGTACCCAGTACTGCCCTTCCATAAAAGGAGGTGAAATACACTATATTCATTATTTCTTGATCAGACAACTCATCGCTGAAAAGGTAAAAGGAGGGAGCACTGGCAGGAGGATTTGCTGTTACTGCCAGATACCTGGACTCAAAGGCTCCCAATCTAAAAATCACTGAAGATGCTGTTATCTGAAAGACCAGCTATGTTCAAGCCAGCCTAGCACAGGGACACTGTAAAGGGCAGAAGCATCCCACACCAGGTACAACAGAACACAAGTCAGTCTTATTCTGAATTATTCCAATTTATGCATCCATGCAGCAGATAGAGAACAAGCTGTGACTAAGTTGCCCTCGATGCTCAGCTGATCTGCTTGAAGAATGCACAGGCCAAGAGGTCACCGTGCTGTAGCTGGGCAAGGAATCCAGTTAAAAAGCAAAGTCTGCAGGGACATGGAACCCAAACGGTCTCTTGACTAGAAAGAAACAGCAGCATTCTCCAGGTCACAACTGCACATTCCCAGGCTTGTCACAAGCAGCTTCTCAGCCTTCAACAAACCCATATATTACAAAACACATCAGAGTATAAGAATTACCAGCACCCACGTAGTCGTGGGCAAGACAGCTTTTTCCATCTAACTCCCTGAAGTACACCCAAGAAACTCGATTTCAGCAGCTTATGCACACTTGTTGCTCTGAGTCAGACAGTAAACTCTCAAGTGTTCAAAATTTCTTCCTGTTTCAAAGCTCCCTCCTCCTCCATTAATGAGGACACATCATCTGTGCAGCTTCATGAACTTTCACACCAGGAATGATCCATAGTAACCTCTTGGTTGGAAGATAACAAGCCCTTTCCAAGACAAGCATTACCAAACACACTTACTCATACCCAGCAAAGATATGCCACAACAGACTTGTTTGCAGATCGGTCCCCTTCTGATTTCTCCACAGTCATCAGTTTACTGGTTTCAAATGGTCCTTATCTCTGCATTTCAGAGGGCCTCAATACAGTCAAGAGCCACATCCTCTCTAACCTTTTACATCTGCCATGCAGTTTCTGTTACAGCCATTCCAGGTTAAGTCTTCCTCCTACAGTACTGCCCAGTGTCAACATCCCATTAAGCAGAACAGTTCTGCATTTATCGACACACCTCCAGCTGAAAACACGCAAAACTCAGGGCAGCCTGGCTTTTGTCAAGGGATTATTGTTGCCTAGATCACCTGCTCACACTATGGCAGGACAAAAATCAGTTGCTTAAGACACTCTAGCCTTTTCAAGGAGAAAAGAGTACGAGACCAACGCGCTTCTGGAAAGAAGATCCATTGGCCCTTAACACTATTAAGTTAAAAAGCAGATTGTCTCTGCTAATCAGGGAGGATAAAGGGTACAAAGTCACGCTAATGATTTAGTTTTTCTCGCAGAAAGAACTGCTACCAAAATACCACGTATTTACTTGCATACAAGATACTGTCCTGGGGTGTCCAGAATTCCTTACCTGCAGTAAACATGTGCATCATTTAAAACTCTACACAACTCAGGCATGAAGATGCTACAGTAAAAGGATGTTGCCAGACATCCCAGATCATTAGTCTCAAGCTGCCTGTGTATTTGTCAGGACTACTGCTTTAGGAACAGTTACTCTGAAGCTAGGATGAAAGCTAGAAAATGTTTATGGGTGCTACTTTTGAGCAACTCTTCCAGCTTAGCTGTGCTTTCACACCAAGTTACAACTACTTACACAAACATATTAGACTGCATGAAGTGGCCACTATCTAGAACATGAGAACACCCCTTGGGCTTGGTAAAGCTTTAAACTCTGTGATGCAGAGCTGCTGATCTAACCCAGCAGGGAGGAATTCCTGTACAGAGGATCCATCCTCTGTGTCACCCCATAACAGTCATCAGTCAGAGAGTGACTCTTGTCTCCCTGTGAAAGACCTGCACTGCAGTTTGGACTGCACTGAAACACGACTTTCTACAGTAACCCAACCCACCAGATGTGGACCTGCACATGAAAGCCCAGCAAGCTGTCAAGACATCCGTCCCAGATCGCTGCCCACTCACAGCACCTCACCTGCAGCGATACGCTGCCAAATCAGAGATTCTAAAAAGAAAAGCTCTTAAAAAAGCAGGCATACCCACCTACCAAGTGCTAATTATCACAGCTATATTTATTCTTTACCCATAAGCGTGCAAGAACTCAAACCTACTCATAACAGCTAAGGTGTTTCCGTAGGTAAAGAGGTAGAAGTCTGCTTCTAAACCCATCATCACTGTTTTCCAGCAGTCACCACCTGCAAGTCTCTAAAAACAGCACCGATGTAGCAGTCCCATTCTGCCAAGTTAAGACATTAGTGGCAACAACAGCTGAAAGTCTCATTTCTGCAATAGTCTGTGGGACAGCTTTCTCTCAAGGATATCTTTGGAAGAAGAATTTTCACTTGTTCTCAACCTATATTTGCTCCAATTCCTGTTTCATTTGAAAGACATACAGTGAAATAGTGACATTATTCAGGAGAGCATTAAAAAAAAAAAAGTTATCTCCTTCAATTACTGTTACCAGAGTTTTGGAACAGAGATTCATGTGGCACGTCGTGACAAACTAGCTTAGCTTTTCACTCACCCTGCCTCCCAGAGAGAAAGAATAAGAGCTGCAGTTCTGTCATTAACCTCCTCACAGAAAGCAGTGCAGCATGACCAAGGAAGGACTCTGGGGACACTGTCTCAAAGTCCACAGGCAAAACCACTTAAACTGCCACATAGTCATCCACAAATCAAGCCAGCTGTAAGACACAGCACTTCCCAGCTGGCCACAGCATAAACCAACACAAACCCCATTAATCCCCAGTGAAAGAACCTCACCGTTGCTGGAGTTCTGAAAGGATCTGTCTCCATCAGGTCTCCTCTGCATTTCTTCATTCTCAGGGCTCTTGTAGGTTGTGGTGGAGCCAGACGGGCGTTTTCTTACACAGTCTTCACCTGCCATCGCTGCCCAGCTAAAGCAGAAAAGGACAGGAAATAATTAATGACAAAACCCCACTTATTCTTCACATGCTCACAGAATGAATTACATAGCCGCCTCCGCACTACAGTTGAGGTTTTTCCCTTGCTATTATGAATTCAGAGTAAGGGTAGTTGAAAAGAAGCACACACTGGCATTAGTCACCGTACTGTGGGTCACACTGCCTTTCCCTCGCTGTATCTGTAAAAGAGCAAAGTATCCAAGCAAGTTCTCCCTCACCACTACAAAAAAGAGCTTTTATTTCCCCACAGCTCCCTCCTCTCCCTTACAGATCTAGGTATTTGAAACGACTCGAGCCTTTGTGAAATCTTTAAAAGCGCAAAAAGCCCTTGAAAATGCTCTCCAGTAGTCAGTCTGACAGCAAAATTTGTCTTCGGAGAGCTCTGGCACGTTTGCTTTGCGAGATCACCCGCACGATTCTGCCTGAGCCAAACCCCCTCCCGTCAAGCTTCAGTTCCCACTGAAAAAGCAGCTCCCTCAATAGATCCCTGTACTTTGTCTGGCCAGACAACGGCTGTGCCGCAAGGCAGGGAAAAACAGGGAGAGAGAATCCGGTTTGAGCTACACCAGATTCAGTGACAGAAATCACTGCTAGTGTCAGAGCTGCTGGCTAATAGGGAACAACACCTGATCCATCACAGCCAGGCTGAAAAGAAAGAAGTCAGAAAATAATTAAAGAAGGATTTCCTCAGAAAACTGAGGCAGACACTTCCACAAAAGGGAAGCTGGGTTCTTATGATCATATGCTGGCAGGAGTCAGCTTCCTGCATTTGTTCCTCCAGCAGAGGATCTGCCAATCTTTTGGGTGCACAGCACGCAAAAGCAGCTCCCGCGACACCAAGCAAAACATCCATCGACCACAAACCGTTTCTTGCAGGACACTGCCCCTTGTCAGCCCCACGTCATAAAGTCACAACCAGGTCAGTCTACCTGCTACAGAAACAGAAGGCACAAAAACAGCAAGCTTCTCAGCTGACTGATATATAAGTTATAATGGTGGGAGCTTATACAAAAGCCCTTGCCTGAAGAACACGAAGAACCAAGCACGAGAACAACACACCTCACAGCAAAGAAATCCTCCCAGTGGTGCAGAAAGCTCGCTGGCAGGATCGAGCCCCCTTCTAACAGCTCCCTGCTGTTACTGCTGCAATCACGCCAAGCAATCCTCCCACCTTTAAAAGCAAGCCAGCCACCACTGTGACAACATGACTTGTTCCACCTTCCTGCCTCCCCGCTGCAACAGCACAGGGCCGTTCTGCCCACCTGTGGCTTAAAAGCACACGGAAACGGTAGGAAAGCAGCCGCTTCAACCCCTGTGCTCTTACACCGGTGAGACGCATCTGTCCTTGAGCAGCACGGCTTCCCTGGCTCCACTCAGAGCGCACTGCCCGCCGCCAAGAGGCAAGGAAGCGCCCCGTCCTCCCCACCGCAGGCGGGGGAGCTGTCAGCATCCAGCGGAAAGGTTAACAGAAAGGAAGTAAAAACAAGGAAATGTGGGACAGGGGAAGGAAGGGTCACAGAACGGCCTGGGTTGCAAAGGCCCACAGTGCTCACCCAGTCCCAACCCCCTGCTGTGTGCAGGTCACCAACCAGCAGCCCAGGCTGCCCAGAGCCACATCCAGCCTGGCCTCGGATGCCTGCAGGGATGGGGCACCCACAGCCTCCTTGGGACAAAGCTCAGCTGTTAACGAAGCTCTCGGTGCCCCATCCGAGCAACGCAGCTCCGTTAGCAGCGGCCGCAGCGACTTCTGGCAAGCAAACAAGAGCCGCGCAGGGGGGAAACCGAGCCAAACAACCGCCTTCCTCGCTCGGGTTCCGCCTGAGCAGCCAAACCCCGCGGCACCCCAACGCAGCGAGCCTCCGCCACAGCCAAAGCGCGGCGGGACACCGGGCGGAGCGCAAAGCGCCCACCTCATCCCCCGGGAGCGCCGCAGCACCGCCTGGCAGCGCCCCGCGCCCCTCGGAGCGGCGCACACGCGGCTCCCCCAAACACGCGCGGAAGCGAGCGGTGCACGGCACGGCTCCTCCTTCCCCTCCTCGCCCTGCCCAGCCCCGAGGAGCGCTGCCCCCTCCCGGAGCCTCCCGCCCCCCTCGCAGCCGAGCCTACGGCCGGGCACCGGCCGGGCAGGGCTGAGGTAACGGCCGCCCGCAGCCCGGTCACCTCCGAGCACCGCGCCGCACAGCGCCGCTCTTCCCGCCTCCGCCGCTCGCCGCGCGCCCCGCACGTCACCGCGCAGTGGGAGGGGGGAGCGGCGGCGCCGCCCATTGGCCGGGGGGGCGGGCACGTGAGGCGCACGTGGGGGGAGCGCACCCCGCTCCGCCCGCGTCTCCGCCCGCATCTCCGCCCGCATCTCCGCCCGCACGTCCCGGTCCCGCGGGCGATCCGCGCCCGTTGGAGGCTGTGAGCACAGCAGTCAAGGCTGGCGGGACCCCGGCCGTCCTTGGCGTCGGCAGGGAACGCGGCGGTTGCTCGACGAGCGCTGCGGGTGTTCGGCGCGACTCGCGCCCCCGCGGGGGGATCGTTTCAAACGGTTGTGCCCGAAGCAAAGGGCGAATGTCGTTACGGGGAGGGAAGCGAGGAGGTCCCGTCTCCGTTCGGGACGTCGGCAGTGGGGCGAAAGGCCCGACCCGCCGCCCGCAGCACGGAGGGCGCTGTCTGTGCCGGGCTGTGAGTCACCGCGGCACGCCGGCAAAGCCCGGTAACCTCTGCCGCTGCAGCGCAAACGGGGAAGTGCTCCTAAAACGAGAACTGAGCCGCCAGCCTCCGCCTTTCCTCCTCCCCGGGGCTGCGCCCTGCATGCTGCGTGCCGGCCGGTCGATCCCCGGACCGAAGCGTAGGGCTGTTTAACAGGAAAACCGCTGTAAAGATTGAAAAAGAGGAAGACAGTAATTGCTGACGTGAGAATGGCTGCGCTGGAACCTTCAGAACCGAGGCCCTGCTCTCCACAAGTGGGTTTAACACAGTGCCTCTTAGAGATAGATGCTCTCAGGGCTGCAGGCACGCAGCCACGGGTGCCCTCGTGCTGGGCACGCTGTGATGGCGATTCACGCTGCGGTGCCTTGTGGTGCCGACGTGAGCAGGGTGAGCGAGGAGAAAAAGGGGAAGAAACGGAAAGTTTTCTTTCCTGAAGATCCCAAACTCGCTGATGTGTCAAATCAGCTCAGCTCTGGAGGGTGGGGAGGTCAGATGCCTTTGGTAGGAAGAAGAGAGCACCTGGCGTTCAGAGCTGGTTGCTTCACTCATTGTGCCCTACAGAGGTGAGGGGTAGGCAGCATCGAGTTTGTTAACAGCTCTTAAAGAACCTCTCTGGCCCAGACCTCGCTGTGTGACGGGTGCTTCGCTCCCCTCTGGTCTCTCAGCCTTTCCCTAAAATCTGCATCACAGCTTCCTCCTGCTCCAGGTGTGTTTGCAGGCATCCCACCCGACCAGCCCCCCTCGTTGCCTTTCTTCCCACCCTTTATAAATTCGACGAGCCATTGCCACCACTGATTTTTATTTTTATTTTTTTGCCACTCACATGCATCTTCTGCTCTTGTCTTCACAGGTCCAAATTGCAGCAGTGTTTCATCAGCTACATCCTTTACCATGCTTGTCACCACTCCGCTTGCAATCTTGATTTTCTTGAGCGTTTTACACTAATCCTACAGGCTGCGTTGCTCAATGATTGCCTCACCACCGCCACCACTTCTCAGCACTCCCGGCTGAATCACGGCCTGCTCGCCCCCACATCACGACTGGTGTCCCAAACACGCCAACCTTTTTGCTTCAGCTTTACCTGATCTCACTTTGAGAGCCAGGACAGGCCGAGGGCTGAGGTTTTCACAGCCCTTCAGGAAGACCTGTGCTTGCTGCCGTACCTCGCCATAAAGCTTGGCACTGTTTCCAAACAGATGGGATTAATGCTGCTTTTTTTTTTTTTCTTTTCAATTCTGCATAACTCCGTGCACTACATCAGGCTCTCAGTAACTGTGGCTGCTTATTGTTGCTCATTTTCACAGGAATTAGAGCTTCTATCTGGGCTTTAAATTGAGATGCCCAAAAGCCTCAGCGCTTTCACATGTTTCAGTCAGGTGCAGTATTCCCCATAATATCATAGAATCACAGAACGGCCTGGGTTGCAAAGGCCCACAGTGCTCACCCAGTCCCAACCCCCTGCTGTGTGCAGGTCGCCAACCAGCAGCCCAGGCTGCCCAGAGCCACATCCAGCCTGGCCTTGAATGCCTGCAGGGATGGGGCACCCACAGCCTCCTTGGGCAGCCTGTGAACAGTGCCTCACCACCCTCTGGGTGAAAAACTTCCTCCTAATATCCAACCTAAATCTCCCTTGTCTCACTTTAAAACCATTCCCTTTTGTCCTAACACCGTCCACCCTCGTAAACAGTCATACTGTGCCATTCTAAGTGTGGTTTAATCGTTTCTCAGTACGCGTGCACCATAGCAACTGTACAAATGGCAGAGTACAAGTGAAAGAGCTCCCTCAAGTGGTAGGAAATACTGTAACGTTACACCTTTTAAAGAGTTGGTGTTTTTTAAATCGTTTCTTGAGCAAGTAACAAAACGACAGCGAAGTTAGACCTGTGTCATCAGGCCAGTTCGAAGTGTAGCAATGAATGGTCTGGTTTTGCACAGCCAGAAATAAAATGGTGCTGCTGTAAGGCCGAGGTCGAAGCTCAGTCAGGCGAAGCAGCAGTTAAAAAAATACCGAATCATCATCATTTAAGAAACCGTAGAGGGCTTCAGCCTGATCTCATAGCGCATTTTGCCAGGAAAACCTAAATCTGGCTGCATCACACATCACATAGCCGAGGGTGCCCGGGGTGTTTGTAGGTCACACAGGCTGCTTCTGGAACCTCCAGTTCGAGTTTTCGCCATTGCTGCTATCGTCGCATCCAGATTTGGAGTGTAATGGCCCTCGCTCCTATTCGCTTTAGGAACACTTGGTCCAAGAGATCCAGGTTAGCAAACTCCTGCAAAGAGACCGGAGCAGCAGGAATTAAACGAGGGCCTCGCTGGGCAATTCCTCGTGCGCCCACGAGCAGCGCAGCTGCTGCTTCTGCTGGCATTTGGAACAGGCAGGGAACCGAGCGCAGCTCTCTCAGCAGAGGGCAGTGGTTTCCTTAGTCGGACATCACCCAGTGCTACTGAGCTGAAATCGCCCTTCCAAAAAGAAGTGAAGCCCTGCTGCCTCTGCAAGCCCAGAAATTCAAATAGCTGACCTTCTTGCCGTGCCAAATTTGCGTTGTTTTCCAAGAGGCAAATCATTTTTCCTTTCCCTGTCATTTTGAATGAGCCGTGTCAATTTAGCAAGCTTGGCTTTTTTGTTTCAGCTGAGGACGTTGTTTCTTTGGTGTATTTAAAAAGAAGCTCCTACACACGGCATCATGAAAGGTACTGAAAGCGTGTGGGTGTGACTACAGTTTAACCCTGCTAAGCTGAACTGTGTTTCCTGCAAGTGCTTTTCTCCTTCTGCAACATCCCAGCTTTATTTTGTAATCTTTCAGATTGTCTTTGAAAATAACATTACGAGGCCACGGGAAAGGTGTGGGGAAACGAAATGGGCTGCTCCAGTGAGAACAAATCAGCCAGGTTTTCTCTTTGAGGAAACGCGTGATCTCTGAGCTGCTCAGGAAGAGATGTTGGAGAGAGATGTCACTGAGGTAGAGAGATGTCACTGAGGTAGTCAGGGTGCTACATGGACTCCACAGTGAACACCATGGAGAAGCCCAGGAGCTTTGAAATCCAACCGGAATCTTAATGCTGAAAGTGGTTTCGCTTCTTCATAGTGAAAGCCCTCCAAAAATAAGAGGATGTGGGGAAAATACCCACCAAAACCACAACCTATTTCTCAGAGGGGAACAAATATCTTCGTAAAGCCGTGGGAGACCGAGTCTCCATTGTGAGCTAAGAAAGAAATCATGTTTTCAGCTTTCAGCATGAGGCATTGCCTCATCTCCACTCTGTTTTAATCTCCGCAGAGATAGATGACATCTACTGAAAGTAGTCCCAAACAGAAGACGTTTCTAAATCTGTCCAACCAGCAATTTGGCTGTTTCCATGGCAGCGATGCAGCCAGGCCTGCTGCTCTCCCTTCTGCAAGAACCCTTCCCAAGCCTGACAGAGAACACCATGCATTTGTAGCTGCCCTGCCAAAACCTTCCCTCTCCTTTGCTCAGGGCTGTACCCATCTGTTCCCTTTTGCTTCCCCTACACTTTGGAAATACCTGGCCAGGGAGGAAATCTCTGCATTTGTTCTCTGCTGAAGCCTGCCTGATTCAGGCAAAGGAGGGAGAGCTGCTGGGTTTGAGGGATTGGAGACGGCAGTGCTTTCCAAGTTTCCGAGCTGCCTCGGAAAGAAGTTTTGGGTGATGGTGAGGGAGAACAGTGTAGGAGCCAGAAGCAGAAACAAAGCAGAAAGAAAATCCAGATTTCTGTCTGGTCTCCCAAAAGAATTAGGCTGAAACTTGGCATCTCTGGCCATAGCAACAAGTAGAGCAGTAAAGAATGTACAGACTTGGTACAATGCAGTGCTTTTTGAAGGAGATGACAAGCGTGAACGAACACTTCCAAAACCCTGGATTCAGATAAATCTGTGTCACAGCTGAGTCTCTGGCAGCTCTCAACACTATTTCACTAAAATAGAGTTACAAAGCTGAAAGAATAGCCATTCCTATCAGCTGAGGACCAGCAAAAACGGAAGGTTGTAATGGAACCGTACAGGGAGGTGAAGCAATATGCAGGGTTTGCTGCATATGATTGGCATTGGGCTGAGTTGATGTGGTTACAAAAACATCTTTGTGCTCAGCAATATTCCGTTGTTGGCCTAGTGCCTTGAGGCTTACATGCTTTGGAAATATGGATGAGGAGATGAAAACTTGAGCTTGTTTAAGGGTTTTCAATCTGAAGATGGCAGACCTGGGAGAGGGATTCTGAGTTCAGGCATGTAGGTCATGCAAGAAAAGTCTTGTCTTCACTAGCAAGTTACTATGGAGTACAGTAAAAGTGTTCCCGCTGGTTCCACCCTTGCTCACACACACAGAAAATACTCCTTGCCTGAAGTGTCGGGGCAAACAAGAATTGACAAACAAGGCAGAGGGCAGGGGAAGCTTGAGTGAGGTAACTTCATCCTTTACCACTGCCATTTCCCTCCATCATGTAGCCAAGTTAGCACCATTAGGACAACCAGCAGCGCTTACTTCCCATGGTTTGTCCTCTTGTGGTGTCATCACCGTCTGCTGGCTCCTTGCTTTTCATTTATGAGCCTATTTAGCCAGCTGCAAAAGGTTTCTGGCATCAACACCAGCAATCACCCACCTTCACCGCAAAAGTCAGTTTTGTCATTTTGAAAATGTGCCTCCGAAAGACTGCGTTTCCCTGCTGCCTGATGATCAGGCACCAAGTCATGGGAGAATCACTGGTGTGATGCTACCGTAGTCTATGATTTTAGGAGGAAAGATCCAGGCTGAAAGTTTTCTGGTGGCATTCCAAACGAGCTGTCATGAGAAGAGAATCCAACGCACAAGACCTCAGTGCTGAGAGAAAATCAGAGGGTTTCATGTACTCCGAGGAAAAGCGTGGAACTATAAATGCTAGCTCAGTAACTCCCCAGGAATGAGCATGTGCCATGCTGGGACTGAATGCATCATTAGCAAATCCCTGAGGCAGATCTCTATTTCAGACTGCACAGTATAACAGCTCCAGGGAACGTACAGAGACACGGAAGACGCTGATAATTTCACAGTTTCTGCTTCCCCGTGAGGCAGAAAATAGAAATGCTATGAAGCTCTTTCCCAGGAACACAAAAGTAATGTTTTCCGGGGTGACTGAAAGCTGAAGAGGATAGATTTGTTTTCTATAAACTGAGAGAAAAGGGAACATTACAGCCTGCTGCCATCGCCGCAAAAGAAAATCACTCAGCTGATCAGGCAGGCTCGGATTGAAGCAACACAGCTGGCCCCTAGCAGAAGAGACACCAAGGGATGCAAAGCTGGCTGAGGTGAACAGAAATCTCAGGGTCACGTACAGCCCGCAGTGGATTCACACTGTCTCAGAGTTTCCTGCAGCAGCGCAGACCATCGATGCGCGTCACACGTCTGCCCTTTATCGCGAGCAACCCCTGGGAAAAGCTTGGAGACAGATCACTCAAGGTAATTTTGTAGTGTGACTACATCCTGAGAAAGAAGAGACAGAAAGGGAAAGGCAGACAGCAGACAGCCAGGCGGTCTCTAGCATGCCGAGGTCAAATTCCCCTTTCTGTCACTCTCGGGTATGAGAAAGTTGAGGATGACACAGATAGGTAGCAGACACACACAGCACAAACCTGCAGGGAGGCTTTAACACACGCCCGTGTGAGCACAACAGTATATAACCTCTATCAGAAAGAAGATGCCCGGGTTTCAGGCTTAAATGTCTCAACTTCTCTGCATAGTTCCCATTGCACAGTAAATGTCTCAGTTGTATGAAATGTGCTATTGGCTCTAGGGGGGTATTATTTCAGGTTGGCTGCAGCTGGGAATATACAACACGGCTTCAGGCCTCATTCAGTGCACACTTGACAAGTTTTCCGCTCAAAAGTAAATGGAAGGAAGGTTGTCTTAAGAAGGCAAGGCTTATGCAGCTGTCCTGTGTGTCTGATGAAGGCAGTGCCTGTCTGTCTGCTCCACCTTTTACCTCCAGTAACTTTTGAACCTGATGGCTGATTTTACACAAATCAGATGAAGGAGCAGAGGTTCCAGAAATGCTCAGCTCCTGTGAGTGGCAGCCAGTGGCAAAGTCTGCAGCAAACCCCACCGCAGGCAGCCCATAGGACTCAGCTTATGTTCAATACATTTAACCAGCAGCTAGTTACTTAATTCTGGCATTCTGTGTTAGCTAATGATTAAACGTGCAAAGGCCAAACTCAGAGACACAAGGCTTTGTATGTCTCATTATTTGCTTTACCAGAAGCTACAAGGGAGGGCGTGCGGCTCTGTGTGAGTAGGAACTGCAGGCTACATATCCAGCCCGACAAGCTAATGAGAACAAGTCATTCATTAACAGAAGACTTGCTGCTAGGCAAACACACAGCTGCTATGGGAGAAGAATTTGGATGCAAAATGAGACAGTGTAAGTTTTTTTCATAAGGTGTTTCCTACTTCTGCAAGTTTACAGTCGAACTAAAGACCACCCAAAACACTCCAAGAGCCTGACCAGGGGAAGATTGGGGCTTGTGAGAGGTTTGGTGATGAGCAGAGAGGCGGAATCTGCAAAGAGAATGGAAATACCTGCATGTTTAACAGAATGAACAAGTTTCAAACTGAAGCGAGGTGTGACTACAAACGCCTATGCTGATCCCTTGGGTCCTGCTCTGTGTGCTCACAGGTGGGAACACACTCACAGAAACATCCCGGAGGACCACGAGGCTTTCACGCTTCGATTTCTTTGCTTCATTTGTTCGACTGCATTTCTGTTTGCAGTTTCACGTGGCTGAGCGCTTTCCAAAGAAACAACGTTAAATCTGAGAACTGCAAAGTGAAGGCACTTAATTCTGTATTAGAGTATGAGGCAGGAACACAGTGTCGTCTGAAAGACGCAGCAATTGCTTGCGATTCTTGCGTAATTAAATTAGAAAGCCTGCCAAGGGAGAATCTACCAGGTCTTTGCAGCAGTATTTGAGACTGAACTTTAAGAACTCACCGGGTGGCAAATTCTGAGCATGAGTGGCAGCCAGAGGGGGCAAGAGAGGAGAGATGAAGGAAGCATGAGGGGAAACCAGTATGTGAGGCAAAGAGCATGGGAAGGAAGCACTGATAAGTCTGGATTCTATTTAATTTTAACTGCACTTATTAGAAAACCAAGAGAGGGATGTATTTTCTTCTGAGCTAATGAAGCCTCTATTTTGTTTTGGACTACCACGGTGCTTTGCTTAGTCTATTTCAAACACCATGATAGTTATGGGTTGGATGAGTTTGGTCTTGAGGCACTGATAGAGTATTGCACTGTGAAGTGTTTGCTGTCCCTTAGCTAAATGTCAGCTCTCTGGCTACAAACCTCCCAGCCAGGGAGAAGAGAAAACACAGAACAAAAAGCTTCTGTCTGCAAACGAGACATCTCTTGCTGTTCAATAAATTAGAAACCAAAAGAATTAGGCTCCTAAATATGAACTGAAACAGCACTGGAATGCTAGTGGCAAAACACTCCTATTGACTCTTCTGCAGACAAATGCCTAAAACCCTGAATCATCAGCAACACCATCAGGGAACCTCATATTACCTCAGCAAATGTACTTTATCAGTAATCACGCTGGCCAAGCTGAGTACTGATTTGCAATTGCCAGCAGATGCAGAGGCTTCTCATCTTTTTCTTTTTCTTTTTTTTTTTTTTCATTTTCTAGAGAAAAAGGTAAACAAACAACATTCTGAATGCTCTTATCCACATACCCTTGTACCTCTTTTCCTGCCTTAAAGAGACACGTGGGAAGGGCAGTGCAGCTGCAGCACTCACAGATATAGCCGACAGGAAAGCAGTTGCTGAAGAAGTCCAACGAGCTGCTTATTCCGTGCCCCTGTACTCTGGCTCTCCCCTGATGGAGACTACAAGAAGGTTATGGGTTGTACCATGATGGGAACAGTTCATGTAAGCCCTCAGAGCAGTCAATACGTTCCTATTTACAGTTAATAGATATGTGGGCAAGGACAGCCACACAGCTGTAACGCAGTGAGAGCAGTTAGCTGGGCACTGCAGCTAACGCAAAACCACAGTGTGTGTTTGTAGTTTTTAAACTGTTAACTATGGTGAACCAAAAGAGCAGTTAGTAGCAGAAGAAATGTCACCTGTCAAAGGCTGTGCGTGAACGTTTCTGTGCTGCTGGCCAAAATCTGTTAGCAAACCTTCCTTCCCAGGAAGGAGTTTGTGCCTGTAGACCCCCATTAAACAGGCATGCACGTACTTTGAGCAATCTTGCGTGCACTGTAACACAATTTAAATCATAGGAAAGATTAAAAATAGCTTTTAAAAGGCTGAAATGCCAACGATTGTGCTGTGACAGATCTCTGCAGACGGTGTGTTAAGAGCCGTCAGTCGGAGACGAAAGGACGAGCAGCGCTCGTGTGTGTTTCATCCAGTAATGGCATTGTGCCTTGAAACGGCTCAGCACTTGCAGGTTTTATTGTTTATTGCGGGGTAACTAACCCCTTGTCACAAAAGCTGTATCACATCTTTAAATTTCTCTTCCTTTTTTTCTTGCCTTTCTCCAGAGCCCCTTTGTTTCGACTCAGAGGAGGCCGCCTGGTGTTTGCGCTGACCAAGGCTGGGTGCTACAGGCACACCCAGCAGCAATGCCCGGGCCACCTAGTGGACGTCACACGTTGCCTTTTGCAGCCCTCCCAGGTGACTTTCAGCCATCCTTATTTCCACAACCTGTTCTCCTGCATTGCAGCAGGAGCACGAAAATCCTGACACGGGAAGCACGCATTTCCCTTATTCTTGGGAACTCTCCAAATGCCTCAGTTGGCATTAAGCTTCTGCTGTCCCAAGCAATTAACAAATGCTTCAACTAATGTTGTCCACTTCCTAAATGTGGGCCAAATATTTAATAGAATTATGTTTCTCCCTGTAGCTTCAATACACAGAAGGTGTGTGAGTTGGAAAAAGAACAAAGATTACTCCTAGAATTAATTTCCACGTTACCAGTGCAGTAATGCTAGTTAATTTTTCCTAAGTTACAAATCCAAATTGCTCAGCTGACTCAACATAGGCTTAGGAGTCTCCAATTTATCCATGGGTTTCTTCTGGCACAGAACCCACACTTCATGCAAATGACAGCTGTGAGTTCATGGCATGTAAAGCATAGCACTGCTCATCCACCAATTACTTGATCTTGTGATATTTGGAGCACACCACGGATGTGCTGCAATGCATTCTCAGTACGTAGAAGAAACTTCAAGAAGTGGATATCTGGCAAATATTTAAAGTCAGTTCTGAAGTGATGTTAGAAATGCCACATTGCTGGTCAGGCCTATTACTGCAACGTCAATGCTGCCTTTGTTCCTTGGTGCTTTTATCCCTTACTCAAACAGCTCATGAGATGGCAGATTGACTGGGAGCCCAAAATTGCCAGGAGGGCAGTAACTGTTAGGGTACCACATGCTGCCAGCCCTCTTCAAGAGAAATTACCTTCTGACACATAACCCATTCCTGATACTGCGTGGGCCTGATCACATCACAGTTGACAATAACGGGTAGCACTGATACAGATTATAAAATCTCCTCTCAAAAGCGGTTTGTAATCTTGGCATAGTTAATAAATGTGACACTCCACGAAATAAATACTTATTAGCCCCTGTTCTAACAACATGGAGTGGTGTGGATCCGTGTCATCGGGACTCAGTCACACAGGGTCAGTGTCAGTTTGGGGAGCTTCTTGTTTATGTCCACATCGCTCTTTTAGGCAATCCGGAATGGTGGGCACCAACCAGGGCTCGGCATCCTCTGTTACATGGGGCCAGAGGAAATGATACCATTTAAAATACGCTCCTCAGAGTACCAAGTGGGATACAGCCTGAGGACATGGCTCGTTCAGGAGACTGACCACAACTGGAGCACTGGTTTTGAAGCTTTTTATACGGGGTATGGCGCGGTCTTAAAACACAGCTGAGGAGTAGTAAACAGTAACCATGCTGCGGAGCCCTTCCCTTTACAACAAAGTCCCTGTTAACCCCCAGTTAAGATGTTACTGTGTGGCAGACATTTTCCAAGCAGTCAGACATGAATGTAACCCGCAGTGAGCTGCTACATGTGCACAAGCTGCTGATACAGGGAGTGAGGGATTTCAGAAGGCCTGAGGAATAAGAGCAGTGATTAAACACAGTTCTCCTCAGTGCACCTAAGCATGTTAGTCTCTTGATGTTGGCATCTCCTTTTGAAATGCTAATGGCCTTCTTCTGGTTAGCTGTTTAGGATCAGTGAGTAAAGAGGCATTAGGAAATAAAAGTACCATTCCTGTTGATATGAAAGAGTTCTTCTATCCCACAAGGCAACTGCAAACGGCACAGAGGAGTTTTATGTTTGTTGTCTCTCCCCGGTCTCCAGAGAACATACATTTTGTTTACGAGGCAAGCCATTTACAAATGCCAAACTCTGCAAATTCTAGCTGGAAGGATACCAGGAAATATCTCAATATCTCCACTGCAGAGATTACCCGTGTCCATCAGCTGTGCACAGGACTGCCCACCCTGCACGCACACCCTCTGCTCATGCTCTTGTAGCCATGTCTGCACTGAGTCCTGGGTTTGGCAGTGTGTACCCCAGATAGTCCCAGTGCTATTTTAGGAACTGCTTTGTTATTAGCAAGCCTGTCTCTATTTCCTGATCTCCCCAGCGTTCCTAGCTTATTAATGCATTTATTAAGGCACTTCTGATTGCTCATGCTCCTCGCTCCTATTCGCTCTAGTCTGTGTCAGAGCACGGACCAGCCCAGCTGGTGCACCAGAACTGGGTGCTGTTCAGATGCACGTGATGGTATGGAAAACATTTTGCTCACACCTTGTGACCCAGGGGAGGTAGAATATGGCCTCAGAAGCATCACTAGATATTTCAGACAGGTAAGCTGACTGCCATGGAGGAGTTTCTCCTTAGCATCCCAGTGCAGGCAGCCACATGGGGGCTGATGTAGGCACAGGTTGCTGTGGGTCTGGCTGGATCTGTATCAACAAGCGAGTTTATTGTTCTCAGAGATGTAGTGAGGGCACCTGAGTCTGACAGCCCTGCATCTGATCCATGAAGAACCAAACACTGCTATGGAACACTGCCTTTACTGCTAAGGCTGTAGCTAGCTTGAGGAGCAAAACACCTTCAAGAACTTCAAGAACTCAGGTCTTCTAAACTGCAGCAAGCATCGCTGTCTCTCAGGACGAAACCTCCTCCCTTTTGCTGCAGTTGGAGAGCCTTATGCAGGATTAGAGAAGCTGAAAGAAGACGGTTTGGTTGCCCACCAAATACAGTGCATGCTCAGCCACCTGATGCTGCTGCCAGCCGTGCCTGTGCAGGAGCCTGCCCCGTGTTATTCGTGTGGTGTGCCTCCCTGCTCCTTTGTGCCCTGGGTCAGGAGGGGACAAGAAGGGCACGTTGTGTGTCGGGGCCCTGGGGGTTCACCTGGGGCCTTGTGAGCAGTGGGAGAGGTGCACACGGCAGGGGAAGGGTACACCGAGCAGAGGGGGGAAACAGCGCGGGCAGGATGAGAAAATGAGCCTGCAGAGGGCTGGGTTCAGCTTCCAGACCCACTGCGTCCCCGCTGCGCCGGGTGGGAAGGCAGTCCCACGTGTACGTAGGCTCGTGGGACTGCTTGAGCTGGGAGGAACCTTCAAAGGTCACCCCGCGCCGTGGAAGAACCGCACGTCCCGAGCTGGAGAGGACCCGTGGGACTCGTGCATTCAGCCCTGCCGCCTCCACGCAGGACCACCCCAAAACCACACGGCGTGCCGAGCGCGGCGCCCGCTCCCGACGCCCCAACTGACCCCCCTTTGGCTCACAGCCCGCAGCTCTCGGCCCCGGGCGGGAACGGGGCTCCTCAACCCGGGCACCGCGGACGCCTAAGCGACTTTAGGAGGACGCGACCCCCCGCCCGCCCGCCGGGCGGCACCGCCCGCCAGCCTGGGAGGGGGCGGCCTCCCCGGGAGGACCGCGGGAGCCGCTCTGTCCCCTCCGCCGGCGCTCTGTGGTTTAAGATGGCGGCGGGGGCCGAGGGGGAGCGTCCGTGAGCGCCAGGCCGGAGCGCCGCGGGGCCGGCGGGGGCGGGCGGGAGCCGCCGGGCCGCGCACACGGGGGAGGAGCGGGAGGCCGCCCGCCGGGCCGGGGAGCGGCGGCATGTGAGCGGCGGGGCCGCGGCCGGCAGCGCGGCGATGGGGCAGCAGGTGGGCCGCGTCGGGGAGCCGGGCGCCGCGCTCCAGCAGCAGCCGCCGCCCCAGCAGCAGCAGCAGCCGAAGGGACCGCGAGGCAGCGGCGCGGGCAGGCCGGCAGCACGCCGCAGGGAGGCGGCGGGGCGCGCGGCCGAGGGCGGCTTCAACGTCTTCGCGCAGCACGGTGAGGGGCCGGCGGGGCCGCACGGGGAAGGGGCGACAGCGCACCGCCGCGCTCCGCTTTGTTGGGGCCGGCGGGGGGGGGCGGGGGGGGAGGGGCGCCTTGGGCCGGGCGGGGACGGCGCTGCGCGGGGCTGGGCAGCGCTGCCACGTCCCGGGGGGGGACCGGGGTACGGCCGGGGGGTGACCCGGCCCGAGGGTTGACCCGGCCCGGCGCCGCGTTTGTTTACGAGGACGCCGCTCCATGTGCTCACGCCTTATCGAGGGACTCGCGGCGCGCCCGTCTGGACGGGTAACTCTTGCTTTGTCAAGGTCTGGGTGGCACAGGGCTTTTCTTCTGTTGCCTGGGATGCTGCGGCCGCCCTCCAGCCGCTCTGCAGCTGAAGTTTGTGCCTATGCCTTTCTGCCTTACTGCTGTGAGCAGAAGCGCTTGATGCAGCCCGATTCATCTCCCTAATCTCCCCCTCTCTTATAACTGTGATATTCTATCTGTTACCTTGGTTTGATGACTTTTTAATACAAGACACGGTTTTTTAGGAGGTGCCGTAAAAGGTCTGCCTCAGCACGAGCACTGAGGCTGTAGGTGCGTGTGGACACGTCCGTAACCCTGAGAAACTGAATCTGCTCTGGAGAGCATCATGGTTTGCCTTGTTATAGGGAGACATCGGTGTCTGTGGGCTGTTTCTAAGGCTGTTTCTGTCAATACATATCTCATTTTGCTCAGTAGAACGAGCAGAGGCAAAAAGATTAAGGAACGCGCAAGCAGCAGTCTAAATGTAAATATCATCTGCTGTGACTGCTGACATGGAAGCATCAATCAAAACAAGAGCGCAGCGCTAAATCTGCTGCTTAAATTCTCAGCGTTATCACAGCTTTTGAGTTCAGGGAGCAGCATTAACTAGAAAACCATAACAGCTCCGTGCTCGCTGAAATGCTTGACCCACTATTACTGCGGTTACAGCTGAGAATTACTATTTCACTGCCTCTTTTAACTACAGTACCATCGATTTGGTGTCTTCCTCTGTTGCATTTTTGCATTTTAGAAGGCGCTTTGGGGAAAACATTATTGTAAAATAGAACAACACTGTAAACTCAGATCTCTGCCGTGCATCTACCCTGCTTCTTTCAGCATGCTGACACCTACAACTTCAGAGACAGAGTAGGATTGCTGTACAGGTTGCCGAGCGTGACATAGCAGGCAAGAGTCCTGCACGTGCCAATCTGACTTATGGTGCTTTGGTACCTCGATGACTGCTTGGTCCTTGTTCTCACAAGGTGTGTGTAGCAGGAGAAGCAGGAAGGGCGTTTGGGAAGTGCAGTTACTGCTCCAGCAGCAGGACGATCAATTTCATTTCACTCAGGCTTCTGTTGCTTCAGTTACCTTTTCTGCAGATGGTACAGGGATGTGTGTCTGTTGAAAATAAAATGCAGATTTGTAATCTTTTAGGATTACACATTAGGATTTTAGATAAAAGTTTGTGGGTTTTTTGTTTTTTTCTTTCCCTATCTTGCTTTGGAGAGATTCAGGGCAACCTTCAGCCTCCCATCCTGTGTTGCTGAACTCCTCAGCTCCGTATATCCATGTCTATTTCACTCAGTGTGAGTGAAAAGCTCATTAGCAATAATCTATAGCAAAAGATAGCTAAAATTGGGTACACATTTAAACATCTGTCTTGGGCAATAACCAAAACCCATCATATTCCTGGATCTGGAACCAGATTTCTTTCTCAGCAATTTCTTTTCTTTTTTTTTGTGACTTCCCTCACCTGAGATGTTTTTCATTAGATCTATTCTTAGCTTTCACTCACTGACCTTCTTCTCCTGTTTTACTTCACCTGGCTTCCTGCAAGCTTTCCTTGAACACCCTGCTGAACACTGGAGTTGCTGGTGGCTGTATTTGAGTGTGCAGGCTCTTAAGCTAGGCCACCAGAACCCAAGACATATTTCTAAACAACTAACTTGAAGTGCATTTGTCTATGAAAGATGGAGATGGAGTTGAGCCAGTTGGTCCCAGAGTTGTTTGCTGTGTTACAGAGGTTCCAGCTACAGTTATGTACAGGTACCCAGAAGTAATGCCTGTACCTATTTTTGGAAGAAACAAAGAGTTGGAAAACATTTCCCACTTCATAAGAAGAGTACAGAAAGCTGCACGGTAGCAGCCTGCTGTTCTGCCATGAGAACAGACCTCTCAGCTCCTTGGGGCTCCAGCTCACTGTTATATCATCTGAGCAGAAAAGACCTAAGCAAACTGATACACTTGTGTGGTTTGTTGTCAGTGGAGCCGAGCTCTTCAAGATCATAGAATCAGAGAAGATCAACTGTGAATTTTGCAGTTAGGCCTTCAAAGCACCTCATGCCAGCATTCCTAGCACGCGATCATTGATTTACAAAAGCAAGCAATGGATCACCAAGCATGCTGTTTACTAGTGATGTGCTGGATGGGAGAGGCGTGAACTGAAACACTTGTATTCCTTCTTATGCAGCTGCAGGGTTAACCGGACCCACAGAGACAGTCCCTCAGTGGGAAGAAGCTGTAGCAGACACCAGTTTAAGACCATTTGTTTCCAGTTCAGTACAGCCAGACAAGTTCTTGGTGCTGTCAAAGGTTGCTTTCCTTCCAGAGAAAGAGCAGGGTAGAGAACAAGGTAGGCTCTCTCTTACCCTTTAGGTAGTTTGTTTGAAAGAAAGGGTGCAGCCACTGAGAACCACTGGATTCCAATTGGTGTTGGCTCCTTGTATGGCCTTTACACAGCGACATGCTCGTGTTTTCTTCTCAAAGAGCAGAGATAACCGCCTCCTGTACCTCGATACCCTTTGGAATGGTGTTAGCATGCTTTTCATCTCCGAGAAGACTTGCTGAGTGTTGAAGAAAACACACTGCAGGAAAATCAGATTATTTAAATCCTGGCTGGGAGGCCTTTGCTGTACCTGTTTGCAGTGCTGCTGCCGTTGCCTTGGTGATATATTTTGGGGTAGCAAAAGGCACTGCCACACTTGAGCTTTTGATCCAGCAGGCGCAGGACATTTGTTCCTTGTTTTGTTTTCTAGAGGAGGGGTTTAGCAATCTTTTACTCAGTGCATCAAGGTCAAGCAAGATAAACCTATACTTTTAAAAATAAAATTATCATTAAAGCTCCCCTAAGGCAGATGGAGTGCTGTGCCACATGATAAAAACATTCTAAAATAGGAAGAAGCACAAATAACTGCCCCTTTGAAATCCAGTGAAACTGAAGGGTTGGGCACAGGAAAATGGAAAGAGGGAGAGAAAATAGGGTCAGTTTAACAACTGTACTTTGTGGGCCTCCTAAAATGTTCTTTATTTTTTCATCCCAGCAAAAAGCAGTGAGTTGGGGCCAGAGCTCCTCGCCCGCAGACTTTCCTGTCAGTAAATGCCCTGTGCAGATGGAATATAATCACTGTATTCAGTGCCTGGCTCTTTGTGCTGTAAATCAGAAATCTTGTGGGACCATAAGGTATAAATAACTCTTAACTAATTATTTGGGGAATAAAGAATAGTTCAGCTGAGTGTCTGGAGGAACGTCTCCTGCAGAATATGACATTGCAGGCTTCTCTTTCTCTGCTGCATCAATTCTCCATGTCAGCCGAATTACTCCTGCAGCTTCAGTTGCATGTTCACTCTCATCCCTTAAGTTGCAATTCTTGCATCCTGTACTTCGCAAGTGAGAGGACTCTGCCAACTCAGAAGGGGCAGCATAATACAGAGCACGGATCTGTCTGAATTCCTGACACACATCAGATATGTTCCTCAGGTACTTTTCACGTACGCAGGAACACAGCTGAAGGTAAGGCTGAAATGAAGTTACTGACAAACACAGTGATCAGAACTGTCTTAAAAAGCAGATCTGAAAGCCCAGGCAGATCTGTGGTTTCTCAGCTCTCCGCATGCAGCAGATGGCGTGGTACAAGTTGTTCTAGCAATATTTCACAAACTCTCTATTGCTTGCAAGTGAAATGTTTGGCAAAAAAAAAAAATTGCACTTTTTCTTGAAATAAGGACACAGCCAAGTGAACAAATCAGTGGCAAGTGGCTCTGTAAACTATTGGGCACAAAAGTGAGTTGTCACAAGCAGCTTCAATCATCTTTTTTAATCTAGCTGAACTGACAGCTCCTGTAATTAAGAGTTAAGAGAGGGCTGGGCTGTCTCCTAGTGACACTGCAGCAGGGCTGTCTTCAGGAAGATCTCAGCACTAATTACACATTCTGGGACAGTAGGCTTGAAGTCATGTTTTCGCTGGCGTTCAGAACAAGTGACCTGTTCTGTGACCCACTTGCTTCAGCATATGTCAGGTTCCTAAAGCAAGCCTGTCCTTGCTCAAATCAAACCATACTTTTTAGGTCTTGTTTTATAAATACAGCTAGATAATTGTTAGCATGGTTTATTCTAGCCCATTTCTGGTAGTTGTCACAACTTCATGTTAACTGTCTTCTAAATACTGCTGACAGCTGACTAGTTCACACTCCTAAGATACTACTACTCAGAAATCCAACTAATAGGAACCAAGCAGCAGCATTTTATGCTCACTCTGGTAGGGATGTGTGTGAAAGTTACTGGAAGTAGCACAGGTGAAGCTGCTTAGTGACTTGCCAAATACATTTTCACCTGCTTCTGTCTCAGAAAGACAAGGAGGGATGAGTGCAGAGCAAAGCCCCACCTGGGTTATAACTGTTTCAGAATCTGAGGCCTGCCATTACTGCTTGCCAGATGGTTGGCTGTGCTTGCAGCACTATGGAATCAGGAGCGATGCAGGGCTTGCCAGCTGTGGTGTGAATGGGTTCCTGATTGGCTTTGCAGGTGAATCTGCAGATAGGCATTCAGGTTCCTTCCTAACAGCATTCAGAAGGTCGTTGACTGATGAACAGTTCTCATGGCTGTTTGGACCACCAGCAGAGAAACACACAGCTGAGCTCTCAGGCCTGAATTTTCTCTGTCACTGTTACAGCATCATCACTGGCATCTGTCTGGCTTTGTGGTCATGAAATATGTTCTTTTATTTTAAAGACTGATCTTGGTATTACCCAGAGAGATTGTTCTGAGTGTTACAAAACCATTGAGGCTTCCTGTTGGTAACACTGCAAACCACAACAACAAAGCTTAGTTCTATTACCAATATCTGCTTAGGAAGTTTCACGTGCTTTGTGGTCTTCACAGGAAGACACAGGCATCTCCCACTACGGCTGCTTATCTGTGCTTGGGTGCACATTAACCCTCACACAGGCAGCCTTTTAATGTAATACTTTGCCTTTCCATCGTGGGGAGGGGAGATAACAGTGAACAGAAATGCTTCACTAAGAACTGGATTGACTTCGTGTTTGTGTTTTGTAGGATCTTTTTAAGTGTCATTTCAGTATTTTCCTTACAACTGAATTTTCCTCATTTCTTTCCTTTCCTCCCACCCCCCTGCCCAAACCCATAAGTGTCTTCAGCCACAAGCATTGCCTTCACTATCTTGATCTATGACACTTCAATTAAAAAAAATAATAATTGCGTTAATCAACTCAGAGCTTCATTTATGTTGATCTGAAGATATTGATAATAATCACGTGAGAACTTCTCACATAAGAGAAGTTGCTCTTTGATGAAGGAAAACTCATTTTCCCTAAGTCAGTTTTACTCTGCTCTCCCCCATTGTTAAATGGTGTTACTGGTTTGGCTTCTGGGCTCATCTCTGCTTTTTTGCTGCTGTTACTTAACACTGACATGAAGCAGCTTCTTCCTGGTGTAAGTTGTATGGCAGAGGCATAGGAGCCATCACCTGCTGCTGCCTGGGTGAGAGCAGAGGAGACAGAAGTGAGAACATTCTGCATTTGTGACCCTGTGTGCACCTGGCCTATTTCTCCTTCCTTGTTATTGTTATCATTCCAACAACAAAGCATTGGGCTTCCATCCCTGCTGTTCTTGTTTAGCTTTGTCTCAAGCAGAACATATAGAAATAAAAGGAAAAAAAAAATCTGCTTACCTTCAGAAGACCTCAGATACACACAAATCTCCAGCAAGAGATGCCCTCACCTCCGCTGCCAGCCCTTAAATGAGAGCTGGGAAGGGGTGGATCCTGGCTTCCATCACTGAGGTTCATTGCACACACCTGAGCCCTGCCTTCCCACCAGGTGCTCCATCACTGCTTCAGGCCATGACTTAGCATTTCTGTTATACCCAAGTTCAGTTAGACAACGACCTTCCTGACCCCAACCCCACACAGCCTAGCAGCTTCCTTACAGTCTTCCCACGGTACCTGTTCCTGTTTCCACTGCCTGTGCATTTTCTTTCTGCTCTCCAGTTTTGCAGCAGGTCCCAGTTCAGCCATGCCAGGTTCCTGCCTTCCTTTCCTGTGTTCCTCCACCTGGGGATGGAGAGCTCTTGTGCCCTAAGGAAAGCTTCATTTTTATACACTGGGGATATTATCTTAGCTGTTCAACTTCAGGAATAATGCTTTAAAATAGTCTTTTTCTCAGTATTATTTCAAAGCCTTTGCTGCCCTGTTCATCTTGCTAACCAGCAGTGTCACAGAGTTAATAAGACTGTTCAGTCCTCCTGCTGCTCAGAAATGTGGGGGAGGCTGTGCAACTGATAAGAATATCAATTTTGTGTTGCTGCTTAGAAAACCAAAGAGCAAAAAGTATTTCTGAAATGTATTAAATGATGGGAGGAGTCTGGAGGAACTATTGAGTTAAAAGGCCCTGAAAGGATTTCCGAAGAAATCATTTTAAAGTGTAATTTCTGGTCCAGAGACCTCACGTATCACAGCTTTCCGAGCAGTGAGGCTATGAGGACTGTTTAGGAATAAATGAAGTCTTTGTTTTTGCAAACTTTTAAAAAATTGGTACAAGTGATGTCATCTGGGAAGAGTGAAATGAACTCTTCATAGACACGTGAATAGCATCCGAGATCTTTTGGAACAGTTTGTGGCACAGCTTTCCTCCCCCGTTAAATGGCTGTGCCCAGCAGAGCTCTGGGTTAAGCTGCTCTGAGCTGGGCTGTGTGAGATGGGCTCGCTGCTTGTTTCATGCAGCTTCTTACATGCCTTATACTTTAATTGTAAGGTTTTCCTTGTGTCCAGCATAGGAGAGAAACTGTGTCCTTTGTCTCAGGGCTGAACTGCAGTTCCTCTTCTATAACTATTTTTTCCACCCTTGAAGTAGCTATAAACCAGCAAATACCAACGGTGTCTAATAGTTGGCAGTTCCAAGGCTCAGATTTTAGGTACCTAAATTTAAAATAGCAACTTCTTCAGACTTGAGCTTTCAGTGTCTAAATGTCCTACATGTGCTGTTTAGAATATCACTGATCCTTGGTTCAGGTACCCTTTGAATGGCACACTGATTACAGAATGAAGGCTGTGGTACAGGCAGGACCTTGATCAGCTGCTGGGAGCCCTTCTTTGATCACTTGGTGATGGCACTCAGTTCTGCTTTGTTTCCAACCTGTTTACTTCACTGTCTGGATTGGCATCAAGCAAGGTGCGATGAGCTGTATGGTTTGTGCAGTAACCTGTATGAGCAATGAGGGTCTGCCCTCTGCAGCTCAAGAGAATCCGTGCTGTGCCTCCTGCCCAAGGAGATGGATGTTCCTCTGCTGTCTTTTCCTCTATTTTTATTTGTTTTTTCAGACAGGGAGAGTTGCAGAGCCTGGGAAGGGACCAGCAGTGTTTTTGTAACTGATACCAGCATGAAAGCTGTGCTCTGTCCCAATTACCCAGTGAAGCACAGCAGAATACTTCCCCACTAACCATAAGCTCTGTGCCTGTTATTCGGTACTGCATGTGTTGGTTTTACCCAGTGGTTATTTGTGGCTGGTTTTAAAATCTCAAGAGTCAACAGAGAAAGCAGAGGTACCGTATCAGATTAAAAAGGCTTTGTCTGGAGGAGATCCTTAGGGTAAATAAGGAAATGATGTATCATGTCTGCTCAAGAAGCTTTGTTGGTATTAGGTTTTTCCATCGCTGTAAGAAAGGAGCTGGTTGTTCTTGTTAGAAGCCGAGGCTTTGATTTGTTTCAGTGCAATACCTGGAGTCTGATAGGAGGTGCAGAGGAGCAGCCAGCCTGCTTTTCCTACTTCTTTCTCCCATGGATGCATTGGGTGGTTTAAGAGTGCTGTGCAAAACTGGTGGCAGCTCAAGTGGTGGTTTGCATAAGCCTGCCATAACGGCCTCGTGAAACCCATGGCTGGCAGCTTCAGCTCTTGCTTTTGTCATAACAGTATCCAGTGCTGTGCCAGATTGTCTGTTTTCTCTTTGTAGGTCATCATCATTAAATACACTTAAATTCTTAAGGGCAAGAACATCAGGGTGCTGTGACTTTCCATGCCTGCTAAATTAGTGTTTCTGCTAAAATACAATCTTTTTCTCATTTCATGGGCTGGGATTGAGACATAAATTGGCTTCTAGGTCCAGCCTAGCTGGACTAACACCCACCAGCTAGAAGAGCCCAGCAGCCAGCAGTGCCCAGCAGCCAGCAGTGCCCAGCAGCTCGCAATTAGGAAGGAAGGAAGAAGGGAAGGGGGTAAATCGCTGCTGCTGTATGAGAAAATTGTTTTCCAGCCTACCACGAGAGGGTGCTACAATGCTTTGACTTAATTTCTCTCCTACTGCAAGGTTCTTGTTAGCCTTGAAAAGGGAAGTTTTGTAACATTCCTGTGTTACAGTGAAGAGTTGAGATGCTCATCTGAGCCCTGACACTCCTGCTGTGTTGGTCCGTAACAAGCAGCCCACAGCCAAGCAGTCACATTGCCTGCCATTGCCTCTAGCACTAGGCAGTGAGAGGCCACATTAGAAAGGAATGCACTGGTCACAAAACAGACTTTTGGAAAAGAGATATGAAAGCGTGTTTTAAAATATAACTAGGATGGATTTCCTCTGGTATGCCTATTACTGCCTAAATGCAAGGGCACAAGCTCTGGTGTACTGTAGCTGTCCTTTTCTTCTCCCCTGCACTTTCCTAATTTGTTTCGAGGCCTTAAGTGCATTTCACATCTTAACATCTGGCTTTGTTACATCCCCCCGTCCATTATTTCCTCCTACAGAGAGGTTGAAACACTCTTCATCACACAGTTGCCTCCCAGTGCTCCCCCTCCTTGGCCTACTGGGAGATGAGCTCGTCAGTTTTTAAACCATAAAAGCTATTACAGCAGCAGCATCTCAGTTTGTTAATAGGAGAACAGGCTTCAGTACATCACCCGTGCGGCGGTGCTTCATTTAACCAAGCTGAAGATTACCCTTCCTGGGATTACTCTGAATTTGCTTCTTGGAATTAAATGACTGTTATCATGGGGTTGGAACTAGATGATCTTTAAGGTCCCTTCCAACCCAAGCTGTTCTATGAGTTAACTTGGGAAGCAAGTGTCAGCCTATGCTGAATATATGGTGTGAAATAAGGTTGTCTGAGGCTTAGGTGGAGGGCAGCAGAACTGAATGTCCAAGGATGGATGCTGGAAGAATGACCATTTCCTTTTCTTTGGGCATTTAGCTTTCCTGCTCACCCGCTTGAATCTTTATTTTGAGCCACATCCGATCTGTAAATGAGACAGGTGAAATCATAGCAGAACAATCACCTTCCATTCCGTCAGCATATAACAGTTTGTCCTGTATTTTCTATTACATACTGCTCTACAACTTTTCCTTCCCTTAAGTCTACTTTCTGGCCCTGCTATTCCTTTTTGTGTTGTTCAACATACACGCCCTTGTTTCTTCTGTGGTATTTAGCCTTCCTATCACTTGCATAGCTCAATATACTTGATTTCCCCCCCTTTGCTTTTTCTTGCTCTGAGCAGGTCCTGCCCCCTTCCTTCTTATCCTGTTGGCATGATGTCTTCCTATCTGACCATCTCCTCTCCCAGCGGAGCAGCCTGTTCCCTTGTTCCCTGCCTTGGTGGACAGATGAAGGATGCCAGCTCTAGAACCAGGAATACAGACATACAGGAGTTGAAGGAAATGTTTTTTCCTCCCCATGAAGATAACCAACCAAAAGAATGGATATCGACATAAGTAACAATCCCCACAGTTAAGAAAAACTTATTTTCTTTAGCACTTAGCTACTTAATCTGTTTTTCCCATTGATAGGTTACGGAAGTTTATAAAAGGAGGGCAGTGTTTCATTGTAGAGATAAGGCACAAGGCATGAGCAGACAGGATGGTTTGTGCTGCAGAGCTCTGGCAGAACTGCTAACGCTTTGAAGTCTATGCTGCACACTAACACTGTGTGCTTTCCACAGGTCCAGCTTTCTTTCCAAGCCCAACTATAGAGGCTTTGTGTTGTGCTTCACCCTGTGATGGATTCGCTTCTCTTGTTTGATGCTAGAATTTAACTTGCTGTAATCCTACTTCATCAGTATGAGGAAGTGTAGGAGAGTTTATGGAGAGAACATGAGTGGTGTTGCACACCAGCTGCTTTTAAAGTCTTGTGTGCTTCGTATTGAAGGCATCACTCATTAGGTAAATGCTGAAAGGATTTTGTAATGAAAGCTCTAATTTTGGGAGGGCTGGATGGCCAACAAGTGGTTTGAGTTGAATTCTGCCACAGCTTCTGGCAAGTAGCAGTTAGCAAGGGACTTTGGTTTTAGCTTCAGACCTTCCCCTGCACAGGTGGATCTCAGCACGAGATGAATCCCAGCAGCTGCAGAGGGCTCAGTTTATCAGAGTATTTCCTAAGTCTCTACCAATGGTCTTAAGGGCTACAGAGCCCCGTTCAAGTGGTCAGGATAATGCTAACCTCTTGTGGCAGTGTGACTAAACAGAAATATTGCCCATAGAAACCATTGTGGGTTTAGTTCTCCTTCCTCTTTTTCTCTGCCCGAGTTGCACCTTCCTCTCATGCACTTTTCCCTGCGCTGCCTGCCTCCATTATGTGCTGCTGTGCTTCCCTAAGAGTGAAGTGCCCACCAGCAGTGGGCTGAGAGCTCCACACCCAGAGCTGAGCGTTGTGCCTCCCAGTCTGAAGGGATGACCTGCGCTTCACGTGTTTCACTTAAATGATAGCAGCCGCCTTCATGTACGAAGAACAAAGCCAGCACTGTTGGTTTCTCCATGATGACGTTGTACCTGTCATTATGCAGGAAGCCCTGCCCTGTCGTCAGAAGTAACATCATTAAACCTGTATATTTGAGTTGGGTGAGTCAGTTTCATTCCTGCTCTTGAAGCGTACGTCTATTGTGAGTGTAATTTCACCTTAGTGGGGCCAGCAGCAGCAATGCCAGTGGTATGAAGTCCGTTATAAACAAACAACCTCTCTGCAATACTGGCTGTATAGCATTTTTGGAAGTTGCTTCAAGAATTTTTGAAGAAAAAAGAAAAAGTCACTCTGGACACGACTAATGAATGGACGCACCAGCCTGGATTACTCAGCCCTCTTGAGGGCTCACTTCTTGATGTATTTGATATTAGCAATTTGATGTTTGCTCTTAATCAGCTTTTCCAGCTTCAGAAGCTGAGGTGTGACCATATGTGTTTAAATTAATGATCTTGCTAGCAGGACAAAGTGCCAGACTCCATGCAGGTCTGTGGTGGGTGTTCGTGGGGCTCTAATCTCTGTATTTCATTGCTGGATTTGTGTGCCGTGGGTGCTTTATTCGGTCTTTATGGGTGTTTCCTTGTTTTGGGTCTGTGTTCTTAACGAAAGCCTTCAGGGGCCATCGCCCCAGAATCTCTGCTGATCCTTCCTGCAGGAGCTTCAGCATCTTTGGATGGAGGAGCTCCCATCTGCTGACTGCTGCTGGGATTCAGAATTCCAGCCCTGCTTCAGTCTCTGCAGAGGCTGACGATGCGGGCTTCATTCAGATGCAACTTCTTATGCTTGTGCAGTTTTATTTTAGATAGTGAGAGGTTAAGATCTCAAAGCAATGATACGTTCACGTAAATATCATTCCTTGTCTATCTTCCCTAACTGTTTCTGAGGTTTTGGACTCAATTCTGTGATCTATCAGGAAAAGCGCTACTTGTAAGCACCTTGTGCAGCACAGTCACGTAGCTTTAGTGCTTACAGCAGCATGAAAGCAATGGGAAGGCTGTTACTGGCAGTGATGTTGATGGACAGGAAACATGCCATTAATTCTAAAGACCCTTCAGATAACTTTCAAATGTTTATTAGCTTCTGATTCCGTGAAGTCTTCCTGAGCTGCAAGGCCTGTTTGAAGCCTGCATGGTGCAGCTGGTGAGAGGCAGGTACAGGCAGAAAGAAGAGACTGTTCTGTTTCTCCATTTTCAGAGGCAACTTCAGGCAGCTGAGTTTAGAGGTTTGCTGCGCCTTGAGTTACTCAGATGTCAGATCTGCAGTAGGTTTGCTTTGAAGAGGCTCAAGAGGGAGAGTGGTTTTGAGAGGAGCAGTTGCAGCGCTGCCTGTTGCTTTGGAATTTCAGATTTCAAGACAGCACCTGGTGTGCTGCTGTCAGCCGGGTCTTGAGCCCTGATCCCAGAGGAAGCACTTGGGGTGCCTGCTTCTTGAAGGGATACAATGCAGCCCTGTGTAACCCAAGCAGTCAGCTGTCCTGACAACCTACAGAGGCCAGCAACAACTGGGAATGCTTTTCAGTGGAGTGGGAGGAAGAAGGAATGAGGTGGAACTCTGTCAAATTTGTAAATAATTCAATTTAAGATGCTAAAGGAATCTTGGGCTCTGGCAGCGGGAGGCGTGGGGCACTGGTGAGGTTCCCCTCTGGATGGCACGGCTGCTCCTTGGTCTCGATCTCAATTCAAAATGTCCATCTCCTGAAACAGCTCCTAATTGAAGCAGCAGTTACACGTATCCTCCTCAAAGCTGTGAGGCACAGCTGGCAGAGACCTTGCCGTGAAACAGAAGGCAGCTGAAGTTCTGTAGGCAGAGGTCTTGTTTTCTGCCTCAGGTTGAGTTGTGGGTGGGTGCTGGGTAGGGGTAACCGCTGCTCTGCAGAGCCAGAGCAAATGGGATGCTGAGCCAGCAGCAGTGCTGACCTCCCACTGGGAAATCCCAGCCCTTTCCTTCTTCCTTCCTCCCTCAGAATATATATAGCACACAGAGTGAATGAAGCACTTGGAGAAGTGTCACCCAAAGGCCAGAGCAGCAGTAGTGGGCAGGATGGCTTCCAGTTAGGAACGCTGACAGCATGGTGAGCGGTGCTGTGCGTGCTGCTGTGCCACCGGGCTGCAGGCCGTAGGACAGAAGCCTCAGGCAGCAGTGCCAGTGTTAGGTGGGAGGAAGGCTCCTTAAAGAACTACCACTGGATCTCCTCTAACTGTGTCAGCACGGGGTTGTTGCTTTTCTTTACTGCTCTAAAGGCAAAGTAGTTAAAAAATACCTGCAGGCTGGCCCTGCTTTGCTTGCATCCAGGCACGTTCAGGTCTCCCATTATCTGCTGTATTCTTCCTTGATGCAACTCTGCACTTTTTAACTGCTCTTTCAGCTCAGAGTTTTCCCTTATAACATCTTCTGGTGCCTCTCACCACAAGATAGCAGTATTTGGTAACCAAACCCAACCGTACAGCATACTAAGCACTGCCTGTATGTCTTGTTGGAATGCATTGGTGTTTTTGTTGTATGAACAAGAGTGAGGAATGCAGCTACTGGAGAGCTGAGTAAATAGACTTTTTTGTTCCTAACCTATCCTTACCTGTTCTTTTCATCTAAAAGCTACTAACAGGCTGACAAATGATGTGAAGAGGAAGAAATCAAAAGAAAGCAAGATAGCAAAGTTGCTGATAGTATTAAATTGTTAAAGGTAACAGGGAAAAGCCAATTGAAAGACTGCAGGTTGAAGAAATGATAGAACATTCAGTGTAAGTGTGGATGTTGCTGCACAGGAGAATGACTCCAACTTTGCAGGTGGGGTATTGAGCTTTGAGCTGTGTACAGCAGCAGGAGAAATGGATCTGTGAGCTGTAATAAGGATGCATCATGGCAACAATTATCCATTACAGACCTGTGTGGTCATACTTAATCGTGATATTTACTCATTTGCAGTTGTTGTTCTTCGTAAGGAAGCTGTCTATTTTACCAATATACCTGCAGTTCAGACTGTGACTTCTTGTAGCTTTGATTGCTTGTAGATTATGAGTGTAGGACTTGTTCAGCCTTCCTGTCTTCAGAGGACTCTCTTCCTTCAAAGCTGTATTAATTCTGCTGAATTCCAGGACGACTCTTCAGAAAGTGTAATTTCAGTGAGTGCATTCTTGTTTTAGACACCAGGTCTGGATACACGAGGGCTAACCACCACTGTTAGATCTTAAAAAACAAATGCATGGCACAGCCTGAAACTGACAAGCTGTCTGCCCCGAGCAGGAATTGTGGGGTTTGTGTTACCCCAGTTATTTGGCAGCTGTTGGGAGCGGCGCTGCTGAATGGAGTCCCTTGTCTGCTCAGCAGAGCCAATTACAAGTGTCTGGGTTTAGCCAAGGGGAAGTGAAATAGCAGCCAGTAACTAAGTTTAGTTTGATGGACACGTTTCTCTGACTTCACCCCTGCTTATTCACATTGCCCCGCACAGCAGTGGGTTGGGGCTGAGGAGGAGCAGGACAGCTCAGCCTCCCTCAGCTCCACGTGAAGGGCTCTCCCTGGTGCTGCAGTCAGGACAGCATGCCATTCTGAGCACTCATTCCTGCTCAGGACAGGTTTCTCTTGGATAAAAGGAAGCACTGGCTTATTTTCTGAGGCGTACGTATTTCATGGAAGCAAGATCATAAGTATTGAGTTAAATATACAGTAAATATTTTAAAACAGGAGACTCTTCTTTGTTCAAGGGAAGAAAATGGCTGTGGACAATTGCTTGAGCAGCATCTCAGTCAGTGGCTGAGAATTGAGGCTGACAGCTCTGTGATTTATTTTTAGCTCGAGAACTTTGTTTAAACCAGAAGCACGGTGTAGCTTTGGCAGTTGCTGCATATTCACTGTGGGTGGATGGAACTGAGCAGTCGCATCTGTGCTAACAAGCATTCCAGGATTGTGTTAAAGAATTAAACTCATGTACTGGAAATTGAAGCTCTATCAGCTCACCTGGGGAGCTCCACCCTCCGAACATCTTCCAGAAGGTAAGCAGTGCCAGCTGCCCGAGGCGCTTGCCAAAACAGCCCCTTGGGCTCAGGTCCTGCCATGGCTCAGGTTGATGCCATCAGATTGACGTTTCTTTGACTCCTGAGATTGCAGGTCAGTAAGTTAGACTCTACCCTCTCCTTCCAAGTTTCCCCTGTAACTGGAAAGGCTAAAAATAAACCTCAGGAAGCTGGCTGAGAAGTAGATCAATGCGGTCATTGTTCCAGGTGCTGAGTCTAAGGAGAGATGCTGGCACTGTAGTGCTTCTTATTGGAAGTCATTATGTCACTTGGAAAGTAGCTGGGACATTTATGTCCTGTCAATTCCAAGGGCTGATCAGTTGCTGCTTTACATCTGCAAAGTGAACCTCTCAGCAGCTAGGCTAGGTCAGTGTAGGTATTTCTGGCTTGCTTAGGGTTTTTCAAGTAGTCTTTCTGTAGAACAGCTCTAACTTCAAATGCTTGTCTTAACACTGGGTGAGTAAATAGCAATCCATTTGATTTGCGTAGAAGTAGATAATATCTCAGCTTTGATCTGGCCAGAATTAATGACTCCTCAGAAATTCCATGGAAGTGTAATTCACTTAAAGCTATTTCTCCCCCAAAGTACTGCTTGAATAAACCTAGATGACTGCTGTAAGCTGTCATAATGTTTGGCCAGCCCACCTTTCCTGTAGGGCTGGGTGACCTAATCCTTACTCTTTATAGTGGAGTTTTACTGGAACTCACCACGACTGAGGAAGAATGTTAAGCAGTCTTTTGATCTACATGTGTGTGGTTTCCCAGTTATCTTTGCTGGTGTCCCTCCATAGCACTCCTTTCCTAAAACTGCTCTTGTGGGAGTAAGTTGTAGTCTACTCTAGGCAGGATTCAGAGGGACAAAAATTGGACCATCATCACCTCTGTACTCAATGGAAGGAGGTATGTAATACAGAGCACCTAAAGCTGGTGGTCTCTCTGCTTCTTTGTGGATACTAGCATTGCAAAGCTAGGTAGCTTCAAATGAGCTGAACCAGTCCTTTGTAATTAAGCTAATAGACATTTTGATAAGATGTTCAGGATTTTGGAAAGAGGTTACAGGTGTAGGTTTTCATTCAAAATCTGTTGTTGTATCTCACTTTTAATTGCATTGCAACTTCTTTCTCCCATAGGAGAAAACTTTTCTTGTTCTATCATGTGTTAGATTTTGCTTCCTCACATGGAGGCCTGCTTAAAGAAGTCAGATTGGTGAGTAGTGTTGTCCCTGACCACTCTCAATGCCCATGAGAAGAAACACCCATTGTGCTTTTTTAATCATTGTTAGGTCCAGCTCACTTGTGTTCAAATTAGTTCCTCCTTAAAGTGTTTTCAAGTGAATATAATAATCTGCATCATTTGTTAGCTGTGTGTGTCCCAGAGTCATTTTCCTGCCAGAGTTCGGTGAGGACAAGACATCTCAGAGGTGATGAGCAGCAGTCCATCAAATGTTTCTGCTGAAGGTGGCTGATACTTAATCTGCTTTGAAACTCTTAAAACATTGCTGCTACCAGATGCTTCACGGGAGGCTCAGTCCTTTATGCCTGCACAGCTGATGAGCTCTGAAAAAAATCTGTGCATCTCACATTCAGCAAGGAATGGTCAAAGATTCTCAGATTAATACTTCGATGCTTAAGCTTGATTTCATTCCAAATTCTGTATCAGAGTGATGTTTCTTTACCAGGAAGAAGCTGCAAGTAGGAAAGTTCTGCAGTGGATGATACTGAGAGCAGTGTTATGCCGTAAGAGTCACTGACAGCAAGGAAATGTGCTGATGGACACCACTGAGATAGATCTGTCCGTCTCTCCTTCCACCAGTAAAAATACAGCAATACCAGGTATTGCCTTCACTTGGCTTTCCACCTCAAACCAGCTCAAAAACACGTCTTCTGTGCCACTACCCACTGCTTTCACCATGAAATGAATGCAAGAGAACATCTCATCCAGCTCTTTACCACGTTTAAAATCAATCCCTTCTTAAAAGGTGAGCTGTGTGGAGAGTTTGGGCTCCCCATGTATTTCATTCTCCAGTCCCAGAAATCAGTTGTTAACCTTTTCCTGTGTCAGATGCATTCTGATACCCGAGGGAAGAAGGCATACCAACTTGGCTTGCAACATGTTTTTATGATGAGGACTCCTCGTGATGCAATGTTGTCACTGACTGTGATGCCTCCTCCCACATTCTGTCTCTCCCAGCCTGAGACCATAAATAGAAACCTATTTCTTGCCCATCCCAAGTGCCTGGCTTGGAGCTGTATTTCTTGGCATTATTCAGTGGGTTGTTTATGGTACTTAAACCTCACAGGGCTGTGGGAGGCCCAGAGACTAATTATGGATCTGTGCTCAGCTCAAACAAACCACATTATTAAGAGCCTGCTTGCTTGCAGGAGAGGAACACCTAGGAACAGCAGTTAGTTAGGTCGCCTGTATCTTACCAGGGCCATATGTCAGCTGTCCCAGTCATTTTAAGCTGATGTTTTTCATGGCTGCACACATCAGCAGAAAGACTAGGTGGTCCATCGGGGTGAGGCCTCAAGTCTGTTGCTAGGGTAGAAAGTTCATAGGTTCATGCTACTGAGTTATTAGACAGCAGCTACTTGGCCTGGCCAGCATTGGCTTGCTTCTTAGGATGGATGGAGTACTTTTGGTTAGTAGGAAGTGCTCAGATTTGGTTTCAGAAACAAAGCTACTGTAGGGTTTGATACTGTTCCAAATGTGTCAGCAAAATAGGAAACCCTCTTGCTGCTCTGTTATCACTTTCGTGTCCTCATCTTCATTAATGCAGAAGACCTCCCACTAACAAGCTAGTTGAAGCTCCTGAAGCTTAGCACATGAAGTGATGTGTGTTTGGAGGATGCAGTGGAAAATAGCAGTTATAGCAGGAACCATTCGTTACTTGACAGTCCAGTTCCTGTGGTCCAGGCTGACTAATGCCTACGCTTTGTTAGTCTTAGCAGCAAGAGTATGAAATGAGACTGGGTAAAATAGTAGTGTGGATTGAGACTTGGTTTGAAAACCTCAAGTGGAAATAAAGAGAAAGATGTGGATGCATAGGGGTCTTGGTGGCCTTGTGTTCGTGTGTCCTCTCGTAAAACAAAGAAAGGAAACCCAGAACACCCACACTGTGCTTCTTGGTATTAAAAGCTGGTGTCAAAGTGACATTATCCTGTAGCTCTTGGCCTCCCTTCCTTCCTACAAAGAAGTCATGCTGGCCTGCTGCCAGCAGCACCAAGCCCCCCTCAGAGCCACATTGCTATTTGCACTTCTTTTGTTTGATTAAGAGACATTGACAGCCCGTATCTTCCAGATGTAGCAAGTTTTAGAAGCTGCTCATACTACTTATTTCAAAGTAGTGCAGTCAGCAAGATTTCCTTACATTAAAAGCAATTCCTCAGAAAGGAAGGATTTAAGTGGTAGAGGAAGGTTAACCATGCTCAGGAAACAGCTTTGAAGGGCACAGCAGGGAATAGCCCGAGGAGCTGAGAAGAGCTGCTGTGCCTGAAAGGTTGCTTCTGTCAAACAAGTTGAGTGTACCAGAATTCATGTCTTACATTGTGCACTTAGTGTGAGGGGAATAGGAACAGGATGTTTGCTGTGGATGCAGATGTCAAAGTGATGGTCTACACAGTAGAATAACTATCCAGCAACATCAGTTTGAAAGAAACGATGCTTATCCTGAAGTTCAAAAGAAGTCTGGTTTCATTCTGCCTGGGTGCACATGCCAGGCCTTTACAAACCTCCCCTACACTGGTGCCCTGCCCACACCAGTGCTGGCTGCTGGCTGACTGCCCCGGGCTCACATACAGACCTGCTGGCCTTCACAGCTCAGAGAGGCTACAGACAGCACACTCAGTGCCTGTGCTTCCATGCTGCATTTGTAACCCAGATTCATTATCTCCTAATCCTTCCTTGTTCCACAGATACCACTTACACATCTGTTGTATTGTAACAACCAGGCTAATAACCATTGCACTTGTTAAACTACTGCAGCTGATATTAATTGAGCAACAAGTTAATACGTAGCTTTTCATTTCCCAATACTATTTCAGACCCACCTGAAAAGCTTATTTGCTCTGCCTTTCTCTCACATTATTATTCTTTGTGTATTAACAAATGCACTATTCCAAATGCCAGTGTAATTAAGAGCATTCAGAGCACACAGGGGAGAGAAGACAAACTGCAAGAGGAAGAACAAACAGGAAAAAGATAGCCTGGGGGTTCAGAGGTAAAAGCATCTCAACCTCCAGCTGCTGGGTAGCATGCAGCAGGATTCACAGAGCTTTGTTTTGGAGGAGAAGGAAAGGTTTTATCTCAGCTGTCAGAAGAACTTTTAGAAGCCAACTGTATGTAGGTGTTCTAATATATTCTGTCTGGTTGCAGTTTCCACTTGCATTAGTGATAGTGGAAAGGGGGAAAAACTCACAGTACAGCTCACACAGGGAGAAGTGACTCTGCACAGCCTACACCTCTTCTGTAGTGACTTTTCACACCCACAGCCATACACAACACAAACACTTCTAACAAGCCCAACTGCTCATTTCTTACCTTCATTCTGAGCTGTGCCCTCATCACACAAAGCTGCTGCCTTCCCCGCAGAGCTTGTGGCTGTAGAAATGCTGCTCTTGGCAGGTGAGCTATAACAGCTTCTGCCCCTCTAGGAAAGGCCAAAGCACTCGCTGCCCTTCCCCTGCTGCCTTGTATACCCCCCTGCAGGCCCACCAGCCTCCAGCTGTGGGACTGCCACGGCTGATTGCTTCTTTTTTAACCCTTCCTGCTCTGCATTAGAAGAAGCCTGTTCTGCTACCAGCCCTAGAGACCGCCAGAGAACTGGGGCTCCTGAGGACTCCCCCAAACAGATCTCATGTTTGTGACAGGTAATTTGATGGTGCCCTTTCAGAGAGCTGACCTGAACCTTATAGGTGAGCAGCTACGCAGCTCAGGCTGGGCATGCTGTGCTGCCTCTGCTTGCTGTTTCTCTCTGAAATGTTCAGCAGCATTTTCTCTTTCAGTGCTCATTCATCTGTTAGGTTTAATATTTTGACTCGCATCACTTCTGCTTAGTTCACTTGAATGGTGCTCATGCACTGGCATGGATGTGGAGTGGAAAAATGAATCAATCTGGGCAGTCCCCTTCACGAAGGATCTGTTTGGCCATTTGCACAAAGGAATTTCTCCAAGGAAACGGTTTGTTTTCTTCCCAACGCTTTGCTTTGCTGCCTGACTCGAAGCGACACAAGGCTCTGCAGCTCAGGTCAAAATTGCTTCCCCCCCGCCTCCACATCCCTGGTTTGTTCAGAGCTCCCTGGGAAACTCCACCCTTTCCACCCTTCCTAACCAAATAACCACAGCTCCCTCGCTCCTCCTCCACCCCGTAGGCTGCTCTTGCTTTTCCATTGGCCCCTAGTGCTGTCTGCACGTGGTGGCAGCCCAGCACTTCTGGTGGCAGTTAGTTGGCCTTCTGCTTGCTGTGCAGCAACGGCATGATCGTGGGCACGGTCCTGTTCCAGCCCAGCAGCTATGGCAAAGAGAACAAGCTGCTGTGCTGCCTTGGCAACGATGCCTCTGAGCCTGCTGGGTCGAGCTTCACAGGTAGGATGCTTAGGGAGATTGCAGTGTGCCCTCCTGTTCCTGTACTGCCCTGCTGGCTTAAAGGAGGGTGTGGGACCTCTCAGCTCTTTGTCTTGTGTGGGAGCAGGACTGAGGTTGCCTGGTTTTATTCGGGATTATCAAAATGCTTTGTTTGTACAAGCGTTAGAAAACACAGACCATGTCAGCGCCTGATGCGGTTGTGCTATTGAAGATGAGGTGTATGCTGGGCTCTCATTCTGCTCTTGAACTGAAGAGATCCGTAATTGTAGCCTCAGTGGCACAGGGTGGGAGGCAAAATGTCTCTTGGTAGTGGTGGCTGAATAGGAAAGCATTCGTGTCCGGAGGGAAGCAAAGTATTGTGGGAATAAAGGAGAGGAAGGAGGTGGCTGAAGCATAACCTTCCTTGTAGAATAAATGATGATGTAAGTTCTCAACTGTATAGGAAATGAAAGCAATCACATAGGAGTTATGGTTAGGCTTTGAGTTGATGTCAGAGAGAACTTCCCAGTTCACTTCCTCACCCTTGGTGTGAGCGGAGCTCGCAGCCCGTTCAGTGTGAGGCGTATCCTTTGTGCTGTGATTTGGCTAGCTCAGTTCCTTACTGAGCTTTTCACGATTACCGTATTGAACTCAGCTTTCTTATCCTTGCACATGAGATGGCACGGATCCCACACTGCACTGAGCACCGTAGGTTATAAGGATTGGATGCCTGGTGTATGAGTTGGTCTAGCCTGAAAAGGAATCGTAGGTCATACATTGGTTGTGAAATAAAACAAGCGTATGTGTTTTTGTTTAAAGCTTTTGCTGTTTCAGCAGCTGTACAATTGAAAGGAAGAAGTAATTTAAACACCATTAAGGTATTGCAGAGCAGAAAAGTCAGGATGTTTTTTGGAAGCTGCCTGCTTTTGTGTTTGCTGCTCGTAGCCAGCAGGGAAGCATTACTCAGGTTCTCTGTGCAGCACACTTGGTGAGCTGCTTTGCTCAAGGCACCAAACCCCCTCCTGCTTTTCTAACACAAGGCATTGTTGGAGTATAAAGAATGTGTTATTTAATTACTATCTATTTGTACTCTACAAAGAGAGCTGGATTTAGGAACCACTGTTCTTTTCTGTTGCCACTTAAGCTGTTCCTGATGCATAATAAGTGCACGTGCACAAACCCAGCCCTAAAAAGCAGCAGCCATGTGCTGACAGCACAGTGTTATTGCTCTTTATCTGGGATGTTGGTAATTGCAGGTGGTGGTTAAGAACAATAAATATGGAAATACTGCATCTGCAGAGAACGAAGCCAGACTTTGGTAGCTGTGGCTCTGTCACTTCTGCTCTTGCTAGGAGAACCTCCATAGAGTGGCACTTTGTCATGGCCGGGAAGCAAGTTATTCGAGCAGTGTGATTACCAGAAATGCAGGCAAAAGCCACTTAGCTGTGTGTTTGGGAACTAACTAACAAACCTCAGTCATTTCCTTTCCCATCTATGTATAATAAGGCTTAAAAACAATCGAACATGGATTCTGGGAAACCCCCTACACTGAAGTTTTCCAGGCTTGAGCTCCATCACGTGGCACAGATTCGACACGTGTTTGCCTGTTACTTGGCATAGGCCTCTTCCTGTTCTGTCTCTCTGACTTCCCAGCTCTCCCATCTGTGTTGCTCTCGAGCTCTTTGTTCTCTCCTTGTGCCATGTAGACTGGCTCTTGCTCACGTATGTAAGTCTCATGAGAATGTGTGGGAGCCTGGTGGGGTGGATTCTCCTGCAGCAGTCTGCTTCAGTACATCCTGCACCTGACTTCTCAGACCCTCAGGAACAGGCCAGGTCTGCGTAGGGGATGGTCTCATGAGCAGATTCAACGAGGGGCATTGGGAACACGTGGTGGGGCAGGAGCAGCCCTCAGTTGTGCCTTCAGAAGCATTACTTACATCCTTACACTTGCATGTATTTTTGCCCCACGTGTAAGTAACTGCCTCGTCTTTCTTGTGTCTTCATACTGAAATGCAATGAGCTGCTTGTTCCTGGGGAAACCTCAGTGTGGATTAGAAACCCTTTTTCTATAAAAACCATTTCAAGGCTGATTTTTCCTCCCACTTCCTTGTACTAGCAAGTATGCATCATCTGAAGCAGTAAAACAGAACTGCCCCGTGTTCAGGAGCACTGCTCCTAAATACCTCGTGTTATCCTTATTGCTTTCTATCCTTGCCAGTTTACCACTTTATTATTTGCATAGTCCTGAAATGTGTCACAGATCACTACCATTCCTACTGACTCGGTTACTGTTGCATATTATTTGTCATAATTCAGTCTGGTTTACCTCTATTCCTAACATTGCTTTCAAATCCATACTGCTTACCTTAGCCACAGAAACAAAGATTGAAAGTGTAACATTGCAGACTTTAAAAGTTCATTACTTCACATCAAAAGGGCATTTTTTATTTCTTCCACATACTGTGCAGTGGAAGCTCTGTGTGTGCTGGGCTTTGATTTACTCACGGCTGTAATTTCCTCTTCCTTCAGAGGCCCTGCACCGCCCCTATGGTTGCGATGTTGAACCCCAGGCACTGACCGAAGCCATTAGGTGGAGCTCCAAGGAGAACCTGCTGGGAGCCACTGAGAGCGATCCCAACCTCTTTGTTGCACTTTACGACTTTGTAGCAAGCGGTGACAACACACTCAGTATCACCAAAGGTGAGGATCTGAGTTTCACAGCAGCCACAGGCTGCTTAGCAAGAGAAAATAGAACGCTGAATGCTTCTGCTGTTGTTCCATTGGAAAGAGTGAGTGCAGTTAGAAATGATTCTCGAACCAGGGATTACAAGCCTATTGTCTCTCTTGTGTTGGAGAGACACCTGCTGGGCAGTTCTAGTACTGGTACACCTTGGAGTAATTGGCCAAGGATTTAAACCAAGTGCATCTAGGCTGCCCAGCTCCCTGACTGTGAGACATCCCAGAGGATGACAGGCAGAGGAGAACCTTTACATTATCGGTGATAACAGAATTCAGGAGCTTTCAGCTGCAACCAAATCAAGAATTAAGAATGTCACAGAAGAATTTCTGTTTAGTAAGTATATCAAGGTATGTCATTCTGCACAATTGTTAAAAAAACAAATGCCACTTAAGGTTTCGGGATGGAGACAAACCTCATTCTTCCAAGAAAAAAGGAAAACACTTCTGTAGTCTCAAATGTGGACTGCAAGAAGCTTTGTGAGCTCGTTGTTTACATTGCAGTGAGTTAGTCAAGCGTTTTGACTGAAACTTTACTCGTAAATACTTTACATATACCAATTTAGTTAGGTCACTGCTGCAAGATTTTTATTGTTTAGCTACGAAACAAGGCTTAGTCAGCTGGTAGTGAATGTCTCTTAACGAGACCTGGTAGATCATATTGTGCTTACTTTGCTTTTTTTCCTCTTGGGTCTAGGTGAGAAGTTACGAGTCCTGGGTTACAACCAGAACGGTGAATGGAGTGAGGTACGTTCGAAGAATGGGCAGGGCTGGGTGCCAAGCAACTACATCACACCAGTGAACAGCCTGGAGAAGCACTCGTGGTATCACGGGCCCGTGTCACGCAGCGCAGCAGAGTATCTGTTGAGCAGCCTCATCAATGGCAGCTTCCTGGTTCGTGAGAGCGAGAGCAGCCCAGGGCAGCTGTCCATCTCGCTCAGGTACGAGGGACGTGTTTACCACTACAGGATCAACACCACCTCAGATGGAAAGGTAAGGATTTCTGCACAGCGTTGTGGGGAAAGGAAATTAGCTGCCTTCTGCAGGTGAAAATTGCACAGAGGAACATTCACTTGCTCAACCCAACTGAGAAGAAGTACTCCAACATCTGGTTCCATGACTGTTTTTGGTTTTTTCTTCCTAGTCTGTTGGAATGTTTTTACTGTATCCATTTTCCAGCAGCCTTTACCTAAGCAGATTCCTGATTCGTTCCTGACAGGTCTATGTGACAGCAGAAAGCCGTTTCAGCACGCTAGCAGAACTCGTGCACCATCACTCCACAGTAGCAGACGGACTGGTGACAACTCTGCATTACCCAGCACCCAAGTGCAATAAACCCACGGTGTATGGAGTGTCCCCCATCCACGACAAGTGGGAGATGGAGCGGACTGACATCACCATGAAGCACAAACTCGGGGGAGGGCAGTACGGCGAGGTGTATGTTGGTGTCTGGAAGAAATACAACCTTACTGTTGCTGTGAAAACATTAAAGGTGAGTTGATCAGATTGTTGCACGCTGTTAATTTGGTCAGCATTGATGATAAGTAGAAGGAAATTGTAACTTCCTCAGTTATATCACCTAATGATGTGACTATCTGAAAATGGAGCGTGCTGATCTGTGTAAAATCCATGCTTTGAGAGTAGCTTTGCAGACCAAAGATAGCTTGTTGAGCTCGCAGCAGTGCAGGTAGCTTAGAAACAACTTTTGGCCCTGTGGGCTCCTGCAGAAACTGCACGTCCAAGCCAGGCCTGTAGGCATGGTTACAACTTCTACTTCCCTTCCCTCAGAAAAGCTCTGGAAGCTGTAAGAAATCAAAGGTGTTGGAAGTACATTGTACAGCTTCTCCCATCTTTCTGGAAAAATTCAGCTTCTCCATTTTTATTTCTCTCAGAGCCTTCTGTTTGTTTGAACATGACCACTGTTGAACGTTAACATTTTAGGTACCCTCCCACCTAATTAAAGGAGATTTCAAATTTAATTTTTACAGCTAGACAGAACTAAGTGACTTTCAGAGTCATCCTTTCTCCAGCCACAGTAGATACCTAGTTGGTAGAACCAACTGCTTTCCAGGGGCTGCACATCTGTTATTTGGCTGTGCTGCAGGCCAGCTTTTCAGGAGTGTTAGGGCATTTTTGCTTTAGTAAAAGCCAAAACATCAGAATGGAGATAAGGATACCATTCAGTTAGAACGTGTAGCATTGAGCAGACCTTGGTCGTGAAGATAAATCTTCTCTTCTGTGTTTGTCTAGGAAGATACCATGGAGGTGGAAGAGTTCTTGAAAGAAGCTGCTGTGATGAAGGAAATCAAGCACCCAAATCTAGTGCAGTTATTAGGTTGGTGAAATACCTTGATCTTTCTGTTCTTATTCAGGCTTCTGCCAAAATGTAATCCATCTTGTTGGAAAAGAGTGGCAGATTTATTTATATAATTTTTTGAATCAGGTCAGGTTATGGAGTGGTGTTTTTGACTGCTTTCTCCTTAATATAGCAAAGCTGAGCTGAGACACCAGTTCTAAATAAAACATTGAATGTTGTCACGTTGGCGACAGGACTTCGCTCTTGGAGCACTGTATAAAACTTACAGTATCAACCTCCTGTTAAACTGTACCATTGGCTTTAGCCATTCTTCTGGATTCAGTTATCAATGAAGTCAGATTCCTCTTCTACCCAGTTAAGCCAGCCTTACAAAAGTACATACAAAGATTCTTAATGAGACATTTTAAACTTTTACCGGTGTTTACTTCCATCTGGACTTTTGCTGTCTTTGGGAGCAAAGCTGTCAAGCCAAGCTTAGGATGAAAGGAGAAACGTGAAGAATGTGAAGGACTTCAATGATGTCATCTATTTTGTACCCATTTAAAAAAATGAATACAGATGAAGTGGTCACCCAGCCCTGTTTGCTTCCAGACTATAACAGTTTCTCATTAGAGATGCATTTTTGCTCCTGTATGTGGATAATGGTATCAGCACGCATTCAGCAGTGCTGCAGTGAGAGTTCACAGAGTATCCTGTTGCCTTCCTCCTCCGCTCATACATGCTTTGTACATAACTACAATGACTGTAGCAAGGAGTAATCTGAGCAATGTGTGAGAATGCTGCTTTAGGAGCAGGTCCCACTGCTCTGATCACTTACCCAGCTAGCACACATGGGAGCGCTTCACATTACTCTGTCGTGACATTCCAGCCTGGATATCTTGCTGCTGACAGGTACCCAATTCCAGTTGGCCACTCTGTAGCTTTAGGAGAAGAGGGAAAGGAAAGTAAATAATGGGTGTTCAAGATATGTCCTGTTTCATTCTGTACCCTCCAAACAATGGCGTCTAGTATATATATGTATAATATACATCCTTTATGCATAACAGATAGGAAAAGTGGTGCTTTGGTAGACACGTTTCTCATCATCCGTGGCTGGATATGTAAATAGAAGCAATGAACTTCAAGCTGGGCTGCACTGATCCAGGTCTTGTAGATGAAAGGCCTGGATTTTCAGAGAAACTCTCATTGCTAGAGACTGCAACAAATGGGAATTAAATCAGGCATACTGGTGAGCCAGGGAAGAACCAGCAGCTTTATTCACATGCCTTCTCATCACTGCTAGGTGTGTGTACCCTGGAGCCCCCCTTTTACATCGTGACAGAGTACATGCCATATGGGAACTTGCTTGACTATTTACGGGAATGCAACCGGGAGGAAGTGAGTGCTGTTGTGCTGCTCTATATGGCCACTCAGATATCCTCTGCTATGGAGTACCTGGAGAAGAAGAACTTCATTCACAGGTGGGTAAGATGGCACTGAGAAGCAGAAAGGGACAAACTCTGCAAACACAAGACTGTGTTTAAATGCCCCGTGTGCTTTCTTCTTCATACAGGGACCTGGCAGCACGGAACTGCTTAGTTGGAGAAAACCACGTGGTGAAGGTGGCTGACTTTGGTTTAAGTAGGCTGATGACTGGAGATACCTACACAGCTCATGCTGGAGCCAAGTTCCCAATCAAGTGGACTGCTCCTGAGAGCCTGGCTTATAACACCTTTTCCATCAAATCAGATGTGTGGGGTAAGAAAACTCCACTGTTATGTTCTGTTTCATTCTGGCTTTTAATTTGCCACCCTGGAGAGTAAAGTGTACTCTGGCTTGGGCAGAAACATGGGAGGAACATACCAGGTCACAACTACACAAATTGTTAATGTCTTCACCTAGGCTGGCCTGAAGAGTCTGCAGCAAAGAGGTTCTGCCTCTAGCTGCAGTGAAGGCCAAAAAGTAAGAGCAGCATGCCATGCGGGCAGTCTTATGACCAGGAATTTTATTTTCTTCCTCCTGCAGCCTTTGGGGTGCTGTTATGGGAAATTGCTACCTATGGGATGTCACCGTACCCAGGCATCGATCTCTCTCAGGTGTATGATCTGCTGGAAAAGGGCTATCGGATGGAACAACCAGAGGGATGCCCTCCAAAGGTTTATGAACTGATGAGGGCCTGTGAGTATCTTCTTCCAGTTTGGGGAACAGAGCCTGGCAAGGGTGCAAGAAATCTGTAGTCAGTTCCTAAGTCCTGATTTCTTAGATGCCATTTAGTTAGCTGATGTGGAGAAGTCTCTGTCACCTGAGACGTACCTGGTCACTGATGCAAAGTGAGTCTGGTCTCCAGGGAACAAGAACTCTCAAAAACTGTCATCTCTGATTACAGCTAGGTAGCTTTTTGTGGCAAATTGTACTGTCACTTGTGAGCATGACTCTTAGCGTGGAATCACCAAAAAAGAAGGAAATTTAGTTCTTAGCAAACACAGCACCTCTGCAGGAGACAAGCAGCTGACAGGGTCGCACAAACTCATCCTCCAAGTGTGCCGCTTAGCATTTGCCACAAAGAGCTCTCTAATGTTGCATAACAGATTTTCAATCTACTAATGAAAGACAGAATAACAAATTATCTCCTACCTGTTACCTGACTTACCCTGCTTTCTCACACTGCAGGTTGGAAGTGGAACCCACCAGACCGACCTTCCTTTGCTGAGACCCACCAGGCTTTTGAAACCATGTTCCATGACTCGAGCATCTCAGAGGGTGAGAGCCCCTGTTGTTTTGTTTCTGAGCAGTGGTAGTGTTTATCCCTTAGAGTGCTGTCTCTTAAGCACAGGCTCTTAAAGCTTATCTGCTTGCTGTGGAGGCTGTGATAAGGCTTCATCCTCTACTTCTTATTCATATGTCTGTAAATACACGCTCTTTCTCCTAGCACAAATACTGAATAAACTTTAGATGCGTCAGTGCAGAGACTGCACAGTAATTAACTCGAACACCAAGATACCAAAGAGTTTGTTCAGATAATATTGTCTCCTTTACTAGAGGAAGCCTCTTGTTTCCCAGACTAAAGGAGTTAGGAATAGTGAGTGATGCGAGGGGAGAGAGAAAGATGCATACATATCACATTCTGTTTCTGATTGCAGAAATTAGTGTAGTGAAATACTGCTCTATTAGCTTTTCCTTAAAAAGTCTGCCTCAATATCTGGATTTTCTACTTAGTTGTTCTTTCAGAACAAAATCTATGCAACTCAACTTTCAAATCTGGTCAGCTAGGAGAGGTGTGATACTAGGCAAAGGAGCACAAATAGTTTCAGCATTTCAAATTCTGAAATCAAGTATGAAAATCCATGCACTTCCCTACTATAGAAAAATCTCACCAGAGGAAATTCTACCAGGGAGGATCTGTAACAGATACATCAAGGGACCTTCACAAACAATAACCTGGGGCTGTACAGGAGGTTTTTTTGGTTAGTCTTTTAAAATCACATACCTTGTGTTGATACTGAGGAGGAAATGTGAAATCTTCATTTCTAATAGAGATGTGCAGTGTTTTGCCTCAAAGCAGCTTATGTCCAGAGTCAGAAAGAACACAACTTTGAGGCAATTAACAAGAGGCACCTTATTTAGAAAGGGAAGAAAATGCATTCATTGTGAACTTTAGCACTTGAGCAACCTTAACCCAGCAAAGAGCTAGATATATACCAAAGCTTCACTTGTGCAGATCCTATCACCGTTTTTGGCTGGATTTACAGAGATGTAAGTTTGCCTTCTATTTGTAAAACAAGGTTTACCTTACCCTAAGCACCTCTGAATTTGCAAAAAGCTACATTTACAAACCACCGGTGTTCTCAGTCACATCTTCTTGCTGGTCTGGGACTGCAGTAGAGATCCATATTTTATTTTCTTCTTCTTCTGGATTTGTTCCAACTATTCCACTTACTGTTCCTAATTTTATAGAGGTAGCAGAGGAGCTTGGAAGAACAGCCTCCTCCTCATCCATTGTTCCTTACCTGCCCCGGTTGCCCATGCTTCCCTCCAAGACAAGAACACTGAAGAAACAGGCAGAGAACAAGGAGAACATTGAAGGAACACAGGATACCCTGGAGCATTCGGCATCCAGCTCCGCACCAGGTATGAGCTCTAGGGCACTCACACTGAGGCTGTGTGTTCTGGTATAGATCTGCTCCCAGTGTAAATTGTCAGACAAGCAGAAGAGAACGGAACATCCACCAACTGGAGATCTTTCAACCAAGTATCCTGCCAGGATGGCTTGTGAAATTTCACATTCTAGTCAAGATACGATTAACAGTGTTGACTTCTTTCAGTTTGTAGCCTGGCTGCAGGACTTACATTATTACTGTGGTAGGAGAGGCAGGGCTGTGGATACTCTTCCTGGATTAGTGAGGTGGAGAGATCTGAATGATGGCAGATTTGCTCCCTAAGGGAGCTGAGGGCTGAGATGAGTCATGGGGAGGAACCCTGCATGGTCTTGTTCTTCAGTGACAGAATGATACAGAGCAGGGTGGGAGCCTGGGCCCAGTACAGGTGTCACTTCTCACTCCTGAGAAGGCAGATGAACTACTCTTGTCAATTGATATGATGTCTGTACAGGCACAATTCATTTGGGTCAAGCAGACTTCTCCGTTCTGCTCTCGGTTTGCAGAACAGAGAACCCAAATGTGGGGACATGAAGCAGTTCTGTGGCAAATGTGTATGTGGGGCTTCAGCTTTCTTCAGCCTTTACAAAAGCTGGCACTTAAGTTAACTCTCATCCAGCCAAAGTATTCTAGGTTGGTGCTTTGAGCAGCAGTGTCATGAGGGCTGTTTGCCAGCCTGATATTTCCTAGTAACTAGTAAACACTGCAGCTTTTGCAATGTCCTTTTAGTAAATTCCATTGCATTTTTTTTAATTTTAAATTTGATTTAACTGAATTTTTAAGGTAACAGCTTTCAAACTGAAATTGACAATGCAAGAGATTTTCTTTTATACTCCGCAGTATCTGGGAAAGGAGAAAAGAACTACAGCAAGGGGGTAAGAAACTGAGAGAAAAGAACAGCTTCACTTTCTCCTGACCTTCTCCTAAACTGCCTCCCCAGACAACAGACAGGTCACGCATGGCACAGTGTTAAAAAAAATTGAAAGCTCAGAAATGAAAGTGCCACCTTTCTTTCTCAGTCTTTCTCTGCAGAGCCTGTGTAACTAAAATGTTGGGCCCTTATGGCCTTCTGGAGGATAGGGAGGAGGAAATGGAAATGGATTTTGTAGATTCATTCTTGTTTCTTCCTAGGTTTTATCAGAAGCACACAGCCAACAAGTGGGTCTCCTGCACTGCCTCACAAGCAGAGGGACAAGTCGCCCAGCAGCCTGCTGGAGGATGCCAAAGAGACCACGTTCACCAGGGACAGAAAAGGTGGCTTCTTCAGCTCCTTCATGAAGAAGAGGAATGCTCCCACACCTCCCAAGCGCAGTAGCTCCTTCCGGGAGATGGAGAATCAGCCCCACAAGAAATACGAGTTAACGGGTAACTTCTCATCTGTTGCTTCCTTGCAGCACGTGGATGGGTTCGCTTTTGCTCCCACGCAGCAGGACTCAAACCTGGCACCACCCAAGTGCTACGGTGGGGGCTTTGTGCAGAGGACCTTCTACAACGATGATGGCACTGGTGCCAGCAGTGGTGGGGGTGTGAGCACTGGTGGTGGGTGGTCTGGCATCACAGGTTTCTTTACACCACGCTTGATTAAAAAGACACTGGGTCTACGACCAGGAAAGCCCACTGGCAATGAGGAAGCATCAAAGCCTTTTCCAAGGTCGAACTCTACATCTTCCATGTCCTCAGGGCTTCCAGAGCAGGATAGAATGGCAATGACCCTTCCCAGGAATTCCCAGAGGTCAAAAATCCAGCTGGAACGGACAGTGTCCACCTCCTCTCAGCCTGATGAGAGCACAGGGAGGGCAAATGACCTGCTGCCCAAAAGGTTTGAAGAAGGTTCTGCTTTGACCAGAGAAAGACCAAAAGCAAAACTCCTGCCAAGGGGTGCCACAGCTCTCCCTTTCCGAACCCCCTCCAGTTCAGAGGAAAAGGAGATTCCAGGGCTAGCAGCAGCTCCTAAAAGCAAAGAAAAGAACAGCGGCCCACGGCAAGGGGCCCTTGAGGATGGTGAGAGACCAGGGTGGTCCTCTCCAGTAAAGGCTGCAGCAATATTTCCAACCACTCATAACCACAAAGTGCCAGTCCTAATCTCACCCACTCTAAAACACACTCCAGCAGATGTGCAGCTCATTGGCACAGACTCTCAGGGTAATAAATTTAAGCTCTTATCTGAGCATCAGGTCACTTCTTCCGGTGACAGGGACCGGCCCAGACGGGTAAAACCAAAGTGTGCTCCACCTCCACCACCAGTAATGAGGCTCCTACAGCAGCCAGCTGCCTGCTCAGATGCAGCAGAAGAGCTCAGCAATGCGGCAGGAGCGCAGCACGGGCTGGAGTCAAGCGAAGGGAGTAAGAAGGCAGCAGCAGCACCTGTCAGTGGGAAATCTGGGAGGCCCACGATGCCTCCACCTCAAGTGCCTCTGTCGTCGTCTTCCACCTCCCCAGTGAAAATGGCCAATGGCACAGCTGGCGCGAAGGTAGCATTAAGAAAGACCAAACAGGCAACCGAGAAAATCCCAGCAGATAAAATCAGCAAGGAAGCATTGCTGGAGTGCGCCGATCTTCTCTCGAGTGCCATCGCTGAGCCAACACCAAACAGCCAGCTGGTGGACACAGGGCATCAGCTGTTGGATTACTGCTCAGGCTACGTGGACTGCATTCCGCATACACGCAACAAATTTGCCTTCCGGGAAGCCGTGAGCAAACTGGAACTCAGCCTGCAGGAACTGCAGGTGTCCTCAACAGCTGCTAGCATCCCTGGGGCAAACCCCGTCCTTAATAACTTATTGTCATGCGTCCAAGAAATCAGCGATGTGGTGCAAAGGTAGCTACTGTCAATCTGGGTAAGAGAAATACATGTGGGGTGGGGGGGACTTTTTTCTGTACTGATGCTTTCAAAAGGAAAGACTGATACTTGAGTATGTGAAGTACCTCAGATCACTGAGTTCTCACGTTTACAAGTTCATCTCAGAAATGGGGATGGAGAGGGTAGATTCAAGCTGTAAGGGGCAGAACATCAAGTATTTGTCCCTACCTTGCCAGTCTGGGCTGCTCGGTATGGCAAGGCAAGGAAGATCCTTGCTCCTCCCTTTGACAGGCAGGAGAATCAACGGCAGGTTCTCGCTCTGGGAAGGACGGACGGTCTGGCAGCCGGAGTACTGGAGTGGCTGCCGGCCCCTTGGCTGTACAGATGCACCCCATCAGCACTAACACACGCTTTTGGGCTCCTGACGAGGCGAGGAAGGGCCTGGGGCTCTGCTGGTACCAGCTGCTGAGCAGTCCTGGCTGGGCAGCTCTGAAGGAGCAGGCTGTGTGCAGCTGGGGGCAGGTCTAATGCACTGACAGTATTCAGAGCTGCTGGAGGTGGATGCACTAGCCTCAGTGGCTTACTTCCACAGTGCTGTTGCTGCTGTAATGAGAACTGCAAAATTAGTTAATATATGAAATTATCCCTTTTCCCTCCTGTCCACCTCATCTTCCACATGTTCTCGTCTTCATTGTAGCTGAGGCATCAGGAATGCTGGGCAGACTTACCACTGGAATTACCCCCTTCCCACCACACTGCCTTCACTCAGTCGATTCCTATTTCTAGTGGTCTAGCATGAGTGCTGCTTGATGGTCATTGGTTGTGAGTAGTTTGGGGCTCTTGCACAACTTGCCAATGTTAATGGAATGGGGTGGGGTGTTGGTTTTTTTTGTTGTTGTTGGTTTTTTTAAAGCTCTAGATTGTTTTAAACTGGTTACCATGTTGACTCCCCAGTTCAGTTTCAGCACCTTGAGGCCCATGGGAGGCAAGGCAGAACCTCTGCCACCAGCAGCCCCTAGCTGCAATCTGCTTACCTTTAGCAGGCAGTGCTGGAGCCAGGAGAACAGCCTGGCCTGCCTGCAGGTCTCCCTGCACCGCTCCCTCCTCCTGACGCAGCACAACCACATCACAGTGCTTTCTGGGATTTGTTGCTCTTGCTTACCAGTCTTGCAGGCTTCCACTGTCTGGGGGCATGAAGGTGACTAGGTATGTCAACACATGAGTCACAGCCACCTTTCTTTAGTCTCTGTATTTTGACAAATGGACCAGAATCTCCTGCTGTGTAAACTGCACTCTGCCTGAAACGTGACAGAAGCGTTAGGGCCTTGCTTGGAGAGCTCCCACTGGAATATGGTCCCTGCTGGTCTGACAATCCCAGAAGGCAGGCAGCCACGTGGCTGGTCTCTTTCCGTCCTGGTGCTGTTTGCTGACTGTTGTGGCCTCACAAAGCTGGTGTTCTGTGCATGTGCAACACTGGCAAGTAGAGAGACCTCAGCTACTTGTTGGTTAGAGAGAAGAAGCAAACAGGCCTGAAACCTACATCCAAATACCTGTTACCCTGCATGCTGCTGCTCACTTCACACTGTTTGTTATGACAGAGGATCTGGCTTGCTTTGCACCTTAAATCTTTTTTTTTTTTTTTTTTTTTTTTTTGCTAAAATGTTTTTTTAACTTGTTTTTAAAGCGTGACTGTGCTGCTTTTAGGTTGAGCATTTAGAGTTGAGCTGGAGCACAGGTGTGAATTCAGATGGTTGGCACTCAGGCATTCCTTGTCTGCCTACAGGCATTGCCCTGTTGTTGCTCAGAAGCAGGCTGGACCTCTTGGCACATGCCACTGTTGTTTCCATGGAGCACGGTGAGATGTGGCCTGAACCATTCTTAGTAATGTGCCTGTGTCTGAGAATCCTCATATTATTTACTAGTCTGTGGTAGATAAAGTTGTGTGTCACGCTGCATGAATGTGCACCAGTGGAGCAGTATGCGAGGTGAAACGGACCACGTGTGCTTCACTGTCAAAGTGAGTGAAATAATGAAAAAAAAAAACCAAATCCTTCCACCCCGATCAATAGGTATTAAGGTAAATTAACTGTTCCTACAGGTCGGCAAGCTGATCCCTTTGTGGGTTAGTCGTCCTTACCTCGTGGCACCAAGCCCACCTGGAAGAGCCTGCTGTCTCATTCTGTAGTAAGATCTCCAGCTTGTCCTGGATCTCCTCTGGGTTTTGCACTTCAGCTGCATGTCCCTGGGGCAGTTATTCAGCAGGGAGGCAGAGCACCTAACAGCTATCTTTACCGAGGGCTTTTGTGGTTTACCTTATCTGCTTCATCTTTACCGAACATGTGCATCACTGCACACCAAATTAGCTGCCTTTAGAAAGCCGACCCGTAAAGGGAAAAAAATCTTAAGGCATTACTTCATGTTGCCTTCTTAACAGTCAGGAGGAGTGGAAGGGTATGAGAGCTTTCTTGGTGTCAGAAAGACTGGTCCTGTTTGCCCTGCAGACAATCGCGTGGTTTCATCACTGTACTGCTTTTCAGCCCGGTAAAAGCCGACTGGAACTGAAGTGGTTATTCTCAGGGGAAAGGTATTTTAACCAGAACGTTTTAAAAGTGTTATTCCAGTTCTGCTGAGTATTTTAAAAGAAGCTTTTTAGAATTTATTTTTTCCTGAATGTAGGTCTTCCAAAAAAGCTCCTGCAAAAGTGATAGAATAGCAAACAATTCCTGGAATTTTTAATTAATAGAACAGACCCGTTTCAACTCTTTCATACCTTGCTTAAGAAACAAACTGTGCCCCAGCAAAGGGCTGGCTACCCTCCCCACGTTTGCTTTCTTTGAGTGCTGCCTGTTTTCTTCTCCCCCACAGAGGCAGTTGGCAGGGACACAGCTGTGGGCAGTTAGAAGAAGCAGAATTCACCTGCTCTCACAGGATCACAAACAGCTGGGGCAGCTTCTCTCCCACCACTATTACAGGTCCTTTTCCTCTGCAAGATTTGCCTTTCTGTTCAGCCTTAAAGGTTTCAACCGTAGCAGCTTCTCTGCTTTCAGCTTTGCACACAGTCTGTGTCAAGTACTGTATGGATGGCAAAGCTTTGTTACTTCTTCCAGTGAAGAGTATCTCTTGCTCCAGCCTTTGTGGATAAGACAACCTCCTCTTGTGTTTTCTTTCATCGCTGCTGTGAGGAGGCCTCGTGTGGTAAAGATGCAAATGCAGCTGGGCTCTCTAACTTGCGCTACTATGGTCTAGAATTGAAAGCAGTCATCTTTACAGCGGGGGTGGCAGACCATAGGGGTCTGGTAATGGCAAGCTTAGAGCAAGGCAGTGTGGGGAATTTCTCTCCCTAGCTCCCAGGGGAGCAGCCTGGGCGCAGTGCACTTGGCTGGCTGGGTGGCAGCACACAACTGGCTGTACTTCTCACCAGTGCTGGCAGGACTGAATTAAGAGCTTTGGTCTTAGGACTGCATCAAACTTGGCAGCTGGGAGAGCAGAGCTAAACAGAGCAGCACTCCTGATGCAGAACATGGGGCTCTTCTTTCTGTTCCTTATCCTCACATAAGAGGCTCCTCCTGAGCACCGCTGGCCCAGTGTCAGCAGGGAGCAGCTGGTGTAAATGGGCCGTGGGCACTGGGGTACTCTCAGGCCTGAAGTGTAGAACAAACCCTCAGCCTATTCCCTGGTGGTAGGAAGTGACAGCTTCTGGGACGTATCTGCAGTACCTGCAAGATGAGATATACCTGTACTAAAGGAGGTCATCTTCCCAGCATGGCTGCTGTGCACGAGGGTGTAGAGCCCGCTCAGCATGGCACGCTGTGGGCATCAGTACCGAACTCACAGAGGGCAGGAATGGATTAAATCAAACACATTAATCACCAATCACTCTACAGTGTTGTCAACTGTTTTGTTTTTAATTGTTATTGTAATATATTTTGGTTGTTTTTCTAATTTAATTCTCTCACTATCGTCTGACTGTGAACTGCGAACAGTGTTAAACTTGATGTAAATAAGGCCCTTGGAAGGGCCTCTTTGCCTGTTGTTCCACAAAGTTTTGCCAATTTGCATTTTGTTTTAAATAAAGGTTGCAATATTTTATTGGCAAAAAAACCTTGCCTAGACATTGCTTTATTTTCTTAAAGCATATTTTAACCTGCTCCGTACTAACCCAAAGCCAGTTACTCAAACAACAAAAACCTTACCGACCTCACCCTGGCTCACACAAGTGACCAAGCAGATCAGCTGGTTGTAAAGCAGAGCCTGAACTGTGCTGTTCTACAGGGCTGCATCCTCACTGAAGAGCTGCTTTCCCTCAGGCACCCCTCTGCTGTTTCCCAGACTGACCTGTGTGATGAAGTGACCATCCATAAACCAGCTCTGAGCAATGCTTGATAAAAGTAGACATAGCACTTAGGTCCAGCCTCAAGTCAGCAGCCAGGCTTAAGCTAACCTTGTACAGAGAGAAGCAAGATGAGCAACTGGCTCGCCTCCCTGCCTTGGACCACACAGCCTCATTAGATTAGATCAGCAACCTCAGAGGCTGCAGAGCAGTGCTCAGCCTGTCCCTGGAGATGTGCTGCTCACCACTGGCACCGCTGAGAGGCTCTAAGCTTAAAATAGATCAAAGGTCCACACATGAGGTAGCTGAGCTGTCCTTGGCAGCTGCTGATTCACCTCACTGTGCAGCAGCTGTGTTGGAAGGGAGTTTTGACCTCGAGGTCACAAAGTGATTCTTGTATCACTGTTGAAATATTTTGGTTCATTCTTATCACCTGGCAAGTACCCAGACAGCAAACAGCCCCTTGGTGTAGTAATGCTGATACCAGCCAAAACCCCACAGCATGCAACATACTGGGGGGAAAAAAAAAACTCTCTTACTCCAGCTCTGAAAACCAGAATTCAACTGCAACCTGTTCTTTCACCCACTGTCCTCCTCAGCTGCCCTTTGCCCATGTCTGTCTCTCCCCAAACCAGTTCCTGCAATGCAGCAAACATGCTCTCCACCAAATGGCTCAGAGAAATGATTTCAGCAGGAGCTCACCTCATCCCACAGCTGCTTCCATGGAACAAAGACCAAGAGAGGGGGGAGAAGGTCATTCCTAAGCAAAAGGCTGTAGGTTTAAAATCTCCAGTGGAGATGAAGCAGTCATTTTCTGTATGCGACTGAGGAAGCTGTGGACAGGGATGAGACCATGGCTTGTCTGGATCAGTCTGGCCTGGGCCTTCACTAAGTGGCAACAAACTGGCAGTACCCCCACTCACATGAAACTAAGCATCTGTCAGCACAACCAAATCATTGCTTCAGGGTATAAGGAGGGAGCAAGAAACACCACGTGGACTTAAAAACCCAGCCGAGCTCAGCCTGCTGGCACCCCAACTGTAAGGTTGGGCAGAGTGCACTGCCTTCCCTATGAGCAGCCCTCAAAGTAATACGGAGTTCAGTTCCTGCCCCTGTGCAGGGGTGACCTGCTTGCCTGACCTTGTGCAAGGAGAGCAGCTCCTGGTGTACAGCATCAGCTTCACCAGGGATGTAGTCCCACCTGGTGTTCAAGGAAGGAAGTAATTGATGCGCTGTGATACAGATTTACAGCCCTGTGCAGAGAAAAGCTTCTCTTCTTTGGGGACAAACACCATCATCTTGGCAACCTCATCAAGGGCTGCTTCTGTGTAGGGAAGTCCACGGGCCAGGAACGCATCCCGTGCGCAGAGCTTCACATGGTGGTACTCCAGGGGCAGGAATGGCACAAAGAAATCAACGAGGTTCTCTTCAAGGAGATGGCTGTGGGCATAACCGTTCTCTGCAGCAAAAAGCAAGACAAAGCAAGCTTCAGCCACCTGAGAGCTGGCAGCTCTGGGGCTGAAAGGGAGCAAGATTGGCTCAGCTCCTCTTCCCATGTGCCTTGCTGCCACGCTCACTAGGCTGAGCTATGTGGAAGAAGGGAAGGGTATGTCAACACTTTTCCAAATGTTCCTGCGGCATAAAGCTCATAAGAAAGCCCCAGCCTGGAGCTCACGGGCAGGTTTGTGACTAGACTGGCTGCCTGCTGCAGCAGCCCGGCTCCTACCTGCAAGCTGCAGCATCTCCAGCTGCAGCTGTTGCTCCAGGAGCTCCACAGGAATCTCCTCCCGTGCCCATCCAGCTCGCCAGAAGTCCAGGGCGACCTCGTTGATGGCACTGCCACCAATATTGCTGCAGACAGAAGAGAAGTCACTCCACCATGTTACCAGGCTCGAATTGCTCAGAGCTGCCAGCAGCCTCCTCTATAGGAAGAGCTCAACAGTTCTGTGTACAGCAAAGCAATCACTGTGTCCAATCAGCACCTGAAACATTCACACAGATGAATGGTGTTCTGAAGGAATCTGTACAGCTATCTTCCATCTTGTCAGCCCAGGCCTGGGGTAGCTGCTTGCTCTCCCACATGGGGCCAGGAGCCAGCAGAACCTCTGTTTCTGTCAGTACCCTGCCCTGTCTGGGAAGCCACTGACCCCTCAGGTGACACTTGGCTCCACAGCAAACCCTCAGTGAGCACTGCCAAGTCCAGGCCAGAGGGCAGAGTACATGGCAGGGACTCATGAGAATAAAGGGGCCAGGACAGGGACGTTTCCTGGTGGGGAATGCAGGGTCCAGGCAGCCATTGAGACTCCCAGGGCAGCCCTCACACCTCAGAAGGCAGCCCCTGGTCTGAGCACCCTCCCCCCAGGGAGCTGGTGATGCAGGGAACCAGCTGGGGTTGCCCAGAGATGTGGAGGAAGCCTTGTCCTTGGAGACACCCAAAGTCAGGATGGATGAGGCTCTGAGCACCTGATCGACTTGTAGGCATCCCTGTTCACTGCAAGGGAGTTGGGCCAGACAACCTTTAAAGGTCCCTTCCAACTCCAATGATTTTACAATTCTGTGGGGGGGACTTGGGTCTCATACCTATTTTTCCTCATGCAGAGACTGCAGACCCATTCCACAGATGGTAGGGAAGTAAAATAAAGAAGCCATCACCACCTCCCTTTGCCACCTTGCCAGCACAGCTCATACCCATCCCAGTCCCTTTGGCTGAGCGGTGGCCATTCGCCCAAGCCCAGCCACAGCTGCAAATTCAGGCCACATCCAGACAAGGCTGGGCCAGAGCCAGCCCTGCGACAACAGGTCTGTGTCACACTGCCACTAGGCATAATGAAATCCCCCCAGGACTGATTACACACTGCTGCAGTTCAAGACACCCTGCTCTGTCTACTTGGTGACACAAAGGGGCTGACGTGGGCACTGGGGCTATGCAGCATGCCAGGTAGGTGGACCAAGGCAGCTCCACACAGCTGGCAGCATGCCTACTCTGCCCAGAGTGGACAGGACACATTAGGTTAGCCCTGTAGCACCAGGTCCAGAGTCAGGTCTTCTATGAGCAGAGAAGCTTCCCTAGGGAACTGCTGAGCTTTGAGGTCAGCACGCTTGCCTGGATGGAGTGAGGTAGAAGAACTACTTCCCTTGCTGAGGGTGGAACTGAATATAGTTTCTCCACATACCAGGCCAGGCAAGTGGGACCTCTCCACATGGCACAGCCACGTCCCACAAGGACCTGCAGTCCTGGCTGTGCTCCCTGCAGTGTAGGGTCTCCCTGCTTGGTCATACAAGGTGCAGAATGACACCACGCTATCTCTGAACCTCACTGGTGCCCAGGCACCAGCTCAGCTAGACTTCAGCTCCTCAGCAGCAGCACAGAAGGCTGGCCATGCAGGCAACCACCCCTTGGAAGAGCTGGGCATCTCTTCCCCCACCTCTGCATTCCAAGCCCCTTATATCACACACTTTCAGGAGCTTTGTCCCTCCCCACATCCTTGGAAGCCCAGGAGTTACCTGAGGAAGAGGAAGATGGATCTTCGGTTATCTTGCTGGCTCTTGTCAGAGTGAGCCATGAAGGGCTTGATGACATCCAGGAGACCGAAATGAAGTTTCTCTGCCTCATCGAAGATGAACAGTGACTGCTTGCAGAGCTGCACAGTCTCACTTATCTGCTTCTCCAGCTGAACCTGCAGAACAGCGGGCAGGAGTGAGGTGCCAACAACAGGAGACGGCATGGAGACCAGGCCTACCCCAGACTCCCTCCCCTCAGCTTTTACTGCTGAGCATGATGATATACAGGACATCTCTTTGGTGAGCTGCCCCTTTTGTACCCTTTCCCAGTTCCTTGAACATCCCCAACATCCCCATAGCTGAGGGGCAGAGTGGGAAAACCAGAAAACTTTGAAGCAGTGCACACACTCAGATCAGTAATAGCTAGAACACCAGTGTTATTAGCTCTGCTTCACCCACAAACCTAGAATGCAACACAGCACAGCTAGTATGAAAAAAAACCCAACACCATCCCAGCTAGACCCAGTACACCAAGACACCACAGCTCTCACCTTGTAGGAGTCCACATACTTGTGGTGGGGGAAGTGGAGGAGCGCAATGAACACCCTGACACATTCACTCTTCAACCCATCCCGGTACAGATGAGCAGCCACCATGCGGGCCACAAAGTTCTTGCCTGTGCCAGACCAGCCATGGAAGGAGAGGACCAGAGCCTTCTGAGGCTGAGGGCTCTGCAGGAACCCTCGCACCGCCTGGATGACAATTTCTTTGGCCAAGTGCTGCCCATGGAGATGCTCATGGAGGTCCAGTTCCAGCCCTGAAGGAAATACAGCAAAAGCTTAGCCTTAACCTAGAAGCCTAGTCGCTGCTGCTAGGAATATGAGAAGACATTGCACAACACCAAGCCCACACAGCCCTGCTGATGGGACTCATGTTCAAGAGGAGCCTTGAGTTGACATTAATGGTGCAGGGTTCACAAGGCAGGATGCTCACAAATCCTGTGCCCTGCTCATATCTGCCACATATCTGCATATCTGCAAAAAGACACAGATCTTCCACTGACTCCTTTTTCCCTTTGGAAATTGGAGGAAGCATTTGATGACTACACAGGGCACTGAAGCCCCAGTCCTTTCTGTACCACCATTTCCATGTAACCCCCAGCAGACTGTACGGAGAGCAGAAGTTCCAAGGATAGCAAATGAGTGACACCTGCCTGGAGGTTGCACGCAGGTCCTGGGACACTTTCCTGCCCCGGCGCCAGACAGATATCTCTGTGCACATGGAACTGCCAGGTGAAGGCAGGGCTGGAGCAAACCACAGCACTGCACTGAGCAAGCTTTCTTACAGTCCAAGAACTGCAAATGAGTGACAAGAAGCAGGACTTGGCTCAGTCCCTCCTCCCCCCAGAAATGCCTTTTACATGCATCACTTGCTAAAATAGGCTAATTAGAAGAATGACAACAACAAAGGAAACAGCAGCACCTACCTGTGACATTGTTGATGATCCGGCAGTCTCCTGTCTTGCAGCACTTGCCAAAACTGCAGTACCAAGCAGAGAGGATCTCCAGGTAATCCTGGCCCACCAGAGGCAAGCTCCACCCTGCAAAGGTCAGAGCAAAGACAAGCCTCATTCTTGCACCGTGCACAGGCATCCAATTGTTCCCAGGTTAACGGCCACCTTGCCCAGGTGCAGGGAAGCAGACGGGGAGAGTGATAACGAGCTGCAGCTGGCTCCATGGCAGGCACGTGCACCGGAAACAGAGCCAGGGTGGGCACGAGCACACTTCCCTCCCCGACACAGTGTTTGCTGAGCAACGGGGAGTCCCTTCCCACAGAGCTCGTGGGACCTCGGGGTGCAGACCCCACTAATTCTCCCCAGGCGCGAGAGGAAGGAACTTACCTGGGCCGGGGCTGGTCTTTTCCTCCTTCCCGCAGCCCTCCTGCCACACCTTGCAAGCCAGGTACTGCCAGTACTGCTTGGAGAGAGCTCCCACGGCTCCCAGCTGCTTCTTCACCGCCTCGTACCTCGCTCTGCCCCACGGTGCCGCCTCCGTCACATCGCTCTGGCGCTCCTCCAGCGGCCCCCGCTGCTTCCCGCTGCTCCCCAGCCCCCCGTAGTTCCCCAGCAGCAGCAGCAAGCAGCAGGCCGGCCTCAGGCAAGACAGCAGCGTGCCCCGTCCCATGGCCGCGCGGACCTCCCGCCCGGCCGGGCTGTGCGCCCGCAGCCTCCCGTCCTGCCTTCGGAGCTCCGGAGCCGTGAGCTCACTTCCTGCAGCGGTGAAATACGCGGGCCGGGGGCACGGCCAGCTCAGCCCAAGCGGGACGGCCTGCCCCGCTGGGCCGGGCACGGCTCCTCCTCCAGCAGCACGCAGCAAAACCCGGCCCCGGGGATGGCCGCTGTGCGCACAGCTGGAGGGACGACGCGGGGACGGGCGGCACCGCGCAGCTGCCGCTGAGCGCTCAGCACGGGCGGGTTTCGTTTCTGGGGATTTGACTGTCCCTGCGGCGTGCTCGGGTAGGAGTTCAGCAGAAAAACGTGATTGCAGACGAAGCACATGCAAATCCAAATGCTCGGATGATGCCAGAGACACGAGGTGGGGCTTCGGGAAGCGCCCTGCCAGCCTCCGGGCTCACCGTTCCCAGCACGCAGCTGGCCGCGTTGCTCACTGGGGTCATTTCCGAAGGGCACAGAGATGATGAGGGGCACAAACGGACTCAGGACAGCTGCGAGGTGCTGCTGGGGACACCTGCTGGGGTTTAGCCCGCAGATCGAGGCTCTGGGAGGAAAGATTTTGGTCGCTGGCTCTAGGATGGGTTTGCTGTGTGTGTCACGTTCCTTATCTACACTGAAGTTCCATTTAGTAATTCTTACATCAGTAAGATCTTTGCACACCTGATGTAAGACTTACATCAGTGCATCTTTGCACACCAGTGCATCCAGTGCTTGCTCCACGCAAGCAGCCAGCAACAAAGCTCAGATCAGCACACAGCCACCATGAAATCACATCAGAGAATGGCAGTACAACCTGTTACCACCAAAAACCAATTTTCTGCAGCAAGCTGCCAAAGCAATGAGCTGCACAGGGCAGCTGCAGGCTGCCAGGCCTTAGGGCTGGCTGCTCTCATTAAAGCAGGAGACTCTGGGACCCGAGCAAAGCCTGGGTTTAGTTTTGGGAGGACATAGTAGGGGAAAGGCACACTTCTGCCCTCTAAAAGAGGAGCAGTCAGTGCTGTCATGCCAAGTGCACAAACTTAGCTGTGAGGGGAAGATGAGAAGTGAGTGGACGAGCCACCTGTAACTTGCATTCTCCCCCAGGCTGGACCCACTGCTGGTTTACTGTAAGGAACAAACAACTACACAAGTTGGTGAGCATCAGGACACCCACAACTTACCCTAACCAAGACAAGGCTGAGACGCGCTGCTTCAGATATGGATGAATGTCAAGTTTATCTCAAGTACTCAGGAAAATGAAGTGGATCCTGAAATGCAATTCACTCATCCAGGTGATGGGGAGCAGGATTCCAGCACCAGCATGGTGTAGCATGGAGCACATCTCCATCTGCAGGTGGCTATATATACTGCAAATCTGCATCAGAAAGATCCTGTGTTGATTAATGTAATTGCTCCAGCTTAAAAAATTATTTGTGATGCTAAAACCTTAACACTAGATGCTGTAATTAAAACAGAACTAACATCAGTGCACATTAAAAAAAAAAAGCCAAATTAAGAGCATTGTAGCCACAGTGCCATCAACTAAGAAGAGCCTATCAGAAGAGACAGGCTTCATACAGAGGAATAGATCCTCCCATGTTCCCAAAGAAATGGGTTTGAAAACTGTAATAGGAAAGCTAAAACAACTGTCCCACAGCAACACCAGCCCCACAGTGCTACAGCACAGCTCCTGGCATGTCACCTTCACTTAAGGGTGGCACACTGCAAGAGCTAGAGCAGAAAAGTCGCTGTTCAGTAATCTGCCAAATACATGCGCCCAGTCTGACCAGGCTCTGAGGTTAAAAAGGCACTGAAGCAAAATAAAATGAAGTAACATGGGGGGGGAAAAAAAACACAAAAATCCACCCTTCCTGAATAATTCAGTTCCTTCTGCAGGGCCTCAGGCAGGAAGTGATGCCCAAGGACTAGATGGGAGCATGCAGAAGGGTGAACAAATGGCTCATACCTGGCTTGGGAAGCACAGCACTCAGTGCCCCAGTGCAGTTTGCTGAGACTTCATTGCTTTTTTCCTCTCTCTGCTGAGTCTCGGGGGTTTGCTATAGTATTGCTAGCCTTCAGCTGCTCGCACAGGAGAAAGACAAACTGCTGGGGTTTGCCCAGTCCCAGCATAGCATTGGGATGTGTGACTTCACCTCACTGCATTATTCCACAGCAGTCCTGGTGAGCGATATCCATCTGATTAAAAATCCATGATCTTGAGTCAAGCTGGGCCTTACACTGCAGAGCATCTAAAGAGAATGAAAGAACAGCAGTGCAAAAAAAGTAGCTACGCCTGCCTTATTCAGCACTCCTGGCAACTTGGTGCAAGCACTCAGAGCAGAGCTTGCCATCAGGATTTTATCCTACAGCTGTGTCTGCTGGATGGGGAAATGCCAAGCATCCATCCTTCTGTGGTTTGAATCAGTAAGTAAAAGGAAGATCTGGAGTAAAGGAGATCCCCGTCCCCCTTATTATTTGTTCCTACAAAGTCCTGTCCCCAGCCTCCTAAAAATACTGACACTACCAAGGAGAAACAGCAGAGTACCACACATGGGATACGTGAAGAATGAACCTACTTTTTTTCCCCCCCATTCCTACATTTTAGAAATGTGCAGGGAAAGAACTTCAAAGACGTGCAAGAAAATGCCAGTTTTCAAAAGCATTTTCTGGCTCTAAGTTGTCTCTGTGTATTCTTCTGCAAGACTGTATTCATTATATAATCAGAAACATTTTAAAACCTTCCACCACTGCTAAGCCCAACCACACCACAACAATACAGAAGTAATACAACGATGCTGTCATAAAAACTCTCAAGATGAGCCTTTCAAAACTCAAAAGCATCTACAATGTTTACCAGTTATTGACCTGCTTATATACAAAGAACTGTGTCCCATTCATGAAATAAATTGACATCTCACAGATAGAAATAGGAGCTATGAAAAACTGTCACCGTGCAATGCTGGGAGCTATGAAAACCCCAGAACTGCTCCCAGGAACAACAATTAAATCCCAAACCAGTTCTTACAGAAATCAGCAATGCTGAATTCCAAGCTTTCAGCTGAGAAAACGCAATTTAAGAAAAAGTAGGAGCTTCTGGTAGCTTAGCATGGCAATGCTGCTGATGCTCCAGGGCAGGTCAGAGACCAGTGCTGCATTTCCACAAGCACAGTGCTTTGGCCATTTCAGGGCACTCCTGTGCCCAAAGCCACGGACCAGCACAGCTCATACAGATGTCACAAGTACACAGCAGCTCCCAGTGGCTTCCTTTGCTTCCAGATGCCTGACACTGAGAGCTGTGAGCATCACCTCCTACCCCTGAAATGCTCACAACTGTTTTATTATTACAAAAACAAGCTCTGATCCAGCTAGGTCAGTCCCTGTGCTCTGTGGGAACAGACCTTTGATAGCTGTTTATTTGCCCTGTCTCATAACAGGGCTTCAATAGGAGCTCAGGGAAGCCAACCACAAATGCATGCCAATTCTATATGCATCTGCTGCTAAATGAACACACACTCCTTGCTCTGTACAACAAATCCAGCCTAGTGGGACACAACCAAGACATCAGCCTGAATGCTTGGCACAAGCAGGGCCCTGGAATGCGTTTTCTAAAGCAAAAAAACAAACAAAAAAAAAACCAAACCATTTTCTTCCCAAAGACCATTTAAGCCTAGGTATGTTTTGTTTAGCATTGCTTTGGAACACTCTTCTTAAGCACAAATCTTCCCTTACCAGCTCTTCCAACCAAGCTGCACATACGGCCCCACTCTTGAAAATACACTTCTGGAATAAATGCCACTGATACATATCAGTGAAGGAATAACCATGAAACACCAGCAGCAAAACAATTCAAACATTCAACTCGGTACATGCTGGAACGAGGGGAGGGAGGCGGGCTGGGAGAGAGACTTAAACAATCCATCAGCGCTGCTTTATTAAAATCTTTATTCACACAATGTTCCTTTATGCAGAACCCGACCCTGGGGGATACAAGTAGAAAGTTGTGATTGCACTCTGTTTTCTTATTAGCAACCTCCATTTGTGCAGCTGTTCCCAGGGGCAATCCTCTGACAGCTCCAACAGGGGTGTCTGTTTCAAGCATCTTGCTCCAGCTGCCACAGCAAATAAATTACCTTCTTAATAAATTATTATTTTTTCAGTTGAAGTTTGTTTGGCAAGACACACTCCAGTTCACTAGCTGCTGGAAGAGGAGCCAGTCTCAGGGGCTCCTCCAGCCCAAGCGCTGACATAGGAAGGAGGAGACAGAGCATCATCAGCCATCTGCTGTTTCTTTTTAATTAGTTCTTGGTTTCTGTGCTTCAAGCGCTCTGCTACTACTAACATCCACGACATAACCGTTTGGTAACATCTGGAGCCAGGAATTACAGTGTGCAAAGTGAACAAGAATTAGAAGTGCCACAAAACCCTCATCAACTTAAGAACATAGCACCTGCCTCACACGTGGCACTACTGCCAGAGATTCAAACAGATTCTGGTTTCTATGTGGATGCTGCTGCTTATTTCCTTTGCAATGGTTACAATTGAGTTTAACGTTTCTCAGGGATCCATATTCAAACAAAACAATGAGCGCTGCCAGAACACCAGAGATTCTCACAGTGCCAAAACTGGATCTTCCTGATTTTGGGTAAGAGAGGAATTGATTCTTCCTCCCTGCTGCAGAACACCAAGCTCCAGCAGTGCTTATAGTGACCAGAAGCATCAATATGACACAAATACAACAAGAGAAAAAGAAAGCACCTATCTCCTGCTTACTTCTACATTACGATGCTTGATTTCATGCCCTTTGCTTACAACTAAACCAACACAGTGCTTTAAATCTTTGATACATATATATTGATGGAAAACCTATCCCCAAGAGCGATCTGACTGCAAAAGCTTTGGTGTAGAAGCCCACGACATACAAAGCATAAGCACTGAACATTAATTTCATAAAGACAGAGATGCTTTTTTGAAATCTGCTGTTAAAGTCAAATGTAAATGACTAAGAGTGGTCAAATCAAAACTTCAAATTTCTGTAGATCCATCCCAAAACATTAAGTGCTCAAAAAAAAAAAAAAAAAAAAAAGTAAAAAATAATGTGCTTTACAGTCTCCCCTTTTGTGTAAATCATCTTGAACTTTTTGGGAAACAAGCTTACATCCAAATGCCTAAGTGTAAGCCTCTTCTGCCTCAGAATGAGAGCATTCCCTAGCCACCTGCTGCCCACAGTACCTCCAGCAATGTCAGGCCCAACTGCTTACACCTGCCCACACGTCACAGGGCACAGCAGTGCAGGCAGTGACAGACAGGTCAGCCCTTGGCAGCTCCAGCCCTTGCTCATACCCAGCTACCAGCCCCTGGCTCTGTGCAAAGAGGACACACAAGGCACTGCCCACACTGCCTACATGCACAAAGGACCGTGGCTTGCAGTGCATGTGTTACATTATCCTGTACAGCAAGAAACAGGCACCAATTCAACACCAGTGTCTGAAAACTGGCTGTGTGTTAGCCTTAACTAGCACCACCAAGAAGTAATTCTAGCTCCAAACCTTAGTCTGTGTTGCGGCCAAGTCTGAAAGACGTCTACAAGAACATAAAAGCCAATTTCAGGAAAGCAGTTGCATTCTGCTTCTGAGATACTTTGCTCAGGCAGTACAAAGACTTCAAACTAAATTCCTTTTAAAAATAAACTCTTTCACTAACGTCCCTTTGATCAGGTATGGCAGCAGGTGCAAGCAACAGGAAGCAGCTCTTCATCTTATCTGCCTGTCACCCTGCTGCAGAGCTAGAAAGATTTTGACAGACAAATCAAGAAAAAGATCTTGAGCTGACATTTTGCTGCTCTAGCTCATAAATCCAATAATACATAATCACTCTGGGAAGCGATCTGTTTCCTTACTTTTAAGTTCCATACTGTCTGAACTGAAAATTGATGTGAAGTTGGTAAATTTGGAAGTATGATGGAAGCTGTTTCTCTTCTAGAGACAGACTCAGACCTACCACAAGCGTGACAAGTTTCAAGGGGCACAAGCTCATCTGCAGTGCAGACTGACAGTACTGAGGGATGACAGGACTAGCACAGGAGTGCTGTTCATTTTCTCGGCAAAGCCAACCGGCACAGATGGTTCCTCACCTTACAGCAAAACCATCAGGAACAAAGACTTGAGGATGGCCGCCCTCCTGTCACCACAGCACAGTGTGGGTTGCAGGAAGCAGCTGGGCAAGGCAGAATTGTTACTGCAAGTGCTAACAGCTTCAGAGCTCAGCCACAAGACAGTCCAGGCAGAAGGTGGGCCTGAAAAACCGCTGGTGCTCCACAGAATGGCAGCACTGAGCTGTGCTTACAGCAGCAAGCAGCTCTCTCCACGTGAGATGAGCTCAGGGTTCTCTCCACCCTTCAGGGCCCTTCCCATGGCTGTAGGTTACTGGGAAGTCCATATACCTCTTTTTCAGCAGCATGGCACATCCAGATTCTCCAAATTAAACAGGGCATGCAGTAAGCAGCACGGCTTCGCTAAATGGAATCTGCTTCCAAGGAGACCCTGTCCTTCTCCTCCTCAGCTACAATATAATAAAGATTTGGTTAATATTAACATAGGACTGGAGGGGTGTTTCCCTAACTCAGACCTTGCCAGGTCCCTTACAAATGGGAAACAGTGAAGGGCACGTGGGAACTTATTTTAACTCCTTAACTGTCAAGTGCTTATAACCACCCTGTCCTCCTCTAAGTCTTCAACCCTGTGCATAAATCTTTGATAGGACTTCAGTGATAAAACTGAAACGTTATCACAAAAGGCAACCCCCTTCCCCAGTTTTTATTGAAGGCAATTGAGCTGAGAGGTCAGCACTCCCACCCCAATGGCATTCCGAAGAACATTCCACCCCCTGAGGGGTGCAACTATTCAGTCTAATAATTATTTTATTCACCAGTTCCTTATTTTCTAAAGAAGCAGTAACATACCTAACCAGCTCACAGCTGATTATGTACAACCCTGAATCAAACAAAACTTGCAAGAGTGTACGTGGGGAAGAAAAGGGAGTAGGATCAGACTGTTCATCTCCATTTGTCCCCTCTAAAATCAGTCCACACATTAGTGTCTGTATTCCATACGCTTCCACCAACACCAAGAGCCATTTTTATCCAGTGCAACGTCCACTGCCGGCAATGGACACACCACAATGGCCACGATGCCCTTACAGGTACTGAGCCGTGCAAGGCTCAAACTTCCCACCTCTCACTGCTGTCAGCCCAAGGTAAAAGCCAGCATCACCTCTGTTTCTCTGGCTCGGAAGCTTTCCTGTTCATTTCAGTCCATCTTGGCCACAGCCTTTCAGAACTGATTGTGCTGTTTTTCTCTTTTTTGTTTTGTTTTTTTGTTTGTTTGTTTGTTTCTTATAAAGGGAGTTTCCTCTGTGTTCCACTACAATTACAAATGAGACAGTGTCATCCTGTCTTCCACCAGCACAACATCTGGCCCAAACTGGTCTGTGCACTGCTTCACTGTAGCCAGAATGCTGAGAAGCCGCTGGTCTAGGGCATCCAGATGAGGGTCAGAGAGCACTGGTGAGATGGGGTCATGCGACATAGCAGTTTTTAAGGCAGACTTCAGTACTCCATTCTTCAGGTAATTGAGTCTGTTCCAGGTAGAAACCCGGATGCTGCAAAAGAAAAACAAAACACATAATCATACCACTGTCTGGTTAAAGTCCCATCAGCGCTAACTGAGGCCAGCCTCTTGATGGAGCCTCTCACATCATGATTTTATCTGCAAAAATGGCTTGGGAATAGCAGGGTCCAGACATAACTGCAGAACAGGCAATATATCTAGGCGTAACTCAAAAACTTGCAGTGAAAAAGCATGAATCTAATGGGACATAATTCTTATGCTATACAGGAACACTTTCAGCTCCTAGCAGGGAACTTCTCCAACCCTGAGGCCTTCTGGACAAAGTTCCAAACAAAAAAATCAATAGTCTGGCTGTTAATTGAAAAACAAAACTCACACTACCTCAGGAAGAACCTCACTGATCAGCAACTAATCACAAAGGACACAAATCTGTCACTGAACTTCCACAGAAAGTAAACACATCAGTGACCTTTCTGCTTTAATTGCCAATAACTTTTTTATGCCAGTCCATTTAAATAGGTCGCTCCAGGAATCTCCTGTGATTCTCCCAGCACATTTTTTGTGTTTTAGAATCACTGGTCTAAACTCCTTTGCTTTTGATGGACTCCAAGGAAACAGGCAATGCAAGTAAGCGTTATAACAAACCAGCAGTTAAAACAATTCAGTATATGGCTTCTTACAGTGGCATTTGCCTGGCATCAGAATAAAGGATACCTGAAAAGCAAGCAATTGTGAAGTCTGTTAAACTTCTTTTCTGGTTGTGTTTTGAAGACTTTACATGAAAGATTCCGAAAGATTCTCGTAAGACAGGAAACTAAAAATGCATTTAAAATTAGCACAGGAAAACTAAAGGATCTGAAAAGCATTTAGTTTAATTGTTCTCCCTATGGCTTCTGCAAGAATGTTTCAGGATGTAGGTCAGGTGTGCTGTAGCGTGGACAGAGCCCTGCTTGTAGCAAGCAGGGGCAAGAGCTCAGGCTTTCTGCACTTTCTGCAGAGCTCCCAGATTTCCCAGGCCATGAGGGATTCAGGAGACAGAACAATCCATAAACAGCCTCAAAAAACTCTCAGCAAGAGGCTTATTTTGGCAGGCCTAAGGGGGTCAATGTTATCTTGGAGTAACAGCTGCAGGAAACAGATATAACAGTACTTTTCTTCCTGGTACTTACATCTACTGCTTGTTAATGAGAAGCAGCAGCGGCCTGGTGACAGAGGGGACAACAGGAATCAACTTCCCACAGGCATTAGAATAAATGAGCAAAAAACACAGTTTACAAGGCTGAAAACAAAAATCTGCAAAAATTGAAAGCCATTTTGCAAGCCACACCCTGAGCAGTGCTATAGTCTTGCCTAGAAAGAACACTTGGAAATTAAGGCAGTTCAGTTGCTAGACACGCTGTGCTTCCGTTAGGGAGAACAGTAACTGTGCTGTGAACTTCCATCCAACAGGAGCTGATGCAGACAGCTGCAGATGCAAAGTACCTGCCATACTAAGGACAGATTTGAACCAATGACCTGGAGGTGAGACTGCTTCCTATACTGCCTGATTTACTGCCTTAATAAAAATGCATTTCTCAGCCTCCTGAGTGCTGACAACACATCAAACAAACATAGTACTTCAAAACTGGAAAGCGTTGTACCTGAGTGTTTTTCAGGTTGCCAGAAAGCTTCAAATGTAATTTTATTGCAAATCTAAGGACAGCAATTGCATAAGTAAAGTCAACAGCATCTCTGCACTTCACTTACATGCAGCACTGATAAAGAGGAGCTAGGATGCTTCTTTCATCCAGGGCAGGGTTGCCGAAGCTGAAAAGCAAAATAAAAATAAACAAGTTGAACACAATGTTGATCTCAACATCAACAGATTTGTAAAGAATTCAAAAATCAATACTAGGCAATTTCATGCTCCAATAGCTCAAATCATTTAAATGAGAATATAAACAGGTCATGACCAATTACAGAAATAGCCCTCAGTGTCAGCTAACATACCAGGTACATGGAAGAAACATCAGTGTACCTAACTCTTCAGCAGATCAATGCGCCTCAGGAAACAAACTTCAGAGGAGTTGAAGAATAGAGTTCATCTTGTAAAGTGGAGGAAAGGCGTAAGTAACAGAGCATGAGTTCTGCCTGTCTGACACAGCAGCCACATGTCAGTTTAGACTGCCAAATGGTGATCAAGCTTAACACTTCACGATCACATTTCCTAAGGGAGATCTGACAGAAGAATTCAATAGTATTCCAATCTTCATTTAAGCTCCCCCCATTTCCCCCCCCCCCCTTTTTTTTTCTCCTTATAACACCGATTTCAACAAGGAACTTTCCCCTCAGTAAAGATAACTTACCCTATGAGTGTGGCACTACTCTTCTCCAACAATTCTGCTGTTAGTGACTTTAAAAAGCTGTTTCCTGACACTGACTACTAACCACTTCATTTCTGTCTTGATAACAGTTTATATTTTATATAAAAAATGATTTATGAAGTCCCTTAAATATTTTCAAATGTGTGGTTCTGCAAAAATGGCATTCCTAATAATGTTATCATACCTAAAAGTATGTTTTTCCTCCTCTATCATATTTTGCTCTCTGTATCAGCTCTATCTCCATTTTAAACTTCTATTGATACAGCAGACAGATCCAGAAGGCACTGAATGCCACATCACCCAGAGTGACGTTATAAAGGGATCTGTTTATACCATGGCACTCACACAGCAAATGCTGCTATAACATAACAGTACAGCTGATAGGGGTTCTGTGGTAGGAGAAGCAAACAAACCATTAAAAGCTGCTTTTAATAAAGAAGTTCTACTGGATTAATTTGGGAGTTTCTGTAGTTTGATTAAGGCTTCACCCAGAACAATCACACCAATGTAAGCAAAGCACAAAGTACCATAGCCTTTGAAAGTTCCTAATATTTGGTGAGTACTAAGATAGCTTTGGATTTTTAGGGAAAGCAAAACCAAAAGCAATTGCTAACGGGAAAATAAGTGAGAGAAAGATAGAAAACAGAGAAAGCAGATAAATGAGTGCCCTCACACCTGCCGAGGCCTGGCCACCAGGATTTCCCTTACTCTCACCTTTTGGCATTATCCAGAAGGATGAGCATACTGGCTCCTTCATCATCCTGAAAGCTCTCATAGTGATGCCGGTCAGCGTTCCCGATTAAATAGTCAAATATTGCTGTGTCAATGATATCCAGCAGGCGGGGGCCTGAGTCATAGGGTGAAGTCTTCTTCACAGCATCACAATAGCTTTCATCGTACTCCCATCTGTAGGCCATCAAGAGAAATCAAACCACATCTTTGAGAAAGATCCATCCTTGCACACCACAAGTATTCACAGCTCTCCCGGTATCCAATCATCAGTGCTTAGGGAAAAGTTGAGTGCAGCAAATCAAGACTCTAAAAGAAGAAAGAGCTAGACAAAAATGTTATCAGAAGAGTAAAACCTGTGTTAATGCTCTATTGTAGAGAGCAAGCCATCGTTTTAATAAAAGGTTTCATATCATCTTCCAACAGAAAAGGTCAGTTTGCCTACTCACTGCTTGCAAGTGGTTGGGCTGCCTCATGGCACGGATGGATGTCCATCATGACTGGCTTGCTCTCATTTCATCCAGATTTCAAGTATCACGTCTATTTCTACTGCTATGGTCTGCTTCAATCAGCCTTGCTTTCCACCAACTTCCTGACTTTTTCCTGTCTAATGCAAATAACTTCTTCATGGTTACCAATGATCTCCACTGGCTTCAAGAGAAGGGCCCCACGTATGCTCGTTCTCTTTCACTCACAGTTGCCTCTTTCCTCTTGGAATCCCTCATCTTCTCCACTGGCAAGATTCAAAGTTTTTCTATTCTCTCCTTTTTTTATACACATTGCCTATGCACACACCTGCAGACTCAGAACATAAATATCACATCTCCATTCCCCAAATCTAGGTTTCTAAATTTTCCCCTTTCCTTCTTTACAGTTTTCAGAGCTATTCACCACCACCACCAAATCAGCCAGATCTTTGGCATATTTCCTTTCCATCTGTCAATCTAAATAACAAGTACATCTATAACATCTTCCATGTAAAGAATGAAACCATCCTTTGCAAAATAGCAGTTGGCAATGCCTTCAACCATCTGCGAACTGGAAACAAATGGAGGAAACAAAAGCTGGAGAGAACGACGTGCTCAAAAATGTGCAGATTAATTAAAGCTGAGAGAAGATCAGAATTTAACAACTAGAACTGTCACACACCCCAACCTCACCTCCTAGAGGTCTGGACTCTAAGCTCCAATATTCCATCTTACCCCCAGTTATCCAAAGCAAAGCAACAACAAATTATTTTCTCGGTGCTTTTGTTAGCACTTCTCTAGTTCTCTCTTTCTTTTGCATCCAGGTCAAACTCATATTCAGTTTACAGCACAAACCCACAAGGCAAAAGCCTCAGAATGTGCTCTTCCTTGTTTTTCACATGCTTCCTTTATGCTACCTACTCTCTCTCCCCTCAAGTGTTTCTCTTTCTCTTATTTTACTTTAGATTGGCACTTAAATCTCTTGGAAGCGACGTTGAAATATACTCTCTTCTCCTCATTTTTCATTGAATTCTCAAGACAGATCTTTCTCCAACATTTATTACTCATTCTTAGTATCTAATTAGCCTAGGACTTTGAAGGTCAGAGATTTTGTCTATTACATGTCCATTAAAAATTATGTAGACTAATGGCACTATATGAATTATGTTCAAGAGGCCAACTCAGGGCATAGTATAAGCAGTGAGATCAGGAAGAAAACTCCTATGGTTATTTTTTTCATCATTACCAGAAGCAGAAAAAAAAAAGTGAGTGAGACATCTGGAATGTTTCATTCTCCTGATACCCTCCAAGTGAAAAGCACAACACATTAAGATGTAGAACAACAGAACTATGCAATCTGAATGAGTCAGGTTTAAACTTCAGTGTATATTAAGTGCCAGAGGGAAACCCCCACATAAGCAGGTAGTGTACAATAAAAAACAGTCCCTGAATAAAGAACACATTTCCAAGAAATTCAGTCAGTCACTACTGTAATTGACAGCATCCTAAATACTGTTGATTTGGATTGGTTGAAAAGGAGATAATGCCTGCTCCCCAGAAATCAAATTGCACATTTAATACCATAAAATAATTCTTGAATCCATTGGATGAGACTCCTTCTGAGAGCAATCACATCACTGCAACTCAACTGGAATTTTAGAACACGGACTAAAAGTCTTTCCACTTGCCATGGATACAGATTTGGTTTGGAACTCAGTAAGCTTTTCCATCTGCTCTGGCCATGGCAAATACATGGAACTCCAATTTAAACACTAACATACTACATTTACTCTACAGGACTACTAGATTTCATGTCTGTTCTCCTCTAAAAGCATTTTTATATACTGAGCATGCTCCCCAAACACTGCTGGTATCAAAAGCAGGTTTAGTGGCCCAGGAGTCTTGGGTCTTCAGAGCTTAGAGTGTCTGTATGGTGGAGTTATGTAAAGGGCAAGAAAAAGGAAAAAGACAGCACTCAGTACCATGGGAAACAATGAAGGTTTCTTTCTTGCTCACTTTTAAATTAAATCTCATCCCAGACTTCTTGACTTCTACTGCTGTATAAAGAAAGGCACTGACAAAAATCCTGGTTTAGAGCAAGACCTGTTTCTTAATTGGCCGTTGTATGGCAAGGGCAATTCCAGAATAAATTATCACGTACGAAGATTAACCTTATCATGGTCTCATACCTGGCAAGTTTGCCCTCACGGTAAGTCCTACCCCACGGGTGCCGATGCTTCTGAAGAGGCCAGACATCTGGTAGCCAGAGAGTCACTGATCCCTCCATGATGTCCCCATCTGCACAAGCTGGTTCTGTTTCCCGACAATAGTAGCACTTTCCATAGAAGCAAGTGTTATTACCTTAAAAAAAAAAAAACAAAACACAAAGATCATCAAAAATCAGAACTTAGTTTGAGAGAAATTCAGGAGCGTGTTGTTTCAGCAGAGCCTCCCCTGAAATAGCATTTCACTGCACTTGACCTCATGCTTCCTCTCTCTAAGACGGAGAGGCTCAGAAGGGATTTAACAGACATCTATTCATTCAAAACAACATTAAGGACTTATACTCAAAGACAAGAGTAATTGTATTTTCCCAGAGAAATTGTATTTTTATCACAGAGATAATACAACACTGTGCTATCACCAAGCTTTTATGACCTCTTCCTAATCCTTGGGAACTTGACTTAGCAACCTTAGCACTGTTTGCTTAATATATTTTTCCTTGAAAAAGTTGACTGAAAAGAAAGAAGTAAAAAAAAGACTAAGCAGAACTCAAATGGAGTTGGAGACCTGTGATACAGCCTAGCTACGTGAGCTGACTGAGCAGGGGAAACAAGCTGTTGTTCCCAAGACCCAGGAACACAGTAGTGTCAGAAGTTTCTGAGTGTCTTCTGACAGGAGAGGAACAACGAAACCCTGCAGTCTCCAGTCCTCTAAGGGCTTTGAAGCCCGCAGGGTAAAGTAATCCAGTTGCCCGGATTAACATGTTTAGCTTAGCCTTTTCTGTTTCATCCTCCTGGCCTACCTTGGCTTGAATCTTGCCAAGTCAATTCCAGTTCCATTCTCAGAGGCTTTCTTCCAAAACTTTCTTCAACAATGGCATCACAAGGAGGGGACACACTTACTCCCTGTCCTTTCTTTCTCCAGCCCTACATCCATCATCCTCCCCAAATACTGACACGTGCTTTTCACTTTCCATCCTTACGCTGCGGGTTCAAATCCCACACCACAATTCTTTAGTCAGACAGACTTTCATGGTCCCCTGTTCATTCAAACCTGGCTCTTACACTCCTAGCATCTCACCTGGACAACTAAAGGACATCAGACATTTACAACATTGAACTTGCAGCAGACCAGGTCTCTATTTACATGGAAAGGCCTGCAAGTCTCTCTTCCTATCCATGGCTTATAACAGGTCTACCAAGAGACAGAGTTCTAAGAGATTCTAGCTGCAGCTCTAGAAAATCTGCAGAGTATTCATGAGCTACCTTTGCTTTAAAACCTCAGAGATTTTGGCACACGTGAGAGATGCTCCCCCTGATGCAATCTTCTCCCCAGTACCACCCATTTCTCTGATTTATGCTCTGTAGAACATCAAGTTCCAAGAAAGCTAAGGAAAGGCAATGAAAATTCTTTGGAGCCATACTTTTCAAGCCAGTGTTTCTGCTAAAATATTGCTTAGTTATTTTGGCTGAAAAGAGAAGTAAATTCTGCCTGTGGCAGACAACCAGTCAGAGTGCGAAAGGTTTGGCAAAGCAGAGTAACCATCTGAAAGTTCAACCTTATAATTGAAAGCGTTACGTTAACTCAGCAGGTGAGACTACCAGCAGTGCCTGTAATAGAAATACATACAGACACATACATCAGCTGTAATGAACAACCACCACTTAATTCATCCCATCGAGAAAGAACCAGTAGCTATTAGGAATTTCATGAAGAGCCTGAAGGAGTTAAGGCTGCACTCTAAGTCCCTTCTTGATGCTGAATGACCACCTGGCAGGAGATCACATTAATCATCTCTAGTGAGCACTATTACATTATCACAGCATTATTACAGTAAACAACATAAGGAAGTTCTGACATGGTTATGAATGCTTACCAGAGTCTGATGTGGCATAAACAACATTTAACATCAACCAATGCTCCAGCTCTATCAATTATCCCAAATAACCACTGTGTTCACATTAAATACAATTCCATTTTTTTTCCTTTCAGGTCTCATCACCGACTTTTCTAACAGCTTCAGGGAAAATAAATACATTTCTTACTCAAAAAATCCTCATCTGTAACAGCAGCATTAGGGAACACAGAAATCACAGATGAAAAACTACTTGGAGAAAATGAGGCTCTCCTCCCCCGCCAAATGGGGTTACACAAGCATTACGATCTCTTCTGGCACAGAAAGAGGCTTACCAGCTTCCTGTATCATAGTTAACTGTTCTATAACTGTGTCAGAATCCCACAGTTCTTTTTTCCATTAAGCATTCTTCTTTGGTTGGAGGATCCATGGAATCCACTTACCCACAGTCATGAAGGTACCCAGAAGCTGCTCTGTGGCAACTGGTTTGATCTCTGTTCGTAGATTCACAAACCTGCCAACCACCAGTGGAGCTCGTCGGAAACCCAGAATCCTGATTTGAGGGAAAAAGGGAAGGAAAAAAAAAAAAAGCAAAACACAAGATGAGGAATGAAAATGAACAACACGGACAGCAGATTGAATTAAAAATAACCGAACAGTACACTGTCAGTCTCTGTGCTGCTGTGCGAAATCAAGATGATCTGAGACATGGGAATAAAGTTGGAATGCTACAGCAACCTCCTTGCTGCTCCAAAGCCAAGAAAGGAAATTCCTTTTCCTGAAGTGCCTGCATGTTAGACTCACTTTACAGGATATCAGTAACAATTCTTTATTAGACCATTCGCAGCAGAGCAGCACAGGATGCATCATATTCCAAATCTCAGAAACTGGACTTTGTGCCAGAAATATCTATTGTCTGTCTTCTGAACAGGATCAAGCAACAACCATATGGTCTTTGGACTGGTCACATGCAAAAATCATCTATTTGTGGGAATTGCTACCTAATAAAATGTTATGCTTAAGCCCAATTCAATCATACTTGAAAGTACACAGTCCAGGAGTCTGGCCTTTGAACAAGGGACAATCAATGCTATCTTTAGTAGTTAAAGGATCAGCAAGCATGAATCTGAGAAAGCAACAATGGCAAAGTCTCTCATTAACAGCTGTAGTTTTGTTTCATTTGTAGCATGGAGTTTTTTGTTGGTTTTGTTTGTTATGGATAACCAACAAATAATTCCCATAAGTACAAATTAACTCTAAGAACTGGCACCCGGCTGAAAGCGGAAGATGTGCATGAAGACAAAACTTGCAGCAAATACAGATAAGCAAGTTTGAGAAAATGTGGGCATTACAATTAAATAAATGCAGAACTTAAGACTTGGAAAACGTGCTGCTGCTGCTTCAGGCTCACAGCTGAAAGCCCAGAACCCTGAGCTGCACAGCCCCTCCATCAGAGATGAACACACAGTGCCACTCAGGTCCTTCCTGACACAACGGTATCTTGGGCCAAAATACGTAGCTGTCACCACAACAACTAATGCACATGCTAGTTCTGAGGGCACAGTGCTTTTGCTGGGTATCCTTGAAGAATACAAGAACAAAGAGGTACATATCCAACAAGAGATTCTTCCAAATTTGATGCAGTAGTTTCAGTGCCCAATCTCCTTTTCAAATACCTCACAAAAATCTTTAATGACAGCAACCTGCGTAGATCTTTGAAACGCAGTTTCACAAAAAACCCTTATAGTTTTAAACCCTAAAGCAACGTGACATATTGGCAGATGAGAAACAGCTCACATCTGAGGTGTATTTGTCAAGGGACTGAAAAAGCCCTTAACACAGATGATGAAACCAGGTAACCCAATAGATCCGTACCTATCCAAGTGGAAGGCAGCCACTTCTGCATTGTGTCTGTCATAGCCAGCATACGGTTCTCCTTCCACTACATAATCCCTGGCATACCTGTAATTGAAGTAAGAAAGAATGATTCATGCAGGATTTCCATCAGTTCAGCTGTTCAGAGTAACAAGTACAAGAACAGTGCTAAGTTAAACACTCTCTGGGTCGCTTTCAAAATGACTGCCTATGGGAGAAGGAAAATTATTAATGATTTTAAATAGAGTACAAACCACTGAAGTAGTAAATAAAGAGGAAATATCAGTAATTTACAGTGGTCTCAAGAGCTTGGAAGCAGGGCCCATTCAAACTGATGAGTTTTAATTCAACCATATACCAAGCCACAGCTAAAAACAAAGAACACAGACCCAGCTACAGAACAGAGGCCTACTTATACTGGAAAGCAGCATCTCTACAAACGATTTTGGGGTTAGAATGGATTGTAGATGAATATGAAAATAAAACCTGGCATTGTGGCAGAAATGTCAAGTGCTATCTTTGGTAGTTAAAGGATCAGCAAGCATGAATCTGAGAATGCAGGATATAAAAAGGCCACTTATTTTGGTGGAGAAAAGACAATTACCAACAAGAAATAGAAATCTGACACGCATCACAACAGCAGCCTTTAAAAAAAGATGTCACTTAAATAGTCAAAGCAGAGAAATGTCAGAGATTCACGTCATCTGCATCAGGCCTTGATTTGCTAAAGAAGCATTCTTCAGGTAAGCAAAAAATAACACAATTAATACTGAGCAAATGGGTGAAACAATACGCTGTCACATAAAGTAAGGTACAATCATCTCACATTTTCTCATTTCCACCTATGAATCCAACTGTAAAATGGATGTTCTTTCAAATGACCTGGGGCCCAAGCAGTAGCAGTGGAAGTGAAGCCACAGGGCTCTGATGTTTTAACACTATGCAGAGAAGATCTCTGGAGCTAGACAACATTTCATCAGCCTGAGTAAATGCTTTGGCTTCTCTGCAGGGCAGCTCAAGAAAGAATTAACCAGTGCTAGATGGCACACAGGCTTTGGAAGGAGGATTTGAGAGATTCCTTCCAAATTTGACAGTTGCTCCAAACAAGCAACTTCACATGCAATGGTAGCAACCATTAATCACTGCTCACTTAAGCTAAATTTCAAGTAATTGGGAAGTGAGATAGCCACCTTCAGAACCACTGCCTCAAAGCCAGGTCTTTTGTATACACTTAGAGCAGACTTGTGAAAGCACGATCACATTTTGGAAGCTGCAGAGATAAAACATATTGGCAAAACACAATCAACTTCCTGCCTCCACGCACAGCAGGCATCAAGAATTTCCCAGGGCAGAGGTAGCAAATCAAGAGAATCCATTCTTTTCCAGACAGTAAGCACACTGAAAAAGGCTGTTTAACACAGTAACTTCCATACATGGTTCAGGCCAAGCTAGCTAAGCAGACTATTTTGCAATGACAATACAAGACTACCTACAAGAGCAGCTATTCAGCGGTTGCAAACAGAACACGAGCCCATCCATCTGTCCTCACCTGTGGCCATATTACCTAGCACTCTATAAATTGCCTGGCATTTCCTGTAAACACTCCCAGAAGCACAAGTTCTTCTTGCAGAACAGTCACTGCGCTTGCTTGCACAGGCGTTCCGTTATTGGGATATAGTTTAATGCCTGGTGATACTCTTTATAGCACCCACCAATACAGAAAACACTACAGAAATGCCATGCCTCGTCACTGCCTTCATTGGTCACAATGCCTGCTGTGCCACCAGCACCCCTGTGTGAAAGGTTCACATGGTTAAACCCAGCACAGGTCAGTAAATGACCATTTGGAAGCAGGGCTGCAAACTACAGAAGTGAAAGGCAGATGTTTTTCCTCATTCTCTAATCATTCATTAACACGACAGAAAATCTTTATGCTCCTCAATCCAACATCCTTTGGAGAGATACGTATCACTCTGTGATGACACTTGAAATTTGCAATGCACTCGTAAGGCACACCTACCTTACCTTTTTACATCTTTTTCTTTTCTTCTCCTTCCTTTCCCTGAAGGCAGGCAGTTCAAAAAGCTTTACAGATGGGCTCAAGATTTCATAAGCATTCCATCATGTCAAATTTCCCTTCGGGTCACCATAAATGGAGGCCACATCAAGGAAGTATCACTGCTTGCCCATTCTTAATTTGCTCCTCCAGTACTCAACACTGGCAGCCAAGAAATGCAGGGGTTTTTGTTCTGACCTACAAGTCATTTTTACAGTCTTAACACAGCTGCACCAGACACCCAGATACACTTTTAACTGAAGACCACTGTGAACTTTCATTCCTTCCCTATTCCTGAACTGCATTCCTCCATGGCACCTTAACGTGACTTTTATCAAGAAAGACCCTCCACACTCCAGAACCAGCACTTCCAGAATAAGGAAGATGCTGCTCAGCACCATCAGGTTTAATCAACATTCCTAAAGGCTGTTTCAAGCTGTACAGCCAGAGACAGCTGGCTCAGTAACTTCAGGTAACCAGGAGACCAGCAAGGCTCTCTACTGTCTCACAAGTAACAGAATGACCTTTCTGTTTGCCTGCAAATTTGTAACGCAGATAAATGCAACAACATAAATAAGTAAGGCGGCTATTAACTCCGCCACTGAAGGGAATATTTACCTCTTAGGCTTGAAAACAACCTTCTGTCCTCCTTCAAGTATTAGCAAAGCTTTCAGCTGGGTCCCTTTGTATCCCACGTCAGCTTTGATGATTTTCTTTGTTGACATGGCATGCATAACAGCCCCCAGCTCGGGTGTCTCCTCGGGGTACACCTCGCGGGGCACGACCCATTGAGCTGCGATCTCCCAAGGGGACTGCAAGGTGTGGTCGAGCCGAGGGTCCAGTTCTACTCGCAGGCTGGCCATCATGCGGTGAAAGGCGCGCTGGTCCTCCCGGTTGGCAGCCGAGGTGTCCAGGTTGTCAATGAGGAAAACTTTTGTGAAAATGAAGATGACAAGGAGGATGGCCAACAGCACAACTCGCTGCTTTAGCTTCATGGCGACCTCGGGCCCTTCTCCTCTCGCCCCTTCTTCTGAGTGTTACAGGAAGTCTATTGGAGATCAGGTGAGGAGCGGGCTGTTAGTTACTAAATTTCATTTGTAACTTGCATTGTAAAAGACAGATTGCCACTGAGCACCTCCTGGAACTCCTGAAAGTAAACAAAACACAAACTTAAAAGATTGCCTTCCCACAAGCTAAAAATCAATCCATTCTTGGCACATAAGCCTGGATTACCTACACTTGTATCCTAAAGCCCAAGCATTTCTGTTATGTTTTACTGCCTCCCTGTAGCCTGTATGCACACAGAAGGGGAACTTGCCTGATACCATCTCTGTGGAGCCAAAATCACAACGGTGTGCTGCTAGCTGCAATTACAACAGCAGAGACCTTTACTGAAACTGCAGTTTCAGCTGATGGCTCCAATTCCACAAACACCCTTCCATCAGTAGAACACACAACTTCCAGTTTCCTAGAGATACATCTCTCAAGAGAGATGTGCCAGGTAGGCCCCTCTGACATCAAACACTCAGTTGCAGCAGCTTCGCTGCTCATTTCCTGAAGGTGTTAAGACTTAAGTATACAACAGACTTAATTTATTGCCTTTGATTTGTAACCACTACAATTTACTCACCTTTCCTCCATTCTTAAAGTGAGAACTTCACTTTCTTGTGGTTAACTATATATCTTATGCAGTCAACCATAACACCAGCAACCACAAAAAAAAAAAAAAAAGCAAAGTATCTCTAATCTCAGCAATTGAGATTCAGTTCAACAATTCAATTAACAAGAAGAAAAACAGGAAACACTAACATTGCCTTGTCCCAGAAAACTTACCCAGGGCACAGTTAAATTCACACTGTTTTCTAATGGTGCTGCAAGGGGTGCCTCACCTCTCAACAAACCTGTAACCTGCAGTGGTGCACAGCCATCATGCCCTGCATGCACAGCTCACCAGGGCTGCAATGGCTCTGCAGCCACCAGGCAGCCCAAGGATCTAGCTGATCCACCCTGACATGAGCTGCCTTTGCCAATGTTGAGCCGACTCAAAAAGCTGGAGAGAAAAGGGAGGAGGCACAGAAGCTCCAGTAATGGGAGATGACACAGCACAGCCCATCTGTCTCTCTGTGAGTTGGCACATCAGCACTGCCACTGGAGAGGGGTCCTATGCTCATGTCTTTTCCACCTTCATGGAAGACCTGACGAGTGTTAAAGCTTGACCACTTCCCCCACACGTGGTTCCCAAGAGTTGCACAGGCCTCTGAGGAGGGGAAGCTGCAAGAGCAAGCATTTCTCCTGGCGGCAGCACTGAGGATACCTGAAGGTGTAGTTGAAACTACAGCCCACACCAGCACAACAAAGGATAAGCGGCTCCTAATGGCAACCAGTTAACAGTAAAATGTAGACATGGAACTTAACAGTAACAGCAACATAAAAACCCTATGGAGATTAGAGAACAGGGAGAAAGAAGCCTATCAAGCATCAGGGGTGCTTTAAACCAGCACTGTGGTCATGCGCTAACTACATGATGTTAACTTTAACCTACTGGAAAAAAAGTGCTTGTACAAATAGTGAAAGACAACAAGCCAGACGTTTATATGGTAATTAAAACAAATTATTGCTCTTCTCTGTTCTGAGGAGCCTGTATTTCTGCAAACAGCATGTCCATTTGCATACTGCATGCTGCCAGCATGATAACAAGAAGCACAGGCAAGGAAGACATAGCTGACCCCAGAGCCCTGACAAAAACAAAAAGGAAAGTATTTCAGAGAGCCCTAAATTATAATATTATTCTTAAACCTGAAGAAAATAAAGCAGATCAGGCTACATCTGAGTCCCCAGTCACAATTTCATAACTTCATTTCTTTAAAATGAGTAATTCTAGATCATTTTGAACGCTGCTTCTTTCACCTACTTCACAAACCATTAGTTTGTAAGAAGCCGCACAGGAGAACATCCATTCCTTTCAGAACGGTCACTCCTTACTGCGAGATACATATCCATCCATACAAATGTTTTAGGAAAGTCCCACAGCCTGCTGTTGGCCAGGTAAAGCACTGGATAGAAGCCATTCCTAGCTCTGACACTCAAGCTGGGCACTCCATTTCCTACGCTGATTTTCAGGCATTTCTCTAGGGGTGTTTTGGGCTGAGGAGAGGGGGGAGAACACAACTATTGCCACCACTTAAATTAAAGGTCATTTACTTCACTCATCTGTTGTGACAGCTCAAACTAATTCTGGCTGAAAGCCTCCAACTATGTAGACAGAAGCTAGCAAAAGAAATCAAATATTTGCTACAAGATGTTTCAGTAATTCCCTTAGCTGAAAAAGCAAGGCTTCCTCCCCATGCTATAGGACTCCTTCTCACGCTCTGATGGAGCCCTGACCGTGGCTCTGCTCTCTGCAGCTCCAAGCAGGTGAGCTCACTGACTCCTTATGACATCTGCAAGAAAGAGACATCAGCTGCTTTTCTCCCAGAATCAACCAAGCACCCCTGAGGTTGCTACGAGATCGATTTTGCACACTAGCTGCAGAGCCTGCACATTACTCGTTAGTGCCGATGTGATGCTTGTCGCTGTACGAAGCGAGCCAACAAAAATCAATCTTTTCATGAACGAGTTTGCCATGGAGAGCAAGAGCTTCATCTTTATTGTCTTAAATTCAAGATAGTAAGAGTGACAGCACTGAGGTACTGTAAGAAAATATTTATCCGTTTGGAAAGAAATTAATTTCTCCCAAAAGGACAATTAATTTATCTCAAATGAAAAGTATAAGCCCTTGTCACAACAGATTGAAAAAGAGGATTATGAGAGCTTGGGACACGTAAAGCTGGTCCTGGAACAAGAACAGAGATGGGAAAGGTGACCACAGAAACAAGGGAAATAATGGCTACAATGTCATTTTTCTTATTGGGGGAAAATAAAGGAGAGAGAACTCCATGGAACAAAGGGCAAAAGGGTCAGTGAGAAAGTAAGGGATGGAGGTAAGCTTTGATGAGACCCAACAAGAACATGGTTTCAGAAGCAAATGCAGAAGACAAGGCAAAGATCCCCACACTGGGCAAAAAGAAGCAAAGGGACAAAGAAGCCACTTAGCTCCACATCACAGGAGCATGAGAAGTCTGAAATGATACCATGCATCCTTAATACAAAAAGGCATCAGAGCAGAGAAAGGCAAACAACGTTTAAGCCTCCAACCAGAGCTAATATAACAACAGAATAACCCAGAACAACACACCTTCCTCCCACTGCAGGGCAGCCAACACTCATCCCTCTCCCTAAGCTCAGGTGACTCTAAAGCTGCTGTTTTCTTTGTTCTTCTTTTTTTCCCCACTCTCTCCAGTTAGCATTAATGGACAGAAGACACAACCCAGAGAATGTGTTGCTTTATCACCCAAACTCCATCTCCACGACACAGTACAGAAAAAATCCACTTCCCTCTCTATTGCTTTAGCATACTTGCGATCAAGCAGAAAAACAGAAACAGACAACCATACCAGCAATACCACAGTTCATCAGCAGGTCTACACCAAAAATACTTTTAGATTTTCTCCATTTCACCAGGTGATTTCCCAATCAATTCTGCCTTCCATTACAGCCAAGTCTGTGTTCTCAGCAACTAACGAGCTGTCCAAGTCAATATCTAAAGAACAGCACCTGCTCATTACCACGGTTAGGTTATTATGGTCAGGTTGCAGTTGGGACTTGACGATCTTTAAGGTCTTTTCCAACCGAGCAGTTCAATGATGGTGGGCTCACCGTGCACACAAACACCTGAACTGAAGCATGCTATGGGCTACAGATGGCAGCAAGCCCACAGGTACGGCCAGCAGCCTCCAAAGCTAGCATAGCACAGCCAGCCGGGCAGCCACCTCTGTGCAACATGCTCCAAATGACAGGAAAGGTCCTAAGTTTGCTCTGTTGGCAGCAGGACACAAAGCACCAAGGTTTGAGCAGGCGACAACCTGAAACAAACAGGGTTATGCATGCTCTAATTCCTGTTCAAACACACCTTCTCTTTTCCTACGCCTTTTAGAACCTCCTACGAAGAGGCCCGCAGCCCTTCCCTTCCATTTCTCACCTCACTCTGTCGCTCCCCCTGTCTGTGCCGTGCACTGGTTGGCGACCCAGCACGCAAAGCTCCACCTGCCTCCCTTTTTCCAGGAAAATAAAATAAAATAAAATCCCCACTTCCCCGCAGGCAAAAAACCTCGCCGCCAACCTAAGCGCGAACTTTTCTTGGCACAAGGAGAACTGAACCTCCTGCTCCCGACGAGCGAGAGCGCAGCGCGGCCGGCAGGGCTGCGAGGTCGGCTGCCCTGTGAGGGCGGCGGGCGCCCGCATGGCAGCTCGAGGCCGTGCAGGTGCTGCTCCCTCAGCCGCGGCGCGCGCCGCTGCCCAACGGCCGTAACGGTCCTAACGGCTCCGCCTTCCCGCCACTCACTCACTCACACACTCACTCGCACCCTGAGGGCTCCCAGGCCGGAGGCGCTCCGCCGTACCCCGCAGCGCCCCGGGGCAGAGGCGTGCCCGCCCTCAGGTGCCGCCACCCCGCCCGAGCCACGCAGGCAGACGCGGGGCGGATCGACCTTCCTCCCACTGCCCGCCGCCCGTCCCCGCTCTCACCGTGCCCCGCTCCATAGCCCGGCCGGCACCGCCGCCAGCTCCCCAACATGGTGCCGCCCGCCGCCCCGGGCCCGCCCCGATCGTCGTCCAATCGGAAGCCGTCGTCATCTCGCCGACGGGACGCGGCGCTCTCGCCCATTGGTCGGCGCCTAGCGCCCCTGTGCTCCCTCCGCCAATGGGGACGGCGGAAGGAGCGCCACCTGCGGCCGGCCAATGGAGCGGGAGGAGGGGAAGGCGGGCATTAACCCCGTCCTGCCCGCGGCCGGCCCTGCGGTGCGCAGGTGGGGGCGTGCGCGTGGGCTGCCTGGCGTCCCAAATACGGCGCTGCGCCCTGCAACTGGGGGTACAGGACGGCTGCGCTGCATCACAGCCTTAACAGCCGCTACCTACAGCGCTCACCGTGCCACCGCCGCTACAAAAACGATATCATTTCCCCCCTGCGTTTACACGTTTCTGATGGTGCGAATCAGCGCGGGAGGGTTAAGAGAAATCCACCACAGCAGCTGCACGCACGGGGCAGAAAGGCTCCCCAGCACCCCTCCGGGAGCAGCCGTGGGCTCCAGCACCCACATCTGCTTGGGGCGACTGGCTGTGAGGCTGCAGCTGGGTGGGACGGCGCCTCATCCATCCACCCCACAGCCCGAGGCGAGGGGCCAGGAGCAGCACAAGCAGCAGGCTGTGTGCCTGTGGCCGAGAAGGAGCGGCTTAAGCCTCTCCTGTAGTGCTGGGAAGCGGTAACCACCCCCAACCAGCCAGAAGGCGGTGGGGACTTTGGTTGCCTTGCACCTGAGTTGCCGCCTTTCCTGTGCAGAGCAGCCCTGCAGGGTTGGTGCAACGCTCGGCATCCTCACAGCACTGCTTGTGTTACCGCTGGCTCACTCTGACCTCATACAGAATCACAGAATGGCCCGGGTTGGAAGGGACCTCAAGGATCATGAAGCTCCAACCCCCTGCCACACGCAGGGCCACCAACCTCCACATTTAATATCGGACCAGGCTGCCCAGGGTCCCATCCAACCTGGCCTTGAGCACCTCCAGGGATGGACGGGGCATCCACAGCCTCTCTGGGCAGCTGTTCCAGCACCTCACCGCTCTCTCTGTAAAGAATCTCCCCCTGACATCCAACCTCAATCTTCCCTCCCTCAACTTCAAACCATTTCCCCTTGTCCTGCAGTTATCTACCCTTCCAAAGAGTTGACTCCCCTCCTGTTTGTAAGCCCCCTTTAGGTACTGAAGGCTGCAATGAGCTCACCCCTCAGCCTTCTCTTCTGCAGGCTGAACAAGCCCAGCTCCCTCAGCCTGCCTTCACAGGGGAGGTGCTCCAGTCCCCTGATCATCTTTGTGGCTCCTCTGGACCCTCATACACGTGAAGGCAAAAACCTCCCCCTCATTTAAGACTGCAAAAATATTGTCTGAGATGGAAAATATATTCCCTTCCAGGAATTTTCTCTTCCATTTTTAAGCTGAGAAATAAAAACCTTTCTTTTTTCCACAGAACTTTGAGCAGCCCTACCTAACATCTCTCAGCATCCCATCACACTCTAACAGCTCCAGCCATCCACACACAGGATACTTTCCTTGTGCAGTGTTATTGCTAGAGGGAAAGGTACATCTGCATCTTCATGCTACATCTATATGCATGTATATGAATAACACCCTCTCATTTTTATGGACCACCTCTCTGCTGACTCCTCAGCTAATTAAAATTTTAAACCCAACCACAATTACGGCTTTCATTATTAATTAGCACATCAATATTGAAGCGCCAAGCACTGTAGTCATAGAAATGTTGAGAGTTCCATGGGGCCGGGTGGGTTAGGTTATGGGTAAGGTGAGGGGCTGGGGATGGTGTGGGATAGAGGAAGGAAAATGGTTGTGATGGACCCATCATCTTGGAGAGCTGGCAGGCAGAAAAGCTCCGGTATCCTTTGCCAAGGAGGCAGCAGACAGCAGGAAGATCATGAAAAAGGGCTGATAGAACAACGGTTGCCAACAAAACCTGAGCTGGTACTGGGCATGGGAGCTCGGGCTGGGGAACAAGGTCTGACTGGGGGAGAGCAGGCCAAGGACAGCCTCAGAAGCTGGGCTCAGTGTTGGAAGGAGGCCAGAGAGACTGTTAAATAATTCTATCTGCTCCAGGAAAAATCTCAGCATGCTCAGAAGAAAAAGCTTTAAATCAACATAGGCACTGTCACCAGATGCTGCACAGATCTTCCTGCTCAGAGAGGTGTGTGATCCTGGCAACAGGCTGAAGCCAGGTTTTTAAAGTACAAAAGAAATTCCTGAGTTGAGAACAACGCTTGGACTCAGCCAAGCAAGCTGACTGTTGCTTTGCAGAAGGTATCTATGTAAAATAAAACCACGAGCCACATGGAAACAATAAGCTGAAGCCACAGAAATTATTTCAGACAGGGTGACACTGAGGGCAAGCTCCAAGCACAAGCCCTCAGGCCGAAATTCTCAAACAAAATAGATGCTACCTCCTTGCCCTTGGTGAAGCCATGCTGGTTCTCATGTATCACCTCCCTGCCTTCCGTGTGCCTTAGCATACCTTGCAGGAGGATCTGCTCCACGATCTTCCCCAGCACAGAGGTGAGGCTGGCAGGTCAGTAGTTCCTGGGATCGCCTTCTTTTTTATCCTGTATAAAAATGGGTGCGGTGTTGCCTTTTTTCCACTCACCAGGGACCTCACCTGATTGCCACAACTTTTCAGATATCACTGAGAGTGGCACATGAACGGCATGTGGGCTTTGGGTGAAAGTCTCCTTGATAACCAGGTCTCTGCAGCAGACTCAGGGTTTGCAGTTTTCTTGCTGACTGCATGTGTCCCCATTCACCCTGCTCACATTTGCTATTCCACCTTTATACAGACATAAACTTTAACCATCAGCTGAGCCACACAAGCACTCACAGAGCAGAAGAAAAGCAAGTTTGCTGGCACTGGAACCAGACGGGGTCAGTAAGGCCCTCCTGGGCCCATCCAGAGGGAAGGATGGAGCACTGCTTTGAGCAACATTTCTGATGCTCCCCAAACCCAAGTAAAACAGAAACTGCATGCTGTGCATTCCTACTCTACCCCTTGAGCCCAGCAGGCCCCTTTCCTTGCTCCTGCCTGTTTTTCTGCTTGGTTACTGCCAAACCCTGTCCCCTGGTGCCACAGCGACAGTTCAGGAAGCGAAGAACCCAATTCCCTTTGCCACCAACCTTTCTTTTTCAGAGTCAAATTGAAGAACAAAACAAAGTCTGTTCACTTGGTTTCCTATGGAGCACGGTGACACCTGCATCCTTCACATTAGAGGCTGTGCTGGGCTAATGAAGAAGAACATGGAGTCATTGAAACCTCAGAGCTGCCTGCACACCAAAAACCCACAACAACTAAACAAACAAAACCCAACAAAACCAGGTGGTTTTTCTGTGCTTTTAAGCTTCTCAGCAAAGGAATGAAAGATTAAAAAGTTTTCTTTTATTGCCTCAGAGTATTTTCAAATCAAGGTGCAAGTCTGGCTTGCTTGTTTCATGCAGCATCGGTGGGCGGAATCAGTTTGCGAGGTAGAATCCAAGATGGAAAAAATTCTGTGTATGTTACAGTAAATCTTGTTGGAAGAGGAGCATTTTGCTTTTATTGCTAGAAACAATAGAAGCGTTAGACACAAGGGCTGCAACAAGAGTGCTCAAGACACACTGAATCCCCTTCGCTTGAGAGACAGCAAGGAGTCACTCAGCAGCGTGCCAGTCAGGCTGAGCAGGTTTCCATATCTTTGCTTCCCTTCCTGTCCTGCATGTCAGTATTAACCCAAATAAAGATATACAAATCATATCTGACTGGAGAGCAGAGCCAGTGCACTGCACAGAGGCCCCAGAGGTTCCTCCTATCGCTCGCTTAGGCTGTCAGCAGTCGTGGCAATTCTTTTTTTCCTTTTATCAGCACAACTCTTATCTGATTCACAGCACGGAAGTGCTTCATTCTTCAAGGCAGCTCCTTGAAAGCATGCTTGGTGCTTTTAAGAGAGGTCAGACAGGCTGAGAACTGACTGCGGGGACTCTTACTTTGTGTGTGGGTTTTTTTCCTTTTTCCTGGAGTAATTTAATCTTGACCCTAACTTGACTGATTGTGAGACTGCTGAGGTTCTAGGGCTGCTTTCATGCCAAAGGCTACCAGCTCCTCTCCTGGTGAGAGGGGAGACCACCCAAACTCACCCAACCTTTGTTTGAAAGGAGTGATTGATGCTGTTTGCACTCCACGGCCGCAGGTTGAAACGCTTCCTCGCAGACACGACACTCTTCCTTCAGGGCAGCAGGCAGTCGCTGCAGAGCATGGAGCAGATTTATCTACCCACTTCTGATCAGAAGGTGGCACGGCTTCGAGGAAGTAAATCTGGGAGACAAGTGAAAGGAAATACACCTTTGTCAGCGATGGCTCTTGGGGCCCAAGGCAGCCCGGCGGAGGGGAAGCGCACGTCACGCGATCTGTAGCTGGCACGGCTGGGGATATTGCATTTGGAACACACCCAGGGGTGTTCTGGGGGTGGGGGGGAGGGAGAAAGCACGCCCAGCCATTTTGAGGTTGAGCTATTCACTGTTTGAGTCTGCAGTCCTGTTTCTATGAGTGCATCCAGTCTTGGAAGCTGGATCTGTCCGTAAGAACTTGAGTCTATAAATACCTTTCATCTCAAACCTCGTTACAAATGGACATGTTGGGTCTGCATGGAAACCCCATCACCGAGGTAGGGCTCCCTGCCACAAACAAACACACTGCTGGGCCGTTCACTGCTTCCACATCGAATATTAAATACCCATCTTCACCCAGATGAAAGCATGGAGCTCAAGGGAGGGCTGACGTGACTTAAAGCTAACAAAGCTTGCAATTTGTTCGCAGTCCTGGAAGTGAAATATCCATTTTTATGGATATTTTTATGAGATGCTATCTTTAAAGGGCTTCATTACGCTTGAATGTGAACCTCCTCTGCGGTAGAAGGCCCGTCCATAGACAGAGCAGACCATGCAAACACGAGAGAAATACGCATGTGATCGCCCTGGAAGGAAATTATCATACAAGGTGAATAGTGGACTTTGAGCACTTGGGTTTGCTGCGTTTCAGTGGATGTAACAGACAGAAGCACCCTCACATCCTGCCATCATCTCCTGTGCAACGCACGGCTGCACTCACAGCACCGGGACACTCCTTGCTACCCAGCCCTGACCCAGGTGGGGATCCTGTGCTCAACTCGAGCAGAAAGGGAAATGCACGTATCTTTTTTTTTAATGTTATATTAATTGAGACAGTCTCTGCCCAGAAGCACTGTCAGAAACACACACAAGCAGCCGACTTGGAATTGGACCCAGTGATCCTCATGGGTCCCTTCCAACTTGGGATATTCTTTGATTCGGTGATTCTAGGAGTGCAGAAGAACAGCCTTTGTGCAACCCAACCCATTTCAGGTACGTTCTTTGTATCTTCAAGAATATTCCTCCTTATACTGAGAAATGCTCTTAACAAATGAATGGTTATGGTTTTAGCTACAAGATTAAAAAAAAAAAAAATCTGTTCTAATTGAAAAGAGGTAAACGATGTTTTTTCTTAATGACTTCTTAAGAAGATGAATTTGGAAGAAGTTGGACAAATGGCCCATCTAAAATAGGACATAACTCAATAATTAACCCTATGGTATCAACGAGGGCCAGTGAGATCTGCATAATGTCCCTCCGTATGTCTCCACAGGGTGTCAGTGTTTTTTCAAATTTGGGTCATTTCATGCTGGAATCAGACTGATGTCCTCAGCAGCTCAGTTTCAGGAGCCTGCTCCTCAGAGGGCAGCCTGTTTGTCCCTGTGCTCTTTTTTCCCTCCCGCAGCCAATGTTAAAATGACATTTCTTAAAATAAGAAGACCAGAAAGACACAGTTATGATCTAGGGATGACCTGAGGGTTACAAGGGCTTGAGGAGGGGCAGGACTCCAAATTTGCTAGCTGTTTGGTGGGTGGGATTCCTTTCAGCAGGGAATCTAAAGCTCCTTCTTTGGTGCTAGGTGGTAGGGTAGCAAGCAGTGTGTCTCTGGCAGAACTAACTTGAGCTGCACACACTTGGCACTATTTGTCCTCCCATCCCTATACCAGTTGTGCCAGCACGGCGCAGCTGCCCGCGCTGTTGTAAAGTGCATTGGGGAAATGACCTTGGTTAAAAGTAACCTGGCAAAGAAAGGAGGTGTGTTTAACACAGATTAATTACCCCATCTAATTCACCAACCAGCTGCATAAGCTGCAGCAGGGATGAGGTGCTGGCAACTCAGGTCGGCACTGCTGACAACAGTGGTGTTCCAACTAGAATCCAGCTCAAGCTCTGAGAGTACAACAAGGTGGAAACCCAGATGTCCAAAAGCATCTGAGGGTCTGATTTCCCACAGAGCTCAAGTTTGCATGTTTCTCCTACACGAGGAGCCGGTGTACTTTTACTTTCTATTACAAACCTGTCCCCATGAGCAGCCAAACCCAGAGGCTGAGAGCAGAGACCTGGACTCCCCAGGTGAGCATCACTTCCCCAGCTCAGCATCTCTCAGCTCATGAGGTTGCAGTGAAGCAGAAGCTGGCCTGTGGACTGGGCTGAGCGGCTGCTCAGTGGCCAGCCTTCCTTGCCATCACCCATTCCAAGGACTTTTCTATAGGATGACCAGCTCCTCTGCTAAATTGTGTGACTGCTTTTTCAACTCGAAGGAAGCCGGAAAAGTTGGAATGCGATGGTGGCAAATGATGTAATGGGATAAGGATGGTGACCCAGTGGAAGGCCAGGCTCTGGGTCCTCTGCCAGCTGCTTCCAGAGGCAGAAGAGAAGGATCTCTCTTCCACTGACAACTCTCAAGGGAAAAGCGAGGAAGATCACGTGCTCCAAAGAAGAGCATCTTCACCAGGACTCCAACCTCTGTGCTACGGGTTCATTCTGGGCGAGTCAAGACAGCAGGTTCTTTCTCCTTCTTTCTCCTTCCCTTCCTGCAGCAGGCAGGCCACCAGCCTCACAGCCAGCCCCGCTCTTGTTTGAAGCTCCCCGGTGGTCTGCAGAACATTAACATTTCTGGAACGGCTGCACTGAGCGACGGTAGAGAAGGGATATTGACTGGGACCACTGTAGCTATTTCTTAGTCTTTAAAAGAGAAACATCACGGCAGCTATTTAGCACGGCTTTGAAAATTCAAATATTGACAGAAGGAAGTTTTCCGGAGGACGCCAGCAGCGTTTGCAGCAACCCCAGCAGCAGAAACACACTGCAGTGTCAGATGTGGGCTGCAGCACAGACCAAACCCACAAGCTCCACGCCGGCAGAACTGCAGCTGAGCACCAGCACCACTGCACCTTTCTGTTTGACTGCACTGGAGAAAGGGGTGGGTGAGGGCAGGAGAATGGAAGGGAAAGACTAAAAATGCCCTGAGGAACTACAATTGTGTTTGCCAAACGCTGCATTTTACTGGGAAAGGGAGAGAGTGACTTCACTTTTTACCTCGCTTTCCCCACTTCCCCCTGCCCCATACAGACAGATGTGGCTTTGCAAGAAAATTAATTACAGATGGAGGCTAAAAAAAGGGGAAAAACACCCTCCACCGCAAGGCTTTTTCCTCTGCAGACTGGAGGATGGATGGGGCGGCCTGGGAAAACTGGCAGATGGAAAACCCATTACAGATGTGAGGTTTGGAGAATAAGGCTGAGGGACAATTTGAGGGCTGTAAATTTTAATTTTGGGGGTATAAATGCATTGCTTAGCAACAAGAAACAAATAGGAAGCAAGAAGCCCCAGGAGAGAAATGCTTAAATATTTTAGAATCCCTATTTGAGGTGAGGACTGCATTACCAGAGACCTGAGGAGCTGCTATTCTCAACAGCTAACCGAGTGGAGTCAAGAGAGGAAGAAAACATGGGCTTCAATCTCATTTCCACACAGAAGTGAATTGAACTTACTTTGGGAAAGGAAAACAGCATTGTTTGTTCCCATCCTTGTTGTGTGCAGCACACACCTGACCAGATCTGACACGAGGTCATCTTTAAGCACTTTGCTTCCAAGGAAAGACTTCTCACAACGCATCCAGGGCTTTGCAGGGAGGCTGCTTTACAGGGCTGTGCAATCATTGCTACCATATGTCTGACCCTCACTACACGGTCTAATGCCTCTTTATGCTGCTGCATAAATCTTCACCTAGAATTCCTGACATCTCAAAGGATGGTGGGGGCCTCCATCCCCAGAGAGAGGAGGAGAAGGGTGAAAAAGAACAGATCACCTGGAAGCAAACACCAAATGTTTTACTCCGTTTCTTTACCGTGAAAAGATGAGGACAAAGAGGAAGGGAGAAAGACATCGCCAGCTCTGGAAGTCAAATGTTACTGCTTTTGTCTTTTTTTTGTTGTTAATCCACTGATACTCCATAAACACGAAGACGAGTAAAGCACAAAGCTTCCAAACGAGCCCAGTAAAAAGGGAACTCACTAAGGATTAAAAAAGGAACGCGTAAGAAACCAAAACTCCCTTAAAAAGTTACTTTTCTTTTAAGAGCCTGAAAACAACAACAACAACAAATAGTTGTTCAAGGACATACACGCACACATTTATATTCAAAGAAGTAACCAAATGATCAGAGCCGACATCAGGCAGTTTTTGCCTCACTGCAGAGCACTACCCCATAACATACCTCGGGGCTGTGCTGACTTGGTAGGAGCACGCTCTGATCCCCTCCTGTGCTGCTGGACGTGACATCACTGTGGCTTTCATGAGGGAGGTCCGCACTGATGGAGCTCTGAAATAAGCCAGACGTTCCCATTCAGTTTTGCTGCTCCAGCTAAATGGGAAAACTCCAGTTCTGGAGAAAAAAAATAGTCCGCAAACCCAACCAAACAAGAACTCTTGAAATAACCAAATCCCAGAGGCCTGCAAGAGTTAAAAATCGAGGAGGAAAATTTATTGGTAGCTTAGTACTTCAGGCCAATGAAAACGGCTGTTTGGATGCACGTATTTGCTTCAAAATTAATGAAAAATGAGAAGCACAACGGACACTTCTTGTTCAATGGTCAGAAATCCAGACAGCAAACAGCATTTGGAGAGAAGGCACTCTGACACAGGACAAAGTAGCTCATTACTCACACAGTTTGCCTCATTTGGAGGGCTGGAAGAGTTCTCTAATTACCTAGAAAGGGAAGACAAAGAAGCCAATATCAAATGCAGCTAAAAACTGTGCCTAGAAACGCATTCAGTTACCATCCTTGGTACGCTAACGAAGCCAGCTCAGAGTTTTAAAGATAGAACCACAAAACCTGAGACATTTGGACACCAATTATTCTTTGCTTAAAGACAAGACAGAGCAAGGCCTGGAGGGCTCCTCGGGTCGCTTTTGCCACCCTGGAATCAAAATTCTTCACATGAGTGCACTTTTGCTTTGTTTGCCATTTGGAAAAGGTGATGGACAACATGAAAACACCAACTGTGAATAGCTACTGCCACCAACACCAACAGATTTTGAAGATGTTAAAAATGTACAGGCTAAAGCTGCCTTTAAAGATGAGGGAAATAAATGGTTCTGTATGGACCCCCCAGTGTTTTTCTGAGCAGCGCCGCATCAGCTGAAACAACTCGATGCCAATAGAACGGACAGGATTCAAAGAACCAGCTCCAGCTGTGGTTAAACTTCCAGCACTAAGGGATGCTCAGACTGCCATTTTGCAGCATGCTGCAGTGATGGGCTACACCAGAAAGCAGCGTCTGCTGCAGAGGATCTGAGCACCTGCCCCAAAGCCAGCACTAAGCCATTCCTGGAAGACAGGCTTTTGGGAAACAGATTGATGCTTGTCCAAAAGAGTCATGTAACAAAAGCTTGTCTAGGAAAGACTTCAGAAGGATAATTTTAGCTTGGTTTGGAACAGGAGCAGAGGCTTACAGTAGGAGCTTAGTGTGCTGAAGGTACATGAGGCTTTGGAGAACATAAGGGCTTTGTGTCTTTTATGTTCTCCATCCCCACTCTTTTTTGGGTGGGTGGGAAAAGGGTATGTGCACGTTTTCTGAAGGGCACTGCTGGTGTTCTTTGTTCCCCACTTTAAAAGCGAGGGCTGGATTTGTTATAGCAGTAATACTGTGGAAAGACTAGCTGGCAGAGAAAGCAGAAAGGGTAAGGAGACGTGCACATCCATTGACTTCCCCACAGGACATCTAGGCAGCTCCTTTCCTTCCTACCTGAACTCCTTCCAGCAGAACTATTGATAGAGACTTCTTCCCTCCACTGTACTGCACGAATCACAGAATCATAGAATGGCCTGGGTTGCAAAGGCCCACAGTGCTCACCCAGTTCCAACCCCCTGCTATGTGCAGGGTCACCAACCAGCACCCCAGGCTGCCCAGAGCCACATCCAGCCTGGCCTCGAATGCCTGCAGGGCACCCACAGCCCCCTTGGGCAAGGAACTTTTTTTCTTTCTTTTTTTTTTTTTTTAGCAAACCAAAGGGACAGCTTTCCAATTCCTGAACTAAAGGCCTGGTTAATAAATCGTGCATTTATCTCATTTAAAACACAGTAAATTGGAGGAGCACGAAACTCCTCCTCTGCTGCAAAAAAAACCACAAAACACTTGGCCCACCAACGCCAGAAGATGAGCTTAATAAAAAGGCCCTCGCAGCTTCCAGTGTTTTTCCTACAGTCAGTCAGAACCAGCTGACACGATGGTAAACATGAGCCTGAAACCAAGGGCCCCATCCAAGCACAGGCTCCCCGCTGCTGCTCATGCTAATAGCCTGACCTGGAGGTAATGTCAGCGGGAGCACTGTACAGAGCTCCCTCAGATAGCCTGGATTTCCAGGGTGGAAGAGACAGGAAAACTTAAAGCTGTGTGAGAGTGTAAGATAAAAAGTGTAACATAAAAAAGCCAAAAAGCTCCAACATTTCAGCATTGCCAAAATTTACACGTGTCTTCACTGTACAATGCAAGGATGCAAAATAGAACACAACACTTCTCATTCCACCTTTGCCTTCTGATGAAGCTTCTTTCCCCCTAGTGTTCCCATCACAAAAGCAGAGCGACATCCCTGCAGCAGCAGTGCCATGGAGCCTGCATTCTGCTTCTTTTTTTTTTTGCTTTGGAACAGAAGGGCATCCATAGTGAGGAACGAGCTTTATTTTGTTGGATTCCTTCCTGTACGAAGGTAGAAACTCCTACCAAACCCCACGCACTTGCAGCCAAAGTCATTTCTCTCGCCAACGAAGCAACACAGGTCACTTGACCCAGGGTGTTAACAAAGGAAAAAGCCCTCAGAACTCATCCACATTCCTGAGTGAAAACAGGCTGCTAAAAACTGCACTCGAATTAAAGAGCATTATAGTGTGGAAACTGAAATCGCATCAGATATTCCACTGGAAAACAGAAGGAGAAGCTTCTCCAAAGTGCAGGACGGCACTGCTGCTCTTGGAGAGCAAAGGGGAGCAAGCAGCCAAGGGGCCAGCCAGGCCTCCCTGCCAAACAAGTATGACTTCTGATGCTGCTGGAACTGCCGCTGCTGCTGTCACCCTGCATTTGATACGCACTTCAAGCAGAGGAGAGAGATTTGGGACAGGAGAGATGAGATGGGAAAGGCAGTGAGCAGAGATAGGGAAAGGGGCTGCTCTGTTCCCCAGGCTCTGCCTACCCCTGTTCCTTGTGAAAAGGCTCCTTCAGCCAGACATATCTGTCAGCCGCCAATCTGCCTTGCAAGATCGTGATGCTCTTTGATTTTATTCATTCCTGCTGGAGGTTTTGCTTAAATATAAACAGCGCAGCATTTCAGCGGGAATTAAAAAAATACGAGGAAAAAAAAAGAAAAAGAAATAAGAAATTCCCCAAACCTCCAGGCACATTTTAAAGCACATTAAAAAAGACACAACAGTTAACAGCTTCATACATACCACAGCTGCAGTGATTTGGAGCAAAAGTAAGGAACGCTGAATGTGTTAGTGTTTTGTTTTAAAATATGGCCTATAGGCTTCACATTCAGGCAAGGGCCCTCCACGACACCGACGTCTCCCCTTCCAGGCCAAGTCCTTTGCTAACTGTGCAGACATTCAGCCCAGCCTTTGCCAGCTTCACCCATTCTCCTGGGCTCTCTGCTCTCCTCCCTTACCCTCACAGCCTCAGGGTTCACCTGGTGAGGCATTAGAGAAACGAGGACATCACTTCCACATGCTCTGTCTAGGGGCAAGGTGGCTGCTGCCCCTTCTTTGGCTGTGAAAAACAGAGAATATTAGAAGCCAGCAGTGTTTCCAGAGGAGCTGCCTTCTCTCCAACTCCCAGCGCTCACAGCCACTTCTCTGGTGGAGAGGGAGAAATCCAGTGATCACGATTCTTCCCATTGTCATTTTGACTCCTCTGTCTGCTTCACGTGCCCAGCTGTTGGACTGCAGGAGAGCAGAGGCTGTTGTGAGGTCCCCACGGCTCTGGGAACACAGGCATTAAGATTTATGACCAGTAGGCGAAGAACAACTCAAGAGGTGCGTTATTGCTTGTGATGAGGGATGTATGAAAGAAGCCACAGGGTACTTTTTCATTTGGTGGTGTTTCTTTAGTTCTTCTTGGCAGCAGTCTTTGGTTATTGCTCTATTTTTCTTTCCCCTCCCACTCATCTTTCATCTTACAGCTTCTGAAGCTGACTTAATTACAACGCACCAAATGTTGGAAAGATATGCACACAAATGCTAAGCAAGGCAGCAGCTAAAGCTCCTGACGAAGACAGGCTGAGATACTATCCTAGCACTTTATCCCAAGTGTGCAAACAAAACAAAATCCTAGTCCTGAGCTTCAAGGGCTCCCAGCAACCCAGAACCAAGAGCTCAGTAGCACCTCGTTTTGGTTCTGCCCTGCCAGCACAAGGCCTGCATTGAGACTAAACAGGAACCAGAGATGGAGCCCTTCGGTTGACCAACACACAACTGGCAACCCCACCCTTCTGTAAGATGTGGAAGAAAAAACATAAACTAGAAGTTTTCCCGTTCAGATATTCGTATTTCTACTGAATTCTATTTCTGTTCTCTTGAGGCCTTGTCTGGAATATTGTGTTCGGCCTAGGGTGTCCAGTGTAAGAAGGGTATGGACCTGTTGGACTGGGTCCAGAGAAGGGCCACAAAGATGCTCAGAGGGCTGGAGCACCTCTCCTATGGAGAAAGGTTGAAGGAGTTGGGCTTGTTCAAGCTCGGCTCTGGGGAGACCTCAGTGCAGCCCTGCAGTACCTAAAGGGGCCCACAGGAAAGCTGAGGAGGGACCTTTTACAAGGGCACGGATGGACATGACAAAGGTTAATGGCTTTAAGATGGTAGATTTAGATTAAATATAAGGAATAAACTCTTTACTACAAGGGTGGTGAGGCCCTGGCATTGCTGCCCAGAGAAGCCACGGGTGCCCCATTCCTGGAGGTGCTCAAGGCCAGGTGGATGGGGCTTTGGGCAGTCTGATCTGGGCAAACCTGCTGACGGTGGGGGAGGACTGGAACTGGGTGTGCTTTAAGGTCCTTCCAACCCAAACCACTGATGTGATTCTACAATTGTGTTTCAAGAAAGGTTTACTGCCTTTGTCTCCACAGCCCTCTCTACCTACCGGCAACAGCAGAAGGCTCTGACGGCTCTTTCACACAGATTTTGACATTCTTGTTTGAAACAAGGCCAAAGGATGAACAGCTTTTTCTTTTGTAAGCTTTAACAATGCATTCCAACGTGTGATTAACACGAAGTAACGTTTTGGTTTCTTGACTCTTCTGATGTGAAAGGTGGGACAAGATAATCAAAACAATGTGGAGGGTGTACACATACACGGTACCCTTATGCTTTTAGTATTTCTCAAGTGCTGTCCACAAAGAAAGCATAGGCCTGCACTGTGAGTGGCACACGTGCTCTTTGAAAGACAAAGCAATTTGCCGATGTAAGAAATGTAAGCAAATACCTTCTGACATTCATCGACAGCGTGTGTGAACAAAGGGACCAAAAGCAGGGCAGTGGTATTTTATAGTGCCTCTAATGCCAGCAAGGAGGGACTAGCAGCACAAGTAACTTAAAGAAAAATGAAGAAAGAGAGGTGGTGTGTGCTCTTCATCTGTGCTGCAGAATTCAGAATAATTCTATAATATATAAATAAAATTCTCTCAATCTTCTCAAACTCGGATATACAGATGTGTTACTTTCTGTAACACTGTTTTAAGTGGGACCCAGGTGTTGTAAATCAATCTGTAATGCTCATGAATGCTCTCCTTCAGCTTTCCATGCAGCACACAGGGGCAGAGCACTCACCCCTTGCACAGATGGTGCAGATGGCACATACGACCCTGGCAACTCGGCACAGCTCAGGCAGTGGATCTCTTTGTAACAGACTTCAAGACTCACGTCTATAAAATGAACCCAGCTTCTGAACCGATGTTGACCACAACCATCGCTCCCTGCTTTTGAATTTAAAAATACAAGTTGTAAATCCCATCTCCAGCAAGAATATCTCATATATGAAAACTCTTATTCAGCTTTTCTGGAGATTGCGCTGTTTAGAGTGAATGTCCAACTCCGCACATGAGCTGTATGTGACCAATTAAGCCCAAGGAAACATGCACCTTGTCTGTATGGTCCCACTACCTCGTTTTATACACTATTACTTTTGTATTTTCTCCTATTTTGTTTTGCACTGTCTTTTCTTGGCCTTCCAACCATATTAACCAGTCACTACAACCCTTCTTATTACCAAATCGTTTAAAAGAAATGCCTGTACTTTCAGACAGTAAAACATGGAAAACTCCAAAGAACAGAAAACTGCAGTCCAGTGTAAATCATAACTGCAGGGCACTGATAATAAACCAACCTTATTCAGGCCAGATAAAGCAGCAAATTCTCATGTAGCACACCAAATAATTTATCCTCAGCCAGAACGACACTTAGTCAGAAACTCAAACAGCCGTCTTTGTCCGCACATGGAGGCTGCCAAGTCTCCATACTTGAATGATCTCATAGACTCTGGAAAAAAAAGAAAAAAAAAAGAAAAAAAAAAAAAAGGAGAAACAAAACATTTTACCACGCTAGCTGAATAGACAGGGGCAAAGAAAGATCAACGTTAAAGCATTGTAGAGGTTTGGGTCTTCATGCAGATCTTTAGAGAAACTTCAGGAAAAAAATATGAACACAAAGTCAGAGAAAAATAGAGGACCTAAGCAAAACCTCCCTTAAATTTCCTTGCTTACTGTCAACGAGGAACAGTCTTTCCTAAACACCCATTTCTTCTCTCTACTGAACTCACACCAAGCACAGCTCGTACTCGTTTCACAAGCAAGGATAAGATGTGTAATGAAATATAACCACTCTTAGAGAAGTTCAAGTGCAAGGGCAGTAACACTTTCCCCCAAAACATCACAAAAACGGATCAGTTTTCATCTACTGTGACTTGCTCTCTTGCTGTCTGTAAGACGTCGCTCAGAAGGGAAAGGAGAACAGAGGAGAAGGGACAGAGCAATGGGAGACAGCGTGGATCCAGGCGAACAAGAGGACATTGATGGACACACTGCTACCTAGCAAGAATCGTGTGCAGCCCAGTTGGCCGGTGCTTAGCACTGAGCACAGATAGTTACTGAGCTCAGCTTGGTGCCCAGCTGTGTACACTGGACCTGATCCTCTACTTGGGTGAATTCCTGCAGTTCAATCAGTCTATGAACGATGACAATTTTACCAGCTGGAGACTGGCTACCTTTTGAGTTTCTGAAAACACTGCGGTGCCTTTCAACATGCAGCTGCACACACGAAGCCAGCTCCAGAAGAGCACACAAGCTGTGTCTGACCGTGCTCGGATGGGACAAAGGCGAGCAGAAGCCACGGGCTGAAATAGCGACTGAGAGGTTTGGATTTCTCCCTTGCCAGCCGCTGGGTTAGGATGGGCTGCATTTCCAAATGCGCTGCATACTCGAACTCCCAGTTGACAAGAGAGACTCAAGCAGTCCATTATACCACTGAAAATTATGTCCCTTGCAGCGTTAAGCCAGGCACCAAATATGCATAAGCTATCTTAAAAAAAAAAACAAAACAAAAACAGGCATAAGTCACTTGCTTCACCTCAGAACGAGTGCATAAACTGCACGACACAGGGAACGTGAAGATAACTTTTAATTTTTTTAAGCCTTACCAACAATTATCTACAGTTTAACAAGGAGTAGTGAGGAGAGTGACATCAGCTGCAAGTTTGGAAACCCCATCTCAGCACCCCTCGCCCTCCTGCTCGTCTCTGCGGGGCTCCGTGGCACACGGGCATCACTCGGCACGCACCGATGGGAAGGAAGCAGCCTTGGTGCCACGTGTGGGGATTAGCCAGCATAGCTGGGTCCGCACGGACCGCAGCACCCTGCTGCACACCTGCAGGCAGTTCACACTGGAATCTCTCTCCCTGGTCCTCTCTGCATAAATCAAGCAGCAGGGAGGCTCAGAAACATGACGAATACGTTGGCTAGAATATCTCCTGCTGTAAAGACACAGGGAGGAAGGGGGATACTAAACTAACCTTGCCTTGGATGGAAAAGCAGCTGGAATTTAATGTTCTTGGAAGCCAGCCCTGGCTGTTCAGACGTGGATCTGCCAGGGAAGTCCCCAGCGGAGGCATTGCTCATTCTCCTAAACTAAAATGTCAAGAGAAAACACTGGAAATCATTAAGCACTCTGTTCAGCATTTCTTGAGCCATCTCAGGCAGGGGGTGGGGGAAAAAAGCCTCAGCCACAAACAACACAGAAACAAATTCTCAGTGTTAATACAAAGCAGAGGGGAGAGCATCAGAAATCCGAAGCAGGATTTCACTTAATCTTGTTCGTCTGAAATGACATAATACCAAGCCAGCCTTGGGAAAAAAAAGAGAAGGAAGATGTGGAAGTATGGAGCAGAAAGCAGAATGCACCTCTCCTCCCAGCACTTCTCCAGCACAGTGCCTTCTTCAGTGCTGAGTGAAAGGCATAACTGGGCAACAGTTTGGTACACTGTGGGACCCCCATCCTTCACAAGAAATATAAATGACCAGTTGGTGCCCATTGATACAACTGAAAGCTCGGTGGCTGTTTTTGCAAAGAGCAGAGATGAATTCAGTCAGCTCTCCTTGGTGGCCAACTGGTAGCAGGTTAAGTGGGGTGGCTGGCTGTTTGTTTGATGGCAGAAGTATTCGTACATCCTAACAAGATGAGGTTCTGTATTTTGTGAGCAAGGTAATCTGGATGCTCAGGGCTGACTACTGCAATAAATGCCAGAAACAATTTCTCTTCCTCTGTACTACTTGTAAAGCATTTGGCGGCGCCTTTTGGATGAAGGCTGCATTGAAAAGGGGGGAGAGAAAAAAAAAAAAAAGACTTGAACTTCAGAGAAGTGTTAAATAATAAGGAATCAACTGAGAAAGTGCTGTGCAGCAGCCAAACTTGATGTTTTAAGCTCAGATTAGCAACATCTCTTGTGCTGGAAAGCATAGCTAGAAGTATTTTCCTGAGCAGTCCCACCATGGACCACTGCACAAGTACAAAGCATTGAGTCCAATGGCAACAGAAACATGGACTTCTTTTCTCTGAATACCTGGAGAGGTGTGTGAGGACTTCTTATAGGACATGTGGAAGGGGGTCCATTTGAAACAGGCAAAAAGAGGAGTACCTCTCGCCTGATGGAAAGCTCTCCGAAGGCAGAACACACGGCGTGCATGAACTGAGCAGCTCCTACTGAGCATCCAGAAGGGCTGAAAGGATGAAGTGCAGACCTGGGTATCTTGGCATGGCTGTGCTGCTGCTTTGAGGCCAGCGGAGGGAACAAGAGAAACAGAAGACTGAGATACAAGGGAGATTTCCCAAACCTGTGGCTAACACGTTCCATAGGCATCGCTTAAAAAAAAAATTACATTTAAAAAAAATCAACAAAATTAGAAGCAGCCTTTGAGCTGCTTTGGGCTGAGACATCTCTTCCCAGAGGCTTTCAAGCAGAAAGAATCCACATCGATTCCAACACTGCTGTATGTTGGATTTAAATGGACAGAATTAAAACAAAAAAAAGGTTTTATCTTTAGCTGGCTGGTATAGCAATTTTCATCTGAAGCAGATCACCAGGACAAACGTATTCTCAGGGATTTCCTGTCAAGAAGTCACTGTAACACAAACATTTTTACTGGGAGAAAAGAAAGCTCACCAGTGACATCAGCAGAACACTATTTCCATTTAAAATGGAGAGTGTGGCAACTTCAGGTTTAATGGAAATGAAAGCGTGCTGGCAGTGTCAGCTAAGCGCTAAGCCACTCGAGAGGTTTGCTTAATTTTTAAGAAGTCATGCTCCTGAATGGGACGTACTGTCAGTGCTATTACAGATCCGACCCTACTTTCCATGTGTGCTAATGGAACCCTTATGGTTCTCCGTTCACATGACTTCAGTTTGCATGACCACAATAAATGTGTTATGGCTTTAAATCCTAAGCCTGATCTTTTAGGAAAAACTATATATATATATATTTTTTTTTTTTTTTCCATAGCTCATAATTAGCTATGCACCAAATGTCTGATTACCAGCTCTGATCCATCTTCCAGTACAAACAAAGGAACCAGATTCCACCTTTGGAAAAGCTGCGTAAATTGGTGTTTTCTGAGCAGTGCAGATCCCTACAATATAAGATGAGGTAAATAAAGGCCCAGAGTTCTTTGAAAGCTCAAATTATTTCATGCGCAGACATCTCAGCTTGAAAACTCACATCCTAACAACTCGTATTTCAATAGAAGGCATAAGGTAAGAAAGATCTGGGCTGCCCTATGAGCTCCCAGAAAGGGGCAGGGCTCAGTAAGAGTTCTAGCCAGGCAACGCTGTCCCTTCAGTGCAATTGAACTCAATGCTTTCTACTCCTTACACATTAGAAATAGTATGATATTTAAATTAACAAACGAACAAACAAAAAAAAAAACACAACAAAAAACCAAACCATGACTTTGAAGTTCACATTTCCTTCAATATTTAACAATCTCTGGGACTGTTCCTAGAGGACCACCGCACAGAAGAGACTTCCTACGCGGCTAAATGCCGTCCCTTGGGACCGCTCACCTATTTATAGCTTCTTTCATCATCTGATTCAGCCCCACAGAAAAGCCTGAGGGCCTCGGTCCCCACACTTCCCTTGAGAAGCAATAAGAGGAGATTTCCCTCTCCCTGCTGACACGGAACATCTTTTATTCACAGCCAGTTTACGCGCGGTTGTCCATGTGACATCATCTCCTGCTTTAGATGCTGCTTTTCCATTTCTTGTGTTCCGGGGTACGGATAAAGAGCTTCTTCAAGTTTTGCAATGTGGGGATAATACATTTTTTAAACACTAAAGAGAAGGGGAAATAAATTCAACAACAGTAATTTAGCCTTAATATATGAAGTGTTGGGTGCCTCGGTAACTCTTCAGAATGAACCATGAAAACTCATCCACAGTTCCCAACATTCAGAGCAGCACCGACTTAACTCAATTTATTTCTTTGCCAGCAGGATATTTTTATTTTAATCTAACTGCCTGCTGCATTTCCATCCCAAATACTTGGCAGTGAAGGAACAAATAATTGGTTGATATCATCAGAGCATTCCATGTCACTATCTAAGTAGAAATGACAGGGAGAATAATATATTAAAGCCTAACTGAAGGACTCATTGAGCCCAAGGTAAACCAATCTGATGCCCCACAAAAGCCTCCTTTGGAAGCTGTTCACACACACGCACAGCAGCGGGGAAAAACACGGCTCTGTGTGGTTGCTTATTTCCAGTACTGAAAAAGGACTTAAAGGACCACAAGGAAACAAAGCACTGTTGTAGAAAACAAACATATAAAGCTTTGCGTGGCTTCTGTTATCTCCTTTTATTCTTAAAACAAAACAACGCATGAGGGTGAATTAAGAGGTTTGTGTTTCCTTTTTGCAGTTAGACCTGGTCAACCACTGTCTCCTTACCTCGTCTACTTGAAGGAACTGTTTTACCCTGATTTTCCCAGCTCACTTTTATGCAAGCAGAACAGCAAGAGGAAAATACAACTTACCCCTCCCTTCTGAGACTGGCAGGAGACTTGACAGGAGCAGCAGCCTATCTCACAGACCTCCTCCAAATGCATTATTAAACTTAGGTAAACCACTTCTTGGGAACGTTAACTGACATGCTATTAGAAGACCTTCATCTCAGTAAGCTTTGTACAGAGACCACTTTCTTACAGTGGTTTTGATATTATCAGCTTCCTTGAGCGAAAGAGATCATTTTGTCCACGTGGAGCCCCCACTGACATCCCTGGGGCTTCACTTCCACATACACCCATATCCAGCATTGGCAGCACCAGAAATTAAATGGATTCAGCTTGCCCAACATTCTTCTTGGTCTGTCTGTCTGACACAGCCAGGCCACTGATGGCTTTACCTTCACACATCATCAGCGCCGGACCATATGATTTAATTGGGATAACGGATGGACTTTTACCAGAAACACTGGAGCAGACGTGCTCTGACAAAGCCCTTGCCTGATTACTTTATGCATTTATGACCCGCTGGAAAGTATTGGATAAAATCTCAGCAGAGCCTGGCTTAATCTCCAGCCTGGCACTACTATTGCTGTTACGCACCAACCACAATGCTTTTTTCTTCTCCGTTATGCCTCAGTTTCTCCCTCTGTAGCAAAATGGCAGTGCGATACCAACTCCTTCTGTGAGGTGCTCAGACCTGCTGATGAACCACCCGGTAAGGAGAGACACCTAACTCCTTGCTGAGACAAAGAATGGGGCAATAAGGCACCACCACTCCTGAGGAACAGCTTCCCCACCTTGCAGCCATCATCAGGTCACTTTGTTTGGCAGATCTCATCCAGCCAAATGGAACTGGAAGAATAACAAGGAATAGGATTTAAGCAGGATGTTGTTTAGTAAATATTTGTAAGATACCATAGTAGCAAGCATGATATGTCTCCGTGTAATGGCTAGCAGTTATTCTCAAATAACCAAATAGCTAATACCTTTATCCTCAAATAGTTTCCTTATTGCAGCACCTCACAAATTAAACACAAAGCTGCTTGCAATAACCTTTTGTTTAGGCATTACTTTGACTTCTAAAAAGAAAAGTAATCTTCCTGAAAATAAGTAATAATATACAGATGTCTGTGACAAGACGTAAACTATGATTTAAGAACAAGCCTGGGGCAAATTTCACATTGGCTCTAAGCTTGTGTGTTCGTGCCATGTTGGTTCTGCTCTTTATCATCTTACATGTACAGCTTCAAGCCCTTTATGAAAACCATTCTTTCTGAACAGAGACAGAAAGCACCGCACCCCCCTCCCCTCTCTCTTCGCATCCCTCACTTCCAAACTTTGGGATATGTAACAAAGCAAGCATCACACTGTGACCTTCACGTACAACCCTGCTTCCAGTCGACAGCGAGAGTTCATCTACTGCTTTGGTGGCACACAGCACTGCAGGCAAGAGGCCCCAGGATCAGATCATTCTTTCTCTGTAACTGTAGCGTCCAGACATTAGTGGAAGCAAGACTCTAAGATTAAATGAAAATAGAACAAGCTCTTATTTTCCGACATCAAAGACATTAAATGCAACCACTGCTGCACGTACTGCTCTATGTGGTCTCTGCAAGTACCTCTGCAAGTGTACCAGAGCACAATCCTGGGAAAAGTTGCTGTGTTCTGCAACCTCTGACATCTCTAGAGCCACCTGTCCTCTTTCACCACACTAACATCAATTTCTGTAAAAGAAAATGTGCTTCCACAGTCAAACTGGGATGCCACAGGCTTTATAGGAACACTGAGTTCCCACAGACAGACTTCTGCATGATGGATCCTCAGAAATGAGCATGGCTGGAGCTTGAATGGATTACATCACGACAATTAAGAGCCTAGCAGAAAGATTTATGACTGCCCTTATTATGTTGTATGAGATGTAAACAATCAAGCTATCTTGCTTTCAGAGCACAAGCCGATCATTAACTGTCAGAAGCCACTTAAACTGCCAAAAATTTACTCCACAGCAGCACAGGTATCAATGGTAAGGCATGAGAAGAACAGCAGCACTGGTACGATTACAGACAATAGATTTCAGTCCAGTGGGGCACTGATCACTGGAGGCGAGACTGACTTAGTTTGGTAACTTCCTATAACAGGATTTTGGATATACAGCACAAATCAAAGGTTCCTAAATGCTGTCAGCACCAAATAGCCACAATCAAGCAATGCAGCAGATCACAGTTATAAGCACCACTTAGACAACATCGTTTTGAATTAACCCTCCATGTTTATGCCCAATGGAGTGCATACTGCTACTCCAGCTCTGGAAAACTCAGGATTTGCTTACGCTTTCCCCAGTACTACTGCATAATGCTCCTGAGCTGTTCACAATACAGTGAATTTCACTCTAAGCCACTGCTTTGTGCATGCTCCTGGGCAAGGCAATGGCTCCCTCTCCCCACGTTTGCTTGGAACATTCCTACAGAGCTCTTCTCTTGTACTCTAAACCACTGAACAAGTTCTGCATGGTCATGCCATGAGTGGCATAAGCCACAGGTTATCCTTGGTTGCAAAGTGCTTTGACAGTATCTTACAATATTTCCTTGTATATCTATCTAAATGCTAAGCTATATTATTTGACCTTACAACAGTTCAACTTATCCTTCTTCTATAAAAGAAGCAAGCTATTTTCCTGCCTTAAAAGAAAATGGAAGACATTAGCAGTTTGATGCTGGTGTATTCTTGCATGAAACCTCTCTTCAGCTTTAAAACGGCTTGGGCTCCCTTTGTGTTTGACTGTATAATAAATACAATCTGACAAAAGACTTTCATTTTTCCCTTTGTACATCACCTTTATGCAAAGCCCTTTGGAACCTTTCAAAACAAAAGCTTCACTCTTACACTCTGGAACACGTTATCTGGTTCCTAAGATACTCTACCATGCTGCACATACCAAATACAGACCTTCAGTAAAAGTGAGCTTTGCACAGCTGCAGCTAACAGCCTCTTGTACCACGTCAGGGAAACAAGATGGCTTTGGATCTTCCATTTGTTCCAATCAAACAGAAAATTGGGGAACTGAGAGGCAAATACCAGCACAAAGATAAGCATTATGTTTATAAGGATGCATGCTTTGGTAATAATGCTGAATTTAAGTGAAAATAACATTACAAGGTAGGAGCATGGACTCAGTCTGCTGTATGCAATTTATTTGCTGTTACAGAAACAGGTCTTTCCACTGTTCAATCAAGGCACACAGTCCGTGCCAGAACAATATCATCTGCTTACATCTGGATATCATCTGGTACCTAACATCCTCACTCACAGAATCTGAGATTAATACATAAAGATGATCTACTTGCAGCTCAGTTATTCCATGCCTCTGGCAGCACCTTGCTGTGGTTTGGTTCCTCCACTTCTCCCAGACTCAAAGCCCTCTCCCTTCCTCCACCTGGGTTCCTTCACAGGCAAAAAGGAAAAAAAATAAAATAAACTGGGAAGGGGAGAAAGAAAAGGGAGAAAGAAATCTACTTTAGCCCTGCTCCCTTTGTATGTACATTTGAAACAAATTGTTCCATTAAGGAAAAAGAGGAAAGGAGCCCACAATCTGACAAGCAGTGACCCCCCAGCATTTCACACCGAGGGCTGCACAATCCCTTAGTAGGGCTTAGGGGGAATAAAAAGGCAGAGAAAGCGGAGGAAACACGAACCAAAAAGCTTAATGAAGTACAATCCCTTTCCTGCTGTTCATTTGTTCTTCATTTTGATTCATCTTCCACGTCCTTCAGTTAAAACCAATCTGCCTGAGATCTGTGTTCAGCAAGCTTAATTTATCATACCTATAAATGGGAAAAATCTGATAAACTGCAATGGAAAAAAAACCACAATTTAACTGAATAATCCCTAAAACAAAAGCAGCACAAATCTCTTTGATGACCTGCATTTTCCTGCTAGCTAATGGGCTCTTTTGTACAGCTGACAGTGGAATATTTACTTGCCGTATTCCAGAGGCTCACCAGGAAGAGTTCCACAAACTCCAGCTTATCTCAGTGCCATTCCTAAAGGCAGTCAGATTCCACACAGCAAAAAAAAATATGGTGGTGGCATCCACGCAGTTCTTGGCAAGAGAAATCAACACTTCAGACACGGGCCGTCTTTTAAATCATTTATTTCAGTAGGAAAGCTTTTTGAAACCTGTACTTCAATTCATTTAAACTAGCTTGTGCAAACACACGGTTTTCACACTCACACACACACACACACACACACACACACAGAGTAAAGTATTAAAAATGTTGAAGAAAAATAGCCTAGAGGGCAGCCAAACTGCACATCACTCCATGAGATCATAGTGCAATCCCTCTACCACTGCAACCCCTCGCGCCAGCAGGGAATATTACAAACGGCTGTGTTTGCTGCATGGCAAACCCTGATCCCCTCTTCCAGTGATGGTTGGTCCTTAAAGGTTTATTATAAAACACCGATGTGATTCCTGGTGCTTTTTACACTTGGGTACAGCAGTGATTAAATGTATGCATTCCTGTACACGCAGAGCTAGAGGTGCCTGCAAGCAAGGCAACCTAGAACCCTTCCTTTCAATGTTTTATTTCATCATTCAGACTGCTTTTCTGTTTTACCTGCCAAAGGCTCTGGAATGATAAGAGAGACGTTCAAGAAACGCATTTCAAGGTCAGAACTTACCCAGAGACAGAAAAATAACATGCTAAGCAAATGCAAAAGGGAGCTGGAATATTCATGATGCTTGAAGCAATTGAAGAGGACCATCAGGCTGACAGCCACAACCACGCCATGGCCAGGAACTTCAGTTAATTACTTTTTCCTAATAACGTAACTCCAAGACAACTTGTCAGCTCTTTTCTTCCTGTACGATTTGGCTTTTCTCCCTTAACCTAACCATTCTGCCATCTCCAAAGATGTTTAGAAAGCATGAAGTAAAACTTCCTACTATCCCTCCCTTTCCAACATCCATTAACACCACAGTAAAACTGCCATTGTTTTTTATCAAGGATGCGGGCAAACAGAAAAATAACATTTAATTCCCTAGGAAGAACATATTCTTTCATTTCCCCTTCTGATGCCTATAAAGCCTTGCTACTAAAACAATCTGCTGCAGTTGTTTCAGTAAAGGATAGTTCTCTCTAGCTCGTGTAGGCACCAGAAGCATAACACACATAACTGAGCTTATGGGCTATTATGAAAGAATCAGATGGATTTATTCAGCCTTCTCTTCCCCCAAACATTTTTCTCTGTAGTTTTCATGTTGACAAAAAGCCTGTTAAGAAATAAATCCTCTCATAACTACGCCCTTCAATGTTTAAATCAAAAGAAATGGGACAGAGAAGCACGCTCATTTCTGAACACGTGAGCTCTTAAGCCCCTATGTTCCAGGCCATGACTCAGACAATCCTTTTCAGGTTTCTTTCTCCACTACTACATCCATTCAGACACATACCAAGTAAAAATAAATTAATTTTAAGGAAGTCTGAGCTACATCTGGTAAAAGCCGCACGAGCCCAAGCGACCAAACACTGCTGCATTTCTCCTAAAGAGAGACCATTCAAATGGTAGAAGAAAAACTACAGCAACTCAAGCTACAGCTATTTTGCACTGACCAAAGCAGCTAAATTCTTCTGCAGAAACAATGACAGTAGGGAATGTTACCCCCTGTAACACCCAGGGCACAGCTCACAAGTCTGTAGTACTCTCAGCACTGAAGGAACAGGATCAGTATTCAAGTTAATAATAAGGCACTGACAAAAGTCCTCCTCTAACCCAAACACACACCCTCCTTTTGATACATGACAAATTAGCACGAGCATTTTAAAAAGAGAACGATCCCTACAAACAAGTTTTAGGTCCATTCGTACAGCTTCTTCAATTAGAACTTTCCCAACCCCATCAGCTTCTCCACAAACCATTTTTGGTGGAAAAATGAAAGAAAAAGGGCAATACGTAAACAACAACTACACTTTTAGAACACGATGCTGTAGGCAGAACAGGCAATTAGCTGATGTGATTTAGTACCAGCAATGGTGTCTTGATGTTTTAACATGCAGCACGCCACAGCCAGCCATGGAAAATCCTGTGACTTAGCATATAAAAAATTCAAAAGTAGAAAACAAAGAAAAATGCCGCTGACAGAGCCGACATCCCATGATTTACCTTGATCTGGATAAGATTTGCTGAAGTTAATCCAAACCCATGAGATGGATTTGCTGTCTATCCAAAGGGACCTGACCTCCTAGAGCGCCTCAGCAGCACAAGAGGCTGCAATCACTTCTGCTGGAACGGAGAGCATTTCCTTGTAACATTTGTTACATCTCGCAGGAGAGGGCTGTGCTGTTGAAAAGGTAGAAATGCAACTAGAAGAGGTTGATGCTGCACAAAAAAACCCCAGATGAGACACTGAATTCTAGTGAGGAAAAGCTGGCTAATAAAATCCTGCTGCGTTCTTTTATGCTATTTATTTTCGTACAGCCAATAAGTATATTCCTATGAATGCTTTTCTGGGTAGAAATGCAAGCTCTTTGCAGTTGAGTTCAGAGAAGGAAAGTCAATCAGCTCATTTCCCAAAAGAGACCCTGATCCATCAAACAACAGGCTGGAATGGCATAACGGGGCTGAGATGCAAAATGCCTGCTGTTAGCTTCCTGATCAGATCTTTCTCACGTAGGATATGATTTTAAGGGGAATAAAAGCTAACAGTAAGACAATTTCAAAGATGAGTACTAAAGCTCATAAAGTATTTACATGCATTCATTTAGTGTCTGTAGTTTTAACGCTCACAACCTGTACCTAAATACTTAATGAATCGCAGCAGCTTGAGCCTGTGCCACGAAATGCCTGCAAAATGAAATACATGTCTGGGAAGAGCCCTATTTACTCAAATCATCAATGTTTTTCAAAACTGAATCTCCTTACTTGCTGTCAAAGAATACTGAAACAGCAGTCAGGTTTGAAAAACCTTGTAAGAATTAGCAAAGGAAGTTAGGAAGGGAAAAGTCAGCAGTGAATAATAACAAAAATCAGTACCAAGGGGATTGTAGATTTCTACAGCACTGCACCAAGTTCACAAACCTGGCGTTTCCTGCTGCTCAGTGTCCCCCAGGACTGGCAGTGTGGCAAACAAAGCAGCGGGCGCTCAGCAGGTGACTCACAGGTACACGGGAAGCCTGGCCACCAGGATCTACACCGAGTACTTTTCATTCATATGCTTGCAGTCAAGGAACTGTAAGGGATGCCTTTAATTTCCAGATCAAAATCTTGTGAAATTGAAGTGACAAATATTAGCTCAAGAGCTTCATCGGTCATTAACGAGATAAAGAGACAGAGCATTAGAAAATACACAAACTGTAGGCTAACTGAAATAGTCCGGATAACAGTCTTACCTGAATAACAGGACCTCACTGCTGCCCCTTCCTTCTAAGCACTGATTTAAACACATACTTTTAACCTTCTTTTTTTAAAGCATTTAGAAAAAAAAAGCAAACCCAAAAAACATTACTGAGTTCTTTACAGTGTATTTGACTCATCCAAGTCTTTCCAACGCTTAGCTGAGGCAGTTTTCCCTCAGGGAACCAAACCACCACCTCTTCCTGAGCACCACGTATGTCAAAGTCTATAACATTTCAGTAGCTGTGCTGCCCTGTAAGACTACTTGAACAAACATGAGATCAACCATAGGAAAGTACTGAACTATTCACTGCAACAAGTGCCAATAATGCTTTCTGTGTTGTCATTAATCACTACTCCAATTATCCCTGCTACACATTTTAAGAAACTACTCCCACAATATTCTGTCTCTCCCACAGAAAACAGCATTATCTGAGGGAAGAAAACCAAAGACAGCAGGAGGCGTAAGGACAATTACAACTGGTAACAACAACTCATTAAACGATGATTTGTGAACTGTTTTCCCCACTATCCTCCTACCACAAAAGCCTAATTCAAAACAGCTGGAACAAACAAACAAAAAAACCAATAATAAATGACACCTTCAGACCTGGCTCTGTCTTCAGTAAAGCTGTGTGATGTCAGGCTGTGGCTCCCAGATGCACGTTTCCTTTTGCTGACAGAAGAGCAGACACAGTCATGCTGCAACAACTCTATAAGAGCTTATTTAAAAATTCAACATCCACGGGCCGTTATCCACAGAGTTTAAAAAAGGACACACATTGCTAAAAAAAAAAAAACCAACAAAATACCCAAACATCTAGCTGCTGAGAAGAAAACACACATTAAATAATTTTTTCAATGAAAAAACAAAACGGATGTTGTGCAAAGACTACTACAGTAACACTGCTGGCTGCGAAGATGGCGTCTTCACTACGCGCCCAACATGGGTTAACTTGGGTGATGTGTGAACTGAAGAGGGATTCAGCACAAGCAACCCCTTTTCAAAATACATAACTTCAGGATCAGAACAGACTGTTCATTCCCCAAAGCAGAGGGACACAAATTCCCACACTGCTCGGGGCACAACACTGACAGAAATATCCTTCTACTGTTTTCTTTCTACCAAGTGCCAATTCGCAAGAACAATTTTTGGAAACGTAATCCAGCCTATTGCCATTTAACTCCACACTACCAAGTGTGTGGGTTTTTAGTCTGTTTTTCACTGTGAGACTGGATTCTCCTTTTCTATTTTTTTTTCCCCCCTAGAAATCAGAAATTAATCATTTCCATTAAGAGATTAATTTAACTCTGGGGAGAATGAAATGTGACTTCATAGTGACTTCTACTCTGATGCAAGAAACAAACTGTACATTTTCAAAATAATCACTACTAGTAGAAAACTTTATTACACAGTCAGAGAACTCTGCCACAAACTGGTAGGTAGTTTGTTTCTTTTTAAAAAGGAGTATTCACGGTGGAATCTGCAAGCTTATTTATGGCCACTAAACCACAACGTCAATGAAACATTTACTATTTTTCCACAGACTTCAAAGTTCTGATATCTCAGAGTCATATTTTGGATAATGTTTACTTGCTTTACAAAGACCATGTTTTGGAAGGTTAAATGAAGACTAATCATCCAGGAAATGCTATCTAGGTGATGTCAAGGAAACCCAAACAACGCAAGAATCAAAGTTTTTATGCATAAAACACATGTATAAAGCATGTTTCCCTTTTTACAATCATATTATTTTTCTAAGTAATTTCAGTGACCATGAATTATTCCTGTCAAGGATATAACTTTGACAGTCCCATACCTTTTTTCTCTTTGTATTATCCCACCTAACAAATTATTTGCCCAACGATCAAAAGAGCTTCTGTATTTAAGGTCTACTTTAGGCTACGTTGTCGATACCACACGATGTCATATTTTGACCAAGACAGATAGTAAAATCAATTATTGCCAAATGAGATCATGAAAGCTTGAGATTGTGCCTCTATCATTTTAAAATATAGACTGTAAGTGATATTATGAAACACCATACACTGACAGTGGTCCCGAGCTGATTAACAGATACCTGGAGAAGTAAAACGTCTCCAAGAACTATACCAAGATGTTGGGTTGTTGGTTTGTTGTTTTTTTGTCATTCAACCTTTATCTGTAGGAGACAGAGGTGTAGAAACAAACGGGAAGAAAACACTCAGTTCTGAGCCAACAGTGCTTTCAGTTTTGTCCTTCACACACACCCCAAGCACCCAGAACACGTGAACTATGCTCTAACCAGGAATTAGGTAACAATGCACCAAAAGCATTCTTAGTGTGTAAGTGCCCGCTCACGGGGAACGTGGCTTCCATACAGTACTACAGTTTGCAAGCTTACTGCTACTTCAAACTTGCATTTGTTATGTTCCATATACTCGTAGGTCCAAGAGAATTAACACTGCTCCAGGCTCAGTGTGCCTGGAACAAGCTTCCATTGAGAACTCCTGGTATAGTCCAAAGAACATCTCTAGAGTGTGCAGCACCTCTTTTACCCAGTTCATACATCGCTTTTGATACAACTCTTAAATACCAGTTTACTTGCTTTCTTAAGAATACCTAAAAAGGTGAGTTATTTTCAAAATTAGTACAAAGTTAAAAGAAACTCAAACAAGCTACAATCTATTTAACTCAAGCACAGCACCGCCAGAAGTTTCACACACACTATTTGGTGTTTCATTGTTGTTTTTCCTTTCACTCTTTAAGGCAGTGGTTTCCACAGGTCAGTTCAGAGAATATAACAAAGCATGGTCCATGGCAATTCATGTTGCAATTCCATTTTCCATTCGGGGGACCCTAATCCCCAGCCACTACTTGTTTTGTTCAGGGCTCCAGAGTTCAGGAGATCGGCTTGACAGGCTCCCTTCTGGCACAGAATGCAGCTGGCACATTTTCTGTCAGGACCTCATTCTCATTTATGAGATGGTTCAAATTGTTCTTTTTTTTTTTCTGTTGCATTTTGAGTTAGCCTGCTATTCAAAGGTCATCAAGTTGGCAGGAACCTGAAAACAAAAATACAAATAGCTGGTGTTACTTAGGTAGCAGCTACTTATACCCTAATGTTTCACAGACCTTCAACCTGTTCAAACATACATCCTAATGCTCATTCTGCCAAAAAAAAAAAAAAAAAGGGGAGGAAGGGGAGAAAGCTGGGAATGAAACCATCATTAATAGTCAGTACAAAACACCAGAAGCATACTTACAGTTGTAGAAAATGCAGGAATCACAAAAATACTAAACCACTGCACTATTTATAATTTTCTTACATGGCCTCAGATCTTATTAACTCTGATGAAATTTAAGATTTTGAGTTGTTGACAAATCAACTTTAACATGATAAATCTCAGGACTGAACTACACAAGCAGAACCTTCTCGCTTGAGTCCCACAAGCTAGGAAATATTTGGCACAGGTCAGTGACTGATGTAGGCCCTAAAGCATTTTTAGGGCTAATTTACAAAAACAAGGCATAAACACTTGGCTGGGCTTTTCCCACAGGAAGCCTGAATGTGCGATGCAGACATCACTCCTTTCATGAATATTAAAGGTAGCTTGCATTACATAGCTTACGTCCCCGATTTCTCCTTATCAGGAATTTGCCTGAAAGCAATAAATGCTGTTTACTCAGGGTACTAAAGAGCCACTGCATTCCCGATGACTGTCAATAAATGCACAGTCTGGTCAGGTTTGAAGCAGATTATTTCTTGCCTTGCATTTACCTGCAGAGGCAGAAATGATAACTGCGTTAAAATTACACCATTAAAAATTATTACACACAATTAAAAATCATATACATTAAAACAGCTCCCAATATTCTTCAATTTGGTAATTGAAGAATATTTTGTTTTGCTTGTTTTATGCAGCCATACACTCAATAAGGAAAGATCTGTTCTAAATAGATCTGTAAGGCACCTCTTTAGGGAAAGCACTGGTCAGGGGCAAAATCAAGATAAAGAGAAATAATTTAAAGGATATTTTTTTTCCAAAAGGTTTCTTTGAAAACTAATTTTTTTGCTTATTAACCAATCGTTATTGCCTAACGCTTGCAGGAAGAGCTGCTTCTTCTGTGGGAGACTCTTAGGAGCAGCTAATGCTGCAAGAATGCTTGCTGTACAACTGCATTCAGACATACCAGAAAACAAAGTATGCAACATATAACAGTAACTGAGGCTGTTGGTCTTTTAGAGGTAGGGTTTTTTTCTTTTCATTACTCCTCTCCTCTTTTTTCCCCCTCTTTTAAACCTCCATCATCTTTTCCCCAGGCCCCAAAGGCCCCAAGGCTTGCCGCTTTTGCATAAGCTACGAGCAGAATGCTTTAGACAAGTTTGCATTGAACAGAATTGTTAAGCCTTACTGAATAAAAGCTGTCACCAGAAGGCAGTTTTGGGGCCTGCCTGGCAGTCACCACACTCTTGCAAACTCCTTGCCACTACTGGCTACTATTTCCACCTCCTCCAGCCAGGAACACAATTTTCACTCCTTTGCACTGTCTTAGACATTTCTGCAGCCCTCCTTATTCCTTAGGCTTGTGTCAGAAACAGAACTGAACAAGAATACACAGAAGGATTTGGAAAGGTCTTTAGTTCCCCCTTATTCTTAAGCGGAGCCATGTAGAAGCGGACAAGTTCAGCAGTGCTTCAGGAACCCAACAGATGTGCAAAGAAAGAAGGGAATTTGAAGAAAAGAGCGTTAACTTAAAGATGCTGATGACAAAGTCAGTATCAATATATATCCAAGCAGAATTGAACAGGGCTTGGAGAATAGTCTTTTCTTCCTTTTTGATTCAAAGAGAATTCTATTTTTGTTTCTGAAGTCTTTTAAATCTACTCAGATCCAAATAATTCTTATGTTTTAGAAATACACACAATCAACATAACTACAGAATTGCCATTTTTAAACGGGCAGTGACAAAAATACTGTCTGAGACTGGGATCTGTCAGTATTTCTTCCATTTCCCAACTTTCCAAATTGCTCTAAGGTAGCCTCAAGATTTTTCTTCATTACCACAGTAGCTCTGAGGATTCGTCTTCAAGGAGACAAACGGAAAAGCTAAGCCAAGTCAATAAGCAGGTGAAATCAATGTCCAGGAGGGTCAGAGAAGATTGCTGTTCATGTGAAGCCATCAATTACAGCTGGTCCTCTGGAAGCTCAGTCAGACCTGAGCTTTTAACAGCTGCTATTTCTTTCTCAATGTCTTGTTCTCACCTGTTGTCTGTTGCTTTGGCAGGCAGCACTCAGGTGTTTAAACCAGAGCATCGCATTCATTCTATTTCCAGCTTGAAATTTGTATGAATTTCCTAAATGAGAAAGACAAGGGGGAAAAAAAAACTTAGGAAACACAACAAATCCTTCATTTAAATCTCATCTTCAGTCAAAGAACTAAATTTGAACGCTATGAAAACATGTAATAGCAAAAGGTTCTTGCAGCTTTGCACCCTGACTGCTGTACGTGGAGGAGCTTAAACAATTGTTTGGCACAGGGCAAGAAGTCAGCTTGTCCACCTTCCTTTTGGACACTGTAGATTTCAACTAACACCACTATCAGCCACACAGTGGCTGATACCACACAGAAAAATAACAAAACATTTCTCAGAATTATGTAACCAAAGCACATTTTTGTTCAGTGACATTATTTCAACTCGGTATATCATCACATTATTTTTATTAAGCACAGGACAGCGCAGAAATGTGCTCCAGAAAGCTTCATTTGAAACTCTTTGAAAATTATCCCCCAATACATTGACATGACAAATTATTATTTTCAGTATCTCATGTCAGACAGCACTTACCTGAATTCAGAAAGACCACGTATTACAAAAGCTTTTCACACTGCTGTTGCTGAGTTTAAGCTGATGATCTTAAACTAGCACAGACACTCAGAAATAAAGTGTACTCAGACTGAAGGTGAATAAAATGAGGAATGTCAAACTCCTTTATCACAACTGCTCATAATAATGCTCTTCGAGCAGTTTAGAAAAATAACATTTTCTTCAGTTTAAACTGAAACCAGGGTGCTCACTACGATGGAATAAAGGAATTTTTTTTTTCCTCCCCCCCCCCCCCCCCCCGGCTTCTCAGTGCAAAATAGTGAATTTTACTGTTTTTCCTGGCAATGGCACTGCATTTGAATAGCTGTTTTGTTTCGTGGTTTGTTTTTCATTTGGAGGGGAGAGGGGCCTGGTCAAGCATCTGGTGTTAGTGGAATAGCAAACTCTTTTCATGGCTACTTACATTTTCACGTGTGTGAAAATGCCTCAGAAAAAAAACAACTAAATATAGTTTGAAAGAATGAAGATGAATACTTAAAATAAAAACACAGGTTGCTAATTTGGACAGTACTTAAAACATAATGAAGATTAAGGTACACAGGTTAACCTCAGCAAAATCAGCGTTTGTTCTTGGAATCACTGTGCTCTTGGTGTGAGTGCTGCCTACCTTTCTCAGAATCTGTCAATAAGAAGAGATCTGGATGTTCAGGGTCATCTGCCATCATCACCATCCAGCCCACAACTGACACATTCTTGCTCGGGGTAGATTTGAACTGAAAATACAAGCAGGGATGTAAGCTAGCATAAAGCCTTTGCCAGATTGACCAACTGCACAGAACAAGCATTCAAAAGAACACTTCCTCTCAGTGTCACTGCTATAGACAAAAGACTATCATCAGAGGAAGCACAGCACTCAATTTTTAATAAATTTCATTTTACATGGAATTCATGAAAACAGAACTTACCACAGCAAATTAAATCCAAAGGATATTTAAAGGAATATCACCATCTATCCAACCAGGCACCCAACATCTAAACCTCACTGTATGAATACCAGAGCATTCCTCACCATCTTTCTGTTTGTGTGTAAATATACCATCATTAAAAAACACACTAAAAATGCAAAGTTAATCCCCTCCCCACTGTCAACAAAGAAAAATTTAACTAATCTGTGCCACAACTATTCAAAGTGAGTGTGTATATTCCAGTAAATAAGTCGTTATTGACAAGATATCCAGAACGATGGGGTTTTCCTGCCTAAGTTACCACTCAGACATAGACATAATTTGTACCTCCATATTTAAGCATGACAACTGTCTCTCCTATGCTACTCCCTCTCTCTTTACAACTTCTTTATTCTGCTCTCCTTTTCACCCATCTGGGCAATATTATTTTCTACTTCTCAGTACTCTTCTCTCAGTTCCAAGCAACTTGCCCATTAAATCCCACCTTGGCCATTTTCAGCTTTTTTCTTCCTGGTCTTCTTGTTATTAGTAGACCCTCACAATTCACTTCCCATTTCACTTGCTCAGACACCCATTCTCTCTTCAGTATCTATAATTCATTCCATTTCCCTCAAGTCTTCAGTTGACAGATCTCCTCTTCCCACATTCAGGTGCCCACCACAGACGTTGCAACAAGTCCTTGCACTTCTCCCCTCTGCAATACTTAACCTCTCCACTGTGCCCATAAGGTTCAACTCTACTCTATGCTGTTTGTAATCAGATGCATCTTTGTTCCAGCCTCGTGAAATCCCTGTTCTAATCCCTTCGTTAGCACAGTAATTTGGTCCTCTCTTTAATTACAGGTATTTTCAGAAGCCATACAGCTAAAATAATTTCAAGGATATTTTCCGTTATTAAGATGAATTTATTATTCTAGAATACTTTTCATAGTAATGTCTCATAGCAGACTTACAGCATTAAGCATCAAATCTCTTCTGTATCATTTTAGAAATAATACTGTTTAACTCTTACAAATCGAGTAAAAAGGGAACATTAGCAGAAGGAATCATTCCTGCTAATTGGTTTGATAGCATCACACTCACTGTAATGTCTATATATGCTCACCTACCTGGGACTTGTCCAACACCCCACATTTTAAACCTCAATTTAAAACCACAGTTTAAAACACATTAGAAATTTAAATAAACGTTACATCAATACTTGAAACATGAAAAGTATTTCAACTAAGTACAAAATAATTTAAGAGTCCACCCTCTATCTTCTAAACACAGCATTTATGCACTGTCATCATTATGTTGCCATAGTGATGTTCCACAACAAGCTCCTATCAGCCATGTTCAGCTCAACTATTTAAACATCAGTGGAAACAACACTTGGAAACTCTGAATGGATGCTTGAACAGATAGCTTAAATGTAGAAGGGTAAGGACTGTTTTTCCAAGAGACTTGCCTGCTACACTTCATGTGGATGGTTTCTTTTGATACCACTATGGTACCTAAAACTGTGGGAAAAGACCATTCCTTAGAAAATCAGTAGAACCACATATACGAAAGTTTTAATTCGTTCTACTGCTTCTGGGAGATAGACATGTTTGGTAACAACTCATGAGATTAACAAGTAAATTACATACTTGTATCATTACATTTGCAGCCGGATAGCAATTTATTTCCATATACATTCAGGACTCAGGGACTCAAGACATTGCCCTGAAAAATAAGATGACAACTTACACTACAAAGGGATTTGCAAAAGCAAACTTCAAGTAGTCTTACAAAGCATTAACAAGTTAGTTTTACCTAAGTGGAAATCCGTGCCACTAAGAACTAACTGCATCCATTTCTGAATGTCGTTTAAAATGACACATTTGCTCTTTCCTAACTCAGTCAATATGTTTCAATAATAGGCCTGCAATATGCAAAAAGATCACATGCCTGAAACTGCCAGAGCTTGCTTCTTTCATTCTTACTGCCACCTCAAGAGTGTTCAGCATTTTCAAAACAGTAAGTTAATCACAATGCCTGTCTGGAAAGTAAAAAGCTCCACAGAAGGAAAGCATTTCCTGCTAGCATCAATCCATCATCACGTGAAGCACACGTCAGTTTCCCATTCCTTTGCACTGCTGGCTTTGTATTGCATGTTTACATAGTTCCCCCAAGGCAGTTCATTCTCCACTGATGCATGGAGCCATGCTAACAGCAAGTTTGCTTTGTTAATGTGAAGGGAATGAAAGCTTCATTGTGATTTAATGTTCATGGTCCCTCAGCTTTTTTTATACATGCCACTGGAACAAAACTCTTATGATAAGCATAGAAAACCATAGCTCTAGTGTAAGGCTTCATGGAACTAGACGTGCTGCTGCAGCTCTGAACTCAGAACTATTTTTACTTAAATCTTCAAACCAAATCTCCTGATATGGCTGATTTCAAATCACTCCCTCAGCCTCTGAGCAGCAAGTAACAATTTTTCTAAAGTGCCAATAAATGGGCATAATCCTGAATACAGAATGCCAGGGAAGGCTTGGAATGAACAACATTTCATTCTTGAGTGAAGGCTCAGAAAATTTCTGTTGCTTTTCCAAATACCTGCAAACATGGAAAAATCTCTCATGCATGCTATGTTGTCACAGAAACTGGCAAGATTTTTCCATCTCAATCATTATTAACAGCTTTTGATGGGTGTACTCACATTTCTCCAGGAGAATACTTTCTTTTTCTTTAATACTAATTTTAAGTTGTCTATTTTTACTACTGTCCTTTTCTAAAGCTGTTCAACTACTGGTTTGATCACAGATGCATCTTTGTTGCCACCATTAACCTTTCAGCTTCTTACAAACGTCCCTCTGAGATTCTCCTGCATCTCATCCTCTGGGCTCTGAAGTCCATATGTTCGGCACAGTTTTCCAGTACTGTAGTAACAACTGAAACCTCCTCCTTATTTAAAATACAAAGGTCACTATATTTATTAGTCTGTCTTAGTAGATGCAACACGAGAAAATTTGTCTCACCCAGGTACCTACAGTACCCTTTAGAGCAGACGCATATCTACAGCACATCCTACACTGGAATACTCTTTTGCCTTTGACCAGAGAAGTGAGAACAACGGGTTTGCCTGTGTTTAAAAGGGAGGTGATTTCTCGCCCATTTTGCAAGATCACATGCCATTATTATGAGGTAATTTTCCAAAGAGGTTGGCTACTTTAAGCTTGGAACTGCTTTCATTGTCAGTGCATTCCAAGTCCTCAGTCTCGGTTGCCTAAGGCAATAGCAGCAGGATAGTCAAAAGCATGCCTGTAATCAAGACACATGTGCCACAAGAGCTCTAGCCAGGAACTTTTATATAGCAGATTAGCTATTGTTTGTTTCTAGCATTCCCTTCCACATCACCAAACCTTGGGCAAGGAAGTTGCAAGGACGGATGTTTACATGACAATGGTAAACGTCCAGAATATTTCAGCTAGGTCAGTCTCAATGTATCAATCTCAGAAAAAGAAACCTGCTTCCAGGTAGACAGCATCATTCCTTTAATCCATTTAATATGGACAGCTAGAAAATTCTACCCAGATCTAGCCTCCAAACTATTTTGCAGAATGGATCTCTGGGGAATATAAGCGGACAGAATTTGCACAGTGAGCACATAATGATACACCAACGATCTCCAGCTGTTGGACCATCTACAATTTATTCTGCTTCAATTTAATCTGCTTTCTGAAGTTGTAGACAAGGAACAACAAGGGCATGACACTTGAGAAATCCTCTTCATTGACTCCAGAACAAAAGCTGAGCCTCTGTACAATAACCCTCAAGTGAAACTGATATTCCACCCACGAAAAGCTGTACCAGAAGTGCAACACAAGTAAATTAGCTGAACAAAGTTCCTGACCATCTATGATGAGGCTGTTTAATAAACTGGAGCCTCTCCCCCTCCTTTGCCAACCTCCTACAATAGTTATTAGGTAAGCTTCCACCTTCATTTCACCATAAAGCTTGTACTCAGAGCTATAAATAAGCTCTTGAGAGCAGGAGTACATGTGCACCCACTGTGAATGATTCGTTTAAAATAAATGACAGCCCAAACTGTAGCTGATAGGTATTACATTATTTTAATCATCCCTGCACCTGAGCAAGCAAATCAGAGACCTGGGCTTCCCAACATGCTTTGCATCTGTGAACAGAACAAGTTGTGTTCACTGCCCTCAACAGTTAAAAGCAAGACGTCAGTTGTGCACAGACAAACTCAAGGCAGCACTGCACAATTCAGTCCCATTCCACAGAAACAACCAGTGAAATAAATACATAATTCAACATATAATTAAGACCAAGCCAACGTGTTCTAGCAGCCATTTCTCTCTGCCATCACTACACTCCATCTCCCTTTCCTAGGCACTTGATACTGTTCAAACTCAGCTCAGTGCTCACAGCAGTCAGAAGCATGCCAGCATTATCATTTTGAGTATGACCTAGCCTCAGTCTGTAAGCTTGGTCTGCCAGCTCATCCTCTGGCAAATAAATAGGGGAAGAAAAGGATGTGAGATGTTTAGTTCTTAGACACTACACTCGGTTTGCTAGCAGTTTAGTTATAAGTATTGCAACAAATCCGTGATTTGGGAGATAAAAGTCAGCTCAACACGTTCAGAAAATAATTTCTGAAAGAGCATTCTAAATGGGCATCAAATGGATATGACCAGACTCCAAGACAAAACATTTTTGCAGCAATGGATCAGATACTGACCTTGAATTTAAAAAAAAAATAATTACTTTTTTCACATTCGCTATCTTTTCACTTCATTCACTCTTCCTAAAGAAAGGGCAAAGTAATCTACACAATTAAAATTGTTATTCTGAAAAAATGAATGAGCAGATGGATCACGTAAACATTCAACACCTTGACTTTCCAAACACCACCACTACCAGCCAAACAATTCTTCCAAGCTCTCTAAACCTCCATGCCATTTAGATTGTTTTAAAATAGTTATACAAATCTCAAAATAACTTCTGATTGAATAGGGACAAGTATGGTACAACTCTTCCATCATTCGGTATTTTAACAGACAGCGGACAGGAGACTTGTAAGATGCATGTTCTGTTCTAGAAAGAAAACAAAATGTAATTTTGGCATAAGGCCTAAAGGCATCACGTCATTAACAAAAGCGCAAAGTCTGACATGACAAAGATTTCTTTTCCATTTCTTTGTGTTTCCAGAAAGACTAGCCATTAATTGTTAGCGATATTATGCCAGCGTAAGTTTTCTCTCGGTTCTTTCTTTTGCATTTGCTTTACTAATTCACATTTCTGCTCATAACGGGTTACAAGTCTGCACTTTCCAACTACCTTTACTTTTAATGAGACAGTCCTTTATGCTTTTCACTGATAGCAGAGGTAAATAAATTCAATACAGATGCACTTTTCTGAAGACGCCCTGGAGACACGATGTGTGGCTCACAGGACTTTGATCATACCAGCACTGCCATTCTTAACTAACAAATGAGGGAGGATATGTTTAGCTTTCACCTAAGCAATCAAAGTTAGTAGGGGTGGGGCAGATTGATATGGCAAAGAAACCTTTCTACCAATAATTAGCTTACATTAAATTACTTTGAATATTAGAAGACTGCTTCCTAATTATTTGCTTTCGGTAGAAGCGGAAAACACTCAACTGCTTTGTAGATTAAGACAATACATGACACAAACTTTCCAAATGGAAAACTCAAATATTCAGGAGCCTTCAAGTCAGAAATGCTAAGCTTCAAATCTTCGCCCTCTGAACGTAAGTACGTTAGGATTACATCCCTGTATTTTGCACCAGAAAGAAAAAAGACAGTCCACCTTCTAGGATCCTACAGCACATCTCAGTTTCTAAAATTACATAAACTTTATGCAAAGCAAATGTTCTTCAGTGACAGTTGTCATAAATTAAACTGAAACACTGGCCAAGACAACTATAAGTAATGGTTCCAAGTAGAGAATAAACTTGGAAAAAGACTCAAGTATCTCAAATTTTATCCAGTTTCCTAGCAGAATCTCTGGCACATCCTCTTCCATTATAATTAACCAATGAAAACAGAAGTGAACTATGCACATCATGACATCCCTGGAACGGCGACAGAAAATTCATTTTATTACTTTCCCATATAAGCAAAGTATTTCTAGATTCTTTCAAATGAAGTTGCAGCAGACGAAAGGAAAGCCAGCATCATGTGATGTGCTAGCTCTTTGTGTAACATACGAAGTGGTTTGTAGTCACTTATAGTTCATGAGATGAGGTGGAAAAAGAGGGTAGACTCATTTTACCACACGTATGAAATCGGTTGAAATCGATGCGTGCTTAATGCCGTATCTAACGATTTCACAGTGACTTTTTGGTTTTCAAGTAGCAAACTCTTGCAAGATTCCAAAATCATCAGGAGATTCAGGAGACTTCTACCTCAAAAAAGCAGGCAGACCCCGTGACATACTTTCCATCCTTACAGACGTACAAATTCATGGCATATGCAAAGCAGATGTTCCTGTTGTAGCACGTGAGCATGCACAATATTTTCAGTAGGGTGTACCTGTATGAGGTGAAGCGACTGACTGGAAGACAGGATAGTACTCACTAGAAATCATACTAAAAACTTATCTTGGGGTTTACATCAGGAAATCATATTCTAATTTTGATGCTGAAATACGTCTGTGTTACGTACATGTTTTCTCTCTGTGGCCTTCAGAGATTTTGCAGCATAGTAAAAGAGTTGGGTTCCACACAACGCTACCCAGTATTTTGTCCAAGATGCTACCTAGGGAGAAAGGGGAAAAAACAAGCATCATGTATAAAAGAAATGTTTAAGTATGCTTGAGTATGCTTGCCCTTTTCTTTTTCATTTTATGCTTAGCCATAAAGCACACTCCTTTGACATGAATACCTATTTTGGTTTGTAATTAATCAGACAATTGCAGTGCAATCACTAAGAGAGTTATTACCTACCGACAAACTGTTCAGGAAGATGAAACATGTTCATCACCATTACAGTTATCAGTATTTGTACAAAATTTTAAGCTGTATTACACTTCTCTTCCACTTCCTATATCATGGGCATATCCTCGTAAACTGAATAAATCCACCAAACAGAAGAATGCAAAATCCAGCAGTGACCCTAACCTTTATCAGCAAAGCAAAGGAGAACTCAGACACTTAAATCAACTGCATGTTTGCCATTTATTGTACTTACCATTGAGCAAAGGAAGAAGCTGAGAAAATGAGGGTTTTCTTTTTCTTAAAAATAAATAAATAAATGAATAAATCTTACTGTGGGTTTTTTGCCTTCTTTCAACAAAGTCTTCCTCCTGAGAACGCCTTGAATAGTAACTGCTCCTGGATACAAATGAACAGCCAAATCTTCAGATTCTAGAGAGCTGAAAGGAGCACGTGAAAAAACGTGTGAAAAGAATATATTTTTCCTAGTGAAGTTCTCCAATCATTACCTCAAACTACTGCAAACATCTGTATTTTAATTTATAATTGCCAGCTTCTTATTTATTAGACTTCATTGTGGAGAAAGACTTTGGCTGTTAGGTGGAATTGCTGCAGTGGAATTTACACTCACAAGCAAAAGCGATCTGAAAAATTAGCCAAGCAGGTAGTCTTTAATTAAAAAAAGAATTAAAGCCTAGAACAGCTCAAATTCAAGAGCGATTGATTTTAACTGGCAAACGTTTGGAGTACTGTTGCTCTCTGCGTTAAAACATCTCCTTCAGTCCTTGCAAGAAAGATTGTCAATTTTCTGTTGTTTTTGTTAGAAACACTGGAATCATTAGCACATCAGAAAACAAAGCAAAAGCTCACACATGCACAATCTTCAAAATATCCAAGAGCAAGAACAGTGAGCAGGAGCAGTAATAAAGAGCAGAAACCCAAACCACAGCTTTAAGGTGTTTTAATGCATCTGGTGTGCTCCTCATCCTGATCTAACTCACATAGGATACAGGAGCAGAGGGCAAAAAACAAATGCCAGCTACAGCACTGAAAAATAAAACTTAGCTTTATTACAGTTACGAAGCTGACTGGAGCATAACACATTTTCTATCAGAAAAATTCACAACAGGAATTATTTCAGTAAATATCAATCAGAGCATACAACTCAATGCTGAACCCAGCAGCTTTCTGGAAAAGCCAAGAAGTCATGCAGCATCTGAAACTTGTTTTGAAGTGAGCCAGCATTTGCTGCTTTATCCATCCTGCACTTGCACTTATTCAAAGTGAATTGGAAATCCAGCAAGCCTTTTCATTGCAGCACCTACTGAGGATGAGGATGTGGAGACAATTTTGGACATCGATGGGAACATGGGTTTAACTCAGTAAGACAATGCTTGCTTCTTAACATGAAAAAAAATGCATAGTTATCTGCCATTTATTTCCCAATTACAGTGCCACACAGCTGCAGACAATGTTTAATTACTCAGAAGAATCAGTCATATTACTATATCAGCTTTCAAAGAACACTATATATTATATAGAATTGGGACCAAATTTCATGCGTTACTCTGTTTAACCATCTCACTTGTCTTGGGGAAAAGGAATTCAATAAATAACCACTCATAAAGGAAGCATTCTGAGTGTTATTGCCATTTGCACAAGAAGGAACTTTGCTGTCTGCAGAACTACCAACACTACAACACAGTGGCACGCAGTTAAAAAGCTACCAATGGTAAAATACCTTTAAGCATGGATACAGAAACCCAGTGGTTCAGAATTGGGATTTGCAGACCAGAATGAACAAAAGCCTTTATGATGACACAGATTAAGTCACAGAAGGAAAAAGTTTTAAGTCTGAAGAAAAAGGGTCTTTACCTTTATTTATTTGGACGTGTAAGTTAAAAAGAGAACATCAGAAAACACCACTTAATTATGAAACCAAACCAAATCACCAACACCAGAGGGAAAGTCTGACACCTCTGTGTGGAGTGGGGATTGTACCTGCTGGCCTTCATGTGGCCTCGATAGCCATTTCGTGACACTCTTGTCCCCGGACCGAGAGAATGGTACAACCTGTTCCTGTTGGATTCCATTATAAATTGTATGTATTACATATACTTTTATTCACACAAACAGCACGACTGCTAAAACAGCTTAGTAATTTTTCTTTTGTGTCCGTATCACAAAGCCAATTCTTCCACATAAAAACCAGGATAATTTTATTTACAAAAATACATGCAGAGGTAGATACCATGCCTTTTATTTGATCGAATTGGTGGTCACTTTGTCAAAACTCATAATGTTGAGGTGTTCTATCAGCACCGAAGGCAACCATGGAAAGAAAAGTCTGTGTTTACTGCTTAGAAACTACATCTCTATAAAGAAGGCATATTAATAAAGCATTGATGTCTTAAAATTTTGACTGAGATGTTACTACAAAAAAAGAACACATTTCTAATTCTACAAGTAGACACACACACACACACAAGCTGTTGGGTTGAAGGGAATCAAAAGCTCTACCAAAATATCTTGGGATTGACTGAGCAAGCACTGTTGTTCTTACGATACACTGAAGGAATCCAAGCAACATCTCAGTTCTCCAATTCATATCAATGTTCAGCTCTACGCATAGGCTCCACATTTCAGAACCTGTAATCTGATCTATGCTGTTATCCAGGATCTGTGTTCTAGACCTGCCTTTTTACTGCCCTGCTTTACTGAAATTTGATTTTCTGAACTGAAAATCTACTGAATTCCATTTAAATCAATTGAAATACGTCCACTCTTCTCCCACCTCCTATTTTCAGCTATTTTTTTTTTCAAATTGAACATACTGCGCTGAAATCCAATTCTGCAGAAAGCAGGTGGTTAAGAACATGACTGAGAAGCTTATAAGCAATATCTCCTAGATAGTATCAACCTAACACGTAACCTACCACTTGTCAGAAATGCCTTGCATTAACTGCAAAGGTGCATTTATATGGGCAGGGTGGTATGGGAATGGGAAGCCTAAAGAAGTAACAGTTGTGTTCCAAGCCAGATTCAGAATAACAGGCAAAAAAAGCCCCCAAAAGTCAAAGTCTTACAAAAGAGATGCAGTAAAGGTCCCACAGTATTAAATGAGAAAAATAATGATTTCACCGTAGTCATGGGTTGTTTTGAAACCAGATGAAACATTTCTTCTGTTGCAAGAGGAATCACCAACATGTTACTAATGAATTACCAGCTGCAGATAAAAGACATCTTAGAACGTATGAAATAGTTTATGTTTTTAAAGTGCACTCAAGATTTGGACAAATTAAGCAGTAATTAAGATGAAAGAAAACCTGTAACTGAGTTGAACATATATGCATACAGCTATTTCACATGCAAATGAAGTAAGTTTGCTTCTTAACCTTACAATTCTTTTTTGCATAACAAGGAGGGCATCACTCTTGGATTTGAGCTACATAAGGTAAATCTACTCAGAAACATTCAGGTTGACAACTAATGAGAATGAAGTGGCATTTCATATACTACCCTTAAAATGATACACTGCCACAACTGGAAATTAAGTGCTTTGGAGTAATTTTGATCAACTTATAGGGACACTCCAATGCTGAAAGCTCTCGCAAGTTTCAAAATAAGTTTACCCTTAAAAATATTAAAAGAACACCAGAGAGACTTCAGTTCTCTTCCCTTCTGCATTTTCCAGTTAAAAATATCTGGAGAGCCAGAAAAAAAAGACAAGAACATTTGATATTCCATACACTTCCTTCTGTCACCGGGGAAATATGCATCTCATTTCTTCCCTTTAGGCACATTATTTCTACTTTATTTCTATTGTTATGCTGATCTGAGCTCTCCTATCCGAAGATCCTATTTCTAAATGGGGAATATTGAATTCCCACTTGCATGGCATAGGCACAGTCATTAGGAACACTGACTGCATCCCTATTTACCAGTATCTATCAATTCCAGACAATTAATGTTTATGCCTTGATGAATAATTCTTTTAAGAGTGGTAGCCAGACTGATAAAAATTGCAAGGATGTTCTTTCTAGTGATCGTACCATCTTAATATTTGCATTTCAGCTTATTATTTAAATTCACAACATGCTTCAGCATCCTATAAGCCAAAGAATAGATGCAAGGCTATTGCATATCCAGGAATTTCACATTTTCTTAATGTCTGTTAAGAAATCAATCCTTGCTGGAAGAGGAGAGAACTTGTCAGCAAAAACGTGGAACTTCAAGTGGAGTTACCAAAGTGCCCTTCTCAGAAGAAAGGAAAATACTGAAAGATTGGGAATTTAGAATTAGGAAAAATTGGGAATTTAGAGGAAAAAAAAATCTTCTGACATACTCATGTTGGACACAAAGCAAAATTTTTAACTAGCAGAAGTCAGGGCCAGTCAATTCTCCTACCAACATGGATGAATAAAACTCTGCTTTACCTCACAGGTCCACACAAACAATCCTGGAGGGTGCTGCTGTTCTCTACAATTATGACATACACATTGAGACTTACTAAAACTTAAGAGTGTTTTTGTTGTTGTTACTTCGGGAGTACACAGCTGAATTCATCACTTTTGTCTAAAGCTATCCCATAGAATTTTTGACTGAATGATATGTTGAACTTGATTAATTTCATAACGGAGCTGGGAAGTTAAAGTAAGATGAAAATCTCTGAAAATTTCATGTTGCATCAGAGAGCACATGAAAGTTACACATCTCTTTTCTGACCCAACATTCTTTCTATGCTTACTTGGAATGTTCTTATTTCTTACCTAATGAAACCTTGAGGGTGTTTCCTTGTGCATATAATCATATCTACATGTGAGATATTAAAGTGCTCACCTTTGGCACTGAGATATCTTCAAAATTTTCAGCCAAAAAATAACACAACTTGAATTGCTTAAATAAATTCAAGTAGAACAAAGTTTGTGATACCATTCCTGACTACAAGTCTCTTCAACAAAAAAACTTGTACCAAGCATGCCTTCATAGCACGGTAGAAGTCATCCAAGGCAACTCTGAAGCTGCTGGATAACCTGAAATCAAGTTACTGAAGCAAACTGAGCACTTTATGGCACATCTTATCAAGCTGTGGGAAGACTTTCACCTTTTTCTATAAGGTGCAGCTGTTAGTTTTCTTCCACATTCTCAAAAGCCACGAGAAAGGACTAAATTAGGCAATACAGCCTGAGTATTTGCAGGTATTTGGATAAGGGGCAAGATACTAATTCTGAACCACAAAAGAAGACGTAAGGTTTGTTACTGTGCTTTCCTATGTAATGGAGAGGCAAGTAACAATGAGTTCAAGAGGACATGGGAGAAAAAAAAAAAGTGAAGATGTCAATGATAAGAACAAATGGAACAAAACTGGATGAAGTATCTCAGAGCAAGTGAAAATCAACAGGTTACATGAATACCGTACACAAGATATGCAAATATATAAAAGAAGAAAAATCATTTGGGGTTTAATGATACCCTGGCTGATCTTTTCAGAAGAATCTGCACAATGAGTAGGCATTCAATTAGACAAAAGTCTGTTAACTACTAGTGAGCAGAAGGTACTTCTCTGCTGCCTTACCAGATTCAGCAGTCCTCTTTAGAGTTTTATTAACCTTAGCTCTCAAATTCTCACAAGAGATCTACAGATCACTAAAATAAAATCATTTTCAGGACTGAGAGATTGCAAGCAGTAATATTTCAATAAAGAAATGCAGTTTGAGGAAGTTCTTCTTACCTTTCAAATGCTGGCCAAGAAGTCTCTTCACTGAGTTCAGAACCATCACTGCTACCTTGAAAAAATAAGAATGAAAGATAACTTCATTTCATCATCTACAACTCAACTACTTCTGATGTGGCCGTTTCTCCTCAGAATATTTAAGATGAAATACATAACATACTTCACCAAAACACTACAGTGAACATGATTAAGGGTTTGTTTCGGGAATCTCACATTAAATTGAAGTAGAGATTAAAATGGACTGCATCTAGGTGCACGTGTAGAAGATAAGTGTGAGGAATCCTACCTAATAAGGGAAAGGACACTTTGAAAATTTAAGGATGATCGTAAATGCTGATTTGTCTGATTAACAGATTATGCACTTTAGAAAGTATTTAAAAACTGACAAGGTCATGTCACGTCTAGTGTTCTTAAAAATGACAACAAATAACTTAATCAATACATATACAAATCTATGATTTGCTTACCAGCAACCTGAAGGAAATATCTGACAAGTATCTGCTTTCTTTCATGGCTTTAACAGGTACAATTTTAGCTCTTACAGTAATTATAACTACTTCTACCTATGCTGTTCAAGTAATTTCTGTCACTCTTTCCGGTACTTTTGAGGATTTATTGCTGAAGGATCTGTTGTTTTGGCACTCTAGCTTGAAAATTTGCTGGCTCTCCTACATGAATACATTAAAAAAGTTATTTAGATCTACTTTCAAAGAAACTTAAAAAAACAAAAAACAACACAAAGCAATCTGAATCAACGCGCCTTACTTAAAGGTTCCCATAGCAGAAGAAAGGCTGAAAATAACAAGTTCCCCTTGATTTCATGCAGAAAAATCAGGAGGGCAGTTGTGCCCTGAAGAGTTAAGCAGCCTCTATATTTCTTGAATAAAAGTAGAATAAAGATGGAAGCAATTCTCACACAGCAGGAGCAATGCAGTCAGAGCAATGAAAATATCTCAGCACAGGCTGTACCTCTCCCCATGCAAAATTTAAGAGAGAGTACATGCCTTTACCTGCCAACCAATTCAACTCTGCCTGCTTGCCAAACATTAGCTCAACATCTTACTAACATGATCTAGCACAGCTCACCATGGAATACTAGATTATTTGTCCCTCCTTAATTCTGCCCTGAAAGGAACATCCTAGTCTGCTTCACACTACCATTAAAGGTAACTTAAATGGTGGAAGAAGCTGAGAGACAATGAAGTAATGGTGGAAATACTGGCTCCTAAGCCAGGCACAAACTGCTGCAAGAAAGAGGAGTGTAAGACTCAAGAGGTGACTAAACATCTTCTGGAAGTATCTTAAATATTTAAGTACCTACATGCTTCAGCATTTAACTACTTAGAAATTACAGCAGCAGGCAGCTGCTGTACAGTTGATTTCTGTGATTGTTTCTTGGCCATATTTATGAAGATTTCATACTTCTTGATTATTTACCTTCTACACGGAACAGCAGATCGGTACAAATCCTTTAGATTTGTACCTGTATTCTGCACTGTCTCTGGTTTTACAATAGCCGGGTTGTAAAGGAACTGATGGAACAGAAACAGCTTAAACAAGATTCCAGGAAAAACAGTCTGCATAGATGGCATCATCCAGCAGCTGTGAGGACAGCACATCTAAGAGCCACTGTTACTACAGTGGAGTAAGAATTCTTACTGCAAGTAACTGCACAACAAACTTTGTATTACGAAGGTTTGGTTTTTTAATAAATATTTGAACAGGATGAGATGTTAAAACTTTATCCAAAATGACATTTTGATGCTTAACTACATTGGCTTTGCTAAGAGAGTTATATATCAAACACTGTGCTAAGTATTCTAACAAAAACATTTAAAAGCAAGTGCTGCTTTTAGAAATGCAAAACAAGCTACTGCTGAAGAGCTGGAATGTCATCATTAGAAAGTGATAATCCTGTGACACATTCAGAACAGTGAGAGAACTTACATATATATTCTGGGGGCTCAATCAAAAGGTTTCATTGATAAAGCAATGACACTTCTTAAAGCAATGTTAATTTAGAAGAAAGCAGAGTAACCGTCCCAGCTTTGTAGATGCCTCTGTAGTTCTCAAAGGAACTGTAACAGAAACCTGCAAACAGCTGAATTTTAGCCCTCAACTAACCCTCTTTAACACTTACACAGAACATATCTAATGGAACTTCCTATAGATTCTAAGAAACTCAAGATTTTCTGCATAACAAAATACATTAAAAAAAACCAACAACTTTTTTTCGAAAGAAAAAGATGTATTATATCCCTTGATTCAAAACAAAACAGAGTGAAAGGAGCTGTTTAACATACTAAAAATTAGATGCCCAGCCAAATTCTGTTTAAACATTAAAGTGCGCTATTTAACTACCACCTCAACTGGAAATATTTCATTCATTCACTACTTTAAAAATATATCACCTTCTTAAATTTTTCTCAAGTATGTACTCAATATTTGTTTTTTTTTCCAACAACCTCAAGCAGGTCTTCAGGTTAAACTTAACAAGAAATTCTAGGCAGTTCAAATCACTTCTATTAAGTAATCTTCTGCACGAGTTCTGGTTTGATTTAAGAAACCACCTGACACATACTGTTATCTTCCTAGTTTCCTTTATTACTCATAACACGAATACTACAGAGCAGGAAGGCCTTTTCCTTCCCTAGGAACAGCAGCAATTGCTAAAATGGGTTTTCGCTCACTGTGCTGACGATCATCGGAGAACTTTCAGGACTGCCTACCCAGAGCTCCAGAACTGCAGCTGAATACAGAAGTGAATTTGCTGGTTGAATTTCTAGATACACATACACATGCCTCTGCTACAGCCACCCAGAGAGTGAGGTTAGGCTTCCAATTCTGTGATAGGGAATGCCCAGACCATGGCATACCCCATTCCCCGCCACCAATCACAGCATCCATTCGTTGCCGAAAGTCTGAGGATATGGAACATTTAACACAGGCTTCCTTTATCCATAAGTTAGTCCCCAAAGTTAAACAGGTGTTAATATAAACAAACCAACCCCAAAGAGCTTAAAAAGTATTCAGACTAAAAATTCTTTCCCCTTCTCAAATCTGCAACTGACACTCTTTTGGCTCCAGTCACACAGTGTTTCCAGAGCTCTAGTCACTATAGTCAGTGACTGACCTGACAGAGCTTGAAATTTTAATGCAAAAAAATAGAATACTGGTCAGTAGGCCAGATCCTCAATTGTTGCAGCACGGTACAGTCTAGCAAACACCATGGAGATGGACTTTGTGTCCTAAAAGCTGTTCTGCCTTGTTAAGTCTATTACTATAACAAAGTTTCTCAAATATTTTAACTTGTTCAGTATCATGTATTGTATGACAGAGTTTAAAGAGCTCAACATAAATGGCGTGAAGACTGACTGATAACTCTGATAACTACTGCCAGAAAATCAACACACAAATATATAACTAATAACTACCTTTGTCCAGCTAACGAAAAGAACAGATGCCATAGGATACAGATGGGGCAAAACAGAGGTTGTGCACAGCTGCACTGATCACAAAACATGAAGGGTGAATGTCCTCTACCAAACAATATTAAGGACTGGGGAAGGCCAGGTGCTGAATGTCCCTTTTCTCTACTCAAATCCATGTATCCAGATGCACATTTTTAAATTAAAGTACTTCACAACTCCTCTTTCTTTGTTTATTAAACCATTTTCTTTCTTTTCCTAAGAAAGCAGTAGTTCACAACAGCAGAAAAGGGGTAGCAAGAATTAGAGCAAGAGAAAATACTACTTCTGCCTGAAATCCTACCCAACTTCATCTTCTCCATCTGACTGCTGACGACTCAGGAGTCCTTAACACCTGAACAATGCACGATGGGGTAAGATTCAAACACACACTGGCTGTGTAGAGTTCTTCCCTACTGTAAAGGCTGCCAAAAAAACTGAAAATGTGTATGCTGTATATCTACACCTATACTTCATTTATTCAAAGAGAAATGTAATCCCTCGTAGAATTCAAGTACTTCATGATGGAGAATTAATAGAGGAATTCATTAAAAAGTTGATAGCCTTGTAAGCATTTTATGCCAGTTTAGATTTGCCAAATGTACTGTTCCCACAAAGCCATTTTCTTACATTAATTTGCATTGATTTCAAACACCTTTCTTAGACTACGGTATTAATTTCTCTGATTGCATTAACATAAAGGCTCAAGTTATTCTTGACCAACTGGAACACACAGCTAAATACAAATGCTTCATAGCTTTTGTTTTTCAGACCTTTCACCCGTAGCATTGCAGAGTAGGAAAAGAAAGAAAAAAAAAAGATCTAAGGAAGAAAGGACCAAAGTTAAAACTTAATTTGCATCCAAAACTCTTACAAATATAATCTAGAAATGTGTTTTCTTTGAGTTTTTAAGCATCTAAGATTAAACTCTCAATTTCAGCTGTTTCTGTGGTCTTACTTCTATAACAACACTTAACTGGTGTACCCATGAGAATGCATGTTCTGAAACCTCCCGGGCAAATTCACCCTGCATCTGGTATGCTGGCTGGTGTAAGAGGAGAAAAACCACACAGAAGCAATATACGAAGAGGTGATTTTACACGCTCCCTTCACATCTGCAGAATTATTTGAACAATTAAACAGATGCAGAATACAGCCTGGCTGAACTGTGCTGGAAATCCCAAACTCCTTTAAACATGAATGAAGGTGAACACTGCTGCAGAGATACTTGAAGACAATTGAGTATGAGAAGAAGTTTTTAAAAAAAAAAGTATAAGCAAATCAGGTAGTGCTAGAAAACTGTATTCTTAAAAAAAAATCCAACAACCTTATGAATAAAATAGAGATTTATGCTATCTATGAATGCAACCATGATCTAGTAACAGCACCTTAATTTATACTTTCATATGAGAATCCTACTTTCATATAAGAAGGAAACAGAGGGGAAAATTCAGGTAGCTAGCTGGTAAAAGTTCACAGGTAGTTCCTTCAACCCAGCCTAGGGTGATGCTTAGACGTCTCTTTTGAAAGAATGGATGTAGCAACCACACCAAAACAGAGGGATCACAGCTTGTAGCTTTAATGCCAACTGATAGCAAGTTGTGCGGAGTTCTCAGTAAGCTTCCATTAAATGTAAATGCATCTATCCCAGCTCACTAAAAACAAAAAACAGAAGTCTTGTTCAGTGGTTTCTGTCCATATTTTCATTTGTGTTAGTTGTCCAAATCCAAATAACTGAAGTGTTTTAAGGACAAAAGTCATACAAGTTCTTTTTAGCTGCCCCCTTGAGAATGAGATGAATCATACCCTTGAAGATACCATCTCTCCATGCAATTACAAAAAGCTCCAGATGAGTAGCTCAAATGCAGCTGTTGAAAACATGAATGTCTAAACCTCAGATGAGACAAATTTCTGTTGTTTACATGAATTCAGAAATGTTAACATTTCCAATTTCATATTTGGTATGTGTGCTCTAGTGTTTCTTCCACTTCAGATATCTGCAGCACTGCTGTTCTTGCTCAGATAAAATCACAACAGAACCAGATGTACATCTGGCTACCTTACTCTAGAATAACGATACTGCTGCTGATCTCCTGATTACTGAGTGAAAGCTTCTATCATAGATAACTGGACAAATAAAATGGAAGAGTCCTTACGTATATGAAGAAGCAGTACACTGGAGAATCTGTTTAAAAATTGCTTTTCTGAACTGTAAAAGGACTCCAGCCATTTATTGACAGAAAAGGTAAGCAGCATGAGGTCTGACAAAAAAGAAATTTGCATGCTCCAATGATTTAGATCAGGTGTGTCCAACCTGCAGGCCACATGTGGCCCCACACCATCATGAACTTAAACATTATTGTGTGATTTTTAGTGATAGTTTTCATGAGATGTCTGTGTGTAGCACAGACTGCATAGGAACACCATGCAGGGGAGGGCAGAGGGCAGTGCCAGCTCTTCCCCATGTCTACCACATACATTCAGTCAAAACAAAACCCACACGTACTACATTACATGCTATGTTACTGTGCCACTTGGCAGGCAGAATGGAGAGACTGCTGATAATATTTCAACCTACATGCACATGTGCTTGACTTTGAAGACGTGTGGTTTTTTGTTATTAAGTGGACATATATGATTTTTTAAATTATCAGGACAAAATGCTAAAAAGATTTTATGATTTGCAAAATGAAAAATTCAAACAGCTCTGAGCCTCAAAACAAAAGAGTGATTTAAAATAGTAGTGAAGTGGTAGTCATCATTAAAGCCACATTCAAGCTGCTGGTGTATCAGAAACAACAGCCACATTTTGAAGAGGAATCATTTATCTGAAAACTTAAGTCGTGTCTGGGCTTTTATCTAAGAAAAGCCAGTCCTGTTTCCAGAGCAACAGGTTTAATTCCACATTTACGTGCAGAGAGAAGAATAACACTCTTTTCAGTGCATACATTCAGAAGTTTTCTTGTCCATCTTTTGAAGTTGTGTAGAACACCTCTGCTGCAGTGACTGTACAACTTCCAAGTACTGAGTAAACAGAATACTTCAAACCTGATGGAGGAACTTAAGCAGCTTCAATCGACTTCTTTAAATACTGCTGAGGAAGCAGTACAGAATGCCAGACAACTAAGAGTTCCAAGAATTCTCCATTAATAAACACTGCAAACTCCTAGAATTTACTCTATATACACATTTCTATTTTTCTTTATGTATTTATCTTTTGCATCATAGAATTTTTTATAATCAAGAGGTAGCAAAAGCACTGATGATGCTGGACTCTGTCAAAGACTGATAAAAACTGAAGTATCTGAACATGTGGAGATTGGAGGTGGAAGAGAACGGAAGAGGTGAAGCTCTACCCACAAATGGTTATCTTCCACAGAACACTAAAGTTTTACAAGTGATTTTAAAAAAGCCTTCCAAAGGGGCAATTTATTCCAGCTTGTAAGAGTGACTTATCAAGTCAACAGGGCCACAGTTGATCTAAGCAATACAAAAAGTTGTAAGATCCAGAGATTAGACCAAATTCCCCATTTCCCCTGCATTCCCCAAAACGTCTAGGTGGTGACAGGTTATTATACCATGTGGAAAAACTGTCTTGTCAACTCTGGCAAACCCTTCCTGCTCAGCTCTAATGGAAGCGAAAGAATAATCCAGCCTGAGAAAAAGGTCAACTGCAGAAGTATATTGTATTATTTAGACTGAAAACATCAAAAGTAAACAGCTAAAGCACCACATGAAGGATCCAAAACAACTGCACTAAGAAAAGGACAGTGCTACATCTCAAAGTTGTATTTCCTCCCTAAACCCTGCATAATGCTGAGAACTTACGTGGATGGTAGTAAACTGCATGAGGAGCTTTGATCTCCTGTATGGTGCAATCCCAGAGAATGTGAGCTGTGTGTTGCTAACAAGCACCGCCGTTTCTGCCGGATGATTATGGCAACTTTTGCCAGAGCAGGCAATCTACAGACAACTGTCAAGCAGTACACATCTAATAGTGGAAGCTGTCTGCTGCGAAGAAGTCCAAAATACTCTGATTTAAGCTAGTCCCAGGGACTAACTCACTAACATAACTCTCACTAACATAATTTTAAAAATCACTGCCCCCAGGTATTTGATTTTTTCACAAGAAATATCTGGTGTTTGCTCAAATTATGGCTTTCTTCTCAGTAAAACACAAGACCAATTCCTGAAAACTATAATTTGAAAATAGATGACCTTGTTTCTCTTGCTGAGGGAGGAAAAGCAGAGGTGTTTTACATCATCCAAGTAAAGATATATCACTACAAAAATCCTATGTTACCATAACCGTGTAAAGAAACTGAAACACCCAACGAAACAAATTATTTCAAGAAAAGGTACTGTGGCAGAAGTTTAATTTCTCAACTCTGGCTGCAGTTAGGTAGATCTGAGAAGCGCTTGCCTTCTCCTCCCCTCCCTTTAAGTTCCTGAGGGCAACAGGAAAAAAGAGCAACTTACGGCCCATCAGAAACTCAGGAAGCAAAAAGGATACCTTAAGTATCTGCAGATAAATAATTTATCAAAATGAAGTCTATTTTGACATTCTGAAGTATCTGAAGGTTAAACTGCTATCTGCTCCTGCCAAGAAAATCTAAAGGTACTTATCAATTATGCTTCTAAAGACTGTCAGCAACTTACAGTTTTCACTGCCAATTTTATAAGGCATTTTAAATACATACCTTGAGACTATTTTAATTTAGAGCAACCTGGGGGGGGGAAAGAGAGAAAAAACTATGAAATGGTGTTCTGTACTTCTCAACACTCCATGAGGTAGGAGAGAGGTAATGAGGGGAGTATCATTTAAGAGGCTATAAAAATAATGACCCGCTTTTTAATAATTTGTTACCTTGTGGTTTATGCTGTACAATTTATACTGCCTTTCCACACCTACATTTCTCAAGTCTGCTCTAAAGTAGAATTGGTGTTTTAGAATAGAACCACTGCACATAATGTGCAACTAAACATGCTAAAATCCTTACTGGAAGACCATTTACTGCACAAGTATGCTTACAGTCCCCACCTATTGAAATTCCACTAGAAAGGGTGGAGCTTTCTGCCTGCCCTCTCGATGGGACGTGAGGCTCCATGACGCTGTCATCCAGTAGGTGCCTTGGTCCTGCGTTAGGGAATGTTGCGCTTTTGAATTCAGCTGTATTCATCTTGTGTATGAAACTAGGAAAAAATAAAAAAAACTTACATCATCTCTGATATAGTTCAAAAGATGCTGCTTTAACATCCTGAAGGATAACATGCAATGTGTTCCAAAAGCCTAACAAAAAGCATGGCTCAAGTCTTAAATTGTTGCAAATAGACTTTTAGATGAGTGGCACAGCTAGCTGCACCAGTACAGAAGTGACAGGGCACAAATATTATTACCTGAAGGAACTGCTGGTGTCAAAACTACGCAGTGCTCTTTGAGCCAAGAGAAAGTTAGAAGGCCTTGAATTATTTTTAATATCACAAGGCGTTACTGTCTTATGTAACACTCACATGACTACACTTCAGAATTTTATTCTAGCCTCATATGAGCATCTAGCAACTAAACTTGCAGAATAAGAAGGTTAAAGATGAATTACGGAAAAGTTATCTTCTTGCATTTTGAAAAAATGAAAAGGGAAGCAATGGGAGAATTATCAAAATTTCAGATGTACAACTAGAGAGATACAAGAAACTCATACCACCAATATGCAAAGTCACAAAAATCTACAAAGGATCTCTCTCACTACAAGAATAAAAATGAGAATTACTTTTTAAAATTAAAACTGAAGTAAGATCAACTCAATGGCATTTCATTAAATGACAATTCTGTTAGAAAAAACTATTCTGACTAATTTAATAGCTACTATTCTTGCAGAAACACAGGCTTCCTAGTTTAACTAATTATCAGTTGTGACTCTAGCAGTATCGTTTTGAATTTGAGCTCTTGGCACAAACTGGTCTCCAAATGACATACTACATACAAACCACACCATTTTAAAACAAAGCCTTTATATTGAAAGATAATACATCACAAAGCTCAGGATTTTCAGGTTAAATAAAATGCTGACTTGTATCCCAGGCTGTGACACTTCCTATGCCCATGTGGAATCAAGTTCCGAGGTGAAGGGGGTGTTGGCGGCAGCAAGGCTCCTTCGGCTGCAACATTTTTCCGTCCACTTTGTGGCGACGCTCCAACTTCAGAACCTGGGAACAAAGACAACATTACTTCCAAGTAATCTTAGAATTATTATCAGGGATACTTCTAAGAAAACTGTGGACAAGCTGCAAAAACCTTTCTAAACCTCAACTAGCAAGAGATGCCCCATAAACAAAACTTAATGACGTACTCCTACTGATATTTAACTGACCCAGCTTCTTTAAAAAACTCTTTTTACAGATCAACTCAGATTTTTCATTACCAACATACAGTGTTCAGACTTCATGCTTCTTCATTAGCCTGAAGTAAACTGGCTACACAATCGAAACTCAAAAATAATGAATTTGGCAGCGAGTCTTCTCACAGGTACTGAGCACTTACCTACTAAATCTTCTCTGGAAGCAGCAGAGTGGGGGGTGCTGGTACCTGGTTCTATCTTTAATGAAAGTCTGCACCAAAGGAGAACTAAAAATTAGCAGGAAATAGAGGTGTGCAAAAGGAAGAGTTTTGATATATTTGTAAGTTTACAATTGAAAGTTTCTTGGTTTTGTCATTGCAAGAAACAATATGATGTCAACATACATCTTGCAGCTATGTTTAGCATATTTCCAAACATCCTTTTTGTTTCATGTGGAAAAATGGCTGCAGCAGGGCTCTGGGCTTAGAACACAACATGTCAAGGCATAATGTAGTAAACAAACCTATCGCTTCGACTCATATCGACCAGAACAAGCAATACCACGCTGAACAGCAAAACTTACACTACGGCAAAGCGCTGCAACTTTTACTGATGATCTTTAAGGTATTTTCCAACCTGAGGAATTCTATGATTCGAACTGTGCAATGCTCCCTGTCTGGGAACAAATATTTATATTCACTATACCCTCAAGACTTTGTTTTTGCTATGACATGGGCCAACTCACTCGTCTTTACCGCTACGAAAGCCAAAATCCTTCTTTGGCATTTCATGAAATATATTATCAACTTGCTCGCATCGATAATTCAAGCTTTTTCTACAGCAGGCACTTTTAAATGCTATTTTCAATAGCACTGTAAAGGAAGCAGACTCTATAAATATCTAACATCTCGTTTGCACAATTTGCAGAACTATAATCTTTGAAATTAGTAAGCATGGAAAAGCATCTATTTATTTTTAGGGAGATTTATGTTTGAAGTTTGACAGTTCCTCTCCCTCCCATCACCAGACTGCTTAGCAATGATTGATTACAGGTTCAGTTTTCTTAAATAAAATCCTACAGTAAGAAAAAACGTGGACTCGAGTCACAATGACTGCTCTTCAGTTTCAGCCTTTCTGCAGACAATTCAGGAGATAAGAAGTAAAACAGTTACAGCCAAGTGCAACAACGACTCTTCAAAATACACTGCTCTCGCACAGAAAACATTTAGACTGGAGCCATACACTGCCCACAGGTGTAAAAAGTCTACTCAGACTTTCTGAACAACAGTCATGTTTCTGTATTACTTGCAATTGTCTCAGTCTCCCTGCTATCAAAATTTGGGTTGTACAGGGTGAAGAGGCTGTAGCTCCTTCAGCAATAAAATTCCCTTCAGTACATATTCCTGCCTAGGGAAGAAGGAAGGTGCAATCTGAATTCGTGAAAAGAATCTGCCAACAAGAATCAGACACTGCAGTTCAACTTGAGGGTTTATTTTAAATTGCAGTGCTTGAGCACAAAGCTTTATTCAGTGATAAGTAAGAAACACTTTCTAAATCAGGCTGTAGAATATTTTGGTGGAAAAAATAAGGCTGGATACTTGCACAAGAATGCACATAGCGTGCTCCAAAGAACAACTCACAAATCTTAAAGGATTAAACACATGAAAGGAAGTTAGGTGATTAAACTCCTGCCAACCATCCTTTGACATAAACGTAAGGGTCCCTATTTACTGCCTTTCAGTAAATCCATGTTAGATCTATAAACATTCTACCATTGAACAAATTGTTACTTTAGAAAAGAGAATCTGTCCCTTTAGCAAGCATGCCCCCTCCCACCATTAGAATGCAGCTACACAAGCAACTGATTCAGCACAACTAAGGTGACAAACTTCCTGGGCAGGCAGGATGGGAATGGGTGGGGAACCTCCTCAAGCAGATCAGCCAGTAGCAAACAGAAACCTTCTTCATATGTAACAGATCTGCTGCGGGTCGCTTCCTATCCTCGGGGCTTGTTCCTGTTTCTTGCCAGAGATTTCCAACCCCCAGTTTAGCTGGATGCCAAATCACTTAATATAGTAATAATCTTTTCATTAAGAAATCGGACGCCTCTGTCTAAGGTGGCATACTTTTTGGGAGGGGCAGTCAGATGCACAATGTCTCGATTCTCAAAAATCAAGTGTTTACATTTCACACTGTGTAACCTAACCCAAGGATAAAAATAAAAAATGGGAATTTATAAAAGTGAAAGCCTTCAGTAAGAACTTGGGACTGGGATGCATAGATTAGTGTGTCATTTTTCATCAGAACAAAGTATCTGCATTCTGCTCAGTCAGTAAGATGAATCCCATGAGAGGAGCGTTAGGTGTCAGCCACCAGAATGGGCTGTTCATTAACAAACACTCAGAGGACTGTAGATTAATTACAGTCAGACAGAAAAGGAAGAAACCATGCTATCCAGCATGCTGTTATCCTATCTTACCAGAGGACCCTGCTGTAACCTCACAACTTGCAACAGATGCTCTGGAAGCAATTGCCTCCTGTAAGCAGAATTTTAGAAGTGACAGGCTTCATGTTCTAAAGTTCTTTTGTTATGAATTACAATCAGTTACAGAATTTCATACTTACTTATAATTGTCATCTTCTACAAACTTTTGTAGTTCTTCTATGTACTGAACCGAGTTTAGATATTTCTGGACGTGAGGCAACAGAGGAATATCTGCAGAACAGATGACATTCATTATCACCGTACTGTTCAATAAGCAAAGTTCTTTTCCAGAAAGTATTTAAACAGAATCAGATTGCTTACTTTTTAATGTGAGACAGAGGTACAAACTACAGTTTCTATTGCTGCTGAATTTTGTAGTCCTTCAAATTCCCATGCACTGAGTTTACATTCTCCACTTACATAAACTAAGCATGTTTCCCTGCAGAGCACTTCCAAGTTGCTCTGCTTATCAGATTATCTGGAAGTGATATGTGGGAGAGAACCCCTGGCCAAACTGAAGTCTCAAACCTGTAGGACTCTATCTGAGGGCTCCTTCACAGACCACTTTCTCATTATATTGAGCTTTCAGTGGAGCCACAATCCTCTGCTAATATCACATTCCACCATCACAAATGCAGCTTTACAACTTCACTAGAAACTGAAGAGAGGGACTGTGAGGGAGACCACCTTTGAAGAAACAATACTTTATCTGATGCACGAACAGCACTGTAACTGTCCAAAAGACAAGCCGTACACATTTTTATCATCTCCAGTAAAAGAAATACTCCAAAAGCTATCTTACTAGTTTTGGAAATCATTATAAAGATCAAGAAAATCATATGGAACACAGAGATGTAAGTTATAAATGTACGTACCAGCAAAAGTACTATTAAATGCAATGTATTCCACATTTCTCTTGAGAATGTATGTACTGCAAACGTGTGTGACTTAAGGAAAAGGGAACTTTACTCTTTCATCCCATGCTGATGCTCTATCATAAGTAACAATATCAAAATAAACTTTTACAGTTTTGAACTGAGTGGGCAAGGCAGAGTGATGATGGCATACGAAAGGGTTACTCCTTGCTTGCATAGTGTTACAGAAGAGAAATATCAAAGCTTTTGAGGTTGCTCTTTAACACCGCAATATTCACATGCTACAGCTTACCATATTCACAGGACTGCTGTAAGTCTGAGATAATTCGTAGGATGTTGTTCATTAAGTTTGTTCTCTGCTCACTTTCCAGAATGCTCCCCGTCGATGGGTATGCAGAATCAATGTACGTCAAGTCTGACAGATAAATACCTGAGCAAGATTAGAATGAAAGATTTCTTTAGTGTCTCACATTTACCAGAAAAAGTTGCAAAGAATATTTTAAAGAATTTCTTGCTTTCATTGACAAATTACCTCCGTAGATTATTTTGGATACACCTGAGATCTTTGGCAAGATCTACGAGAGCCTTCAGACCTCAAAGTAAAACAGTAAGAATGCCTGGACTTCCAAGAAGACACATCACCATACCTCCTCTGCCTGGGACTGAATCTAAGCTCTGCTCCGTGACTTAATCCTCAGTTTTGGTACCCTATCTCAGCCATATTTGTAGATGAACTGGGTACAGGCACATGGTTTTCTGGCACAGTCCGGACGACAAGTCTCAGCAGGACAGAAAGGATCCTTTTTTCTCCTGCATTGTGCCAGCCATGCACTAGCTGACTGCCTTGAACACTGACAATATCTTTCTAAATTTAGAAGTAATTACAAGAGCTATCTGAGAAGTAATTACACACAGCTACTCATGAACCTATTCTTCTACCACGCTATCAGGAAGGAATTCCCCTTGACAAATATGAAGTAATCACATAATGCTAAAATACCTGATTAATTTGACTAAGGTTTTTAGGGAGTCTACTACTTACTTAACTCCTCCAACTCAGCAAAAAAAAGCAACAGAAGGAAAAAACATCTCGTCTACAACTCTTCAACCAGAATGAAAATTCACATTAAACTTGTAACGTGGGAAACGTTAACTAGGCAAGAAGTGCATGCATCGAAACACGGTGTGAATTGTGCAGTTTATATTCACCGTAACTGCTAAGACCCAACCTTGTTTTTAGGTCTCCAAGTCTTGTGTCTTTTTTCTTCCTCACCAGCACAGTAATTTCACCATTCTTTCATCACTTGATTATGCATGAAGGACGAGTCCTCCTCCTTATAAGTTCATGCTACTGATACACTGCTCATTTTGCTTATTTTAATCTCCATCTCTAGAATTTCACCTGAAGCCTAACCTTTCTCAGCCCAATTAAATGAAACACCCTGACTAACTAATCCTGCCATTAAAAAGCAACTGCGCTTCTACATCTTTCACAATACAGAAATCCTACATGACTGTGAAAGTATCTAAACTTGAAAACCTTATTGGAGAAACTTGTTTCAGTCATAGGGAATTTTTTAAAGTGTATTTTGCTTCACGCTCAGACTTGTATAGCCAGAATCATAACAAAAAGCGTGGCTTTACAGGTGGAAGGCTGTTAATACAATCTCACTAGAACAGCAGTCGTGTTTGTATAGCACCCAACCAGTACAGCCCTCAAATGTGAGCTGGGAAACTCTGGGCATTGCTCCAAAATCAACACATACATGCGCGTGTGCGCACACACACAGAAACAAATTAAAATACCTGTGGTTGAAAGGTAGCATATAAAAAAGTGAATTAAAAGGTATTACACATGACCTGATCTAATACTAGAATTCTCTGTTTTCCATTCTGCTAAAAACAGCTTATTAAAAAAAGAAAGAAAGAATAGTGTGAAAGATCAGATATTCACGTTTACATTGCAATGTTATCCTGACTGCACGAACTGCCCCCGAGCTCAGCTTTGTTAAGCAATGTCCAAGCAGGCCTTAAAAAGCCCAAACCTACTCAACCTTTTGTAGAAAAAATAAAAATCAATCATGCCTACTAATTATAATTAAAGAAATCCCCTGTAAACAAGCACCTGCGGTGTCACCCGTGAGCTTAGAAGCCAGTTGCACAATTCTCCTTCTGAATGACTTGAGCAATCCGGCGTGGATTTTTCTTTTAGCTCCATCAAGAGTTTTCCTGTTGAGAGCTGCTCTCTAAAATTATTTGGTGCATTTTTACAAAGTCTAAAACAGTTCTGAAATTGCACGAAGGTCATTCTTCCCAGTGTAACTGGTTTGTCTTCTGTGAAGAAATCGATGACAGTAAAACAAACGCACTGAGCTGCTGCTTTACTTCACAGAGCTGCATCCTGCATTCCTCACTGGCTGCGTTCTATTTTTCTACTTCTAACCCTAATCAGACGTTATCAAACACTCTGATATCGACCCCAAACCGCCACAGCCAGCTCTAACATCTCCCACATGCATCAGGGCCGTCACGCATTTACCAACTGGAACTGTTTCTTATTAAGGGAACGTCAAGAATTGAATGCGACATTCTATTAACATTCTTCTCGACTATAAACGGTTCATTTTTCCCTGTTGTATCCAGCCAGGCTGCCCCTTTTATTCCCAGCAACACAAATGGAGTTTTATCAGCCTGAAAGAATCTTTCTTCTAAATGAAGCCCAGCACTGTAACAACTTGAAAGGCATCTTTAGGCAGCGTAGTAAAAATGTTTGATTTGTAATTGCCTGCTGAACTCTTGCACAGTCTGTTGCCATACGGTACCCTCCCCTCAGCTGGCAAACAATCTTTCCTTGTTCCTGACTCCTCGGCCTCCCTGCCCCCGCTTTTCTGGAGGGTATGGATAGGAAATCCGAAGGAGGAGTTTCTGCTGCTCTCCGTGTTGGCGGTGACATCATAGGTGGGCCGAACGGCTGAGGCTGGTGTGTTTGTTTAAAAAAAACTGTCCAAATGTGATGTATATGGAATCTGGGTCAGCTGTAGCTGGTTAGTGCACTTCTGCATGGGAGGGTACAACACCGCAGCTTCAAAAAAAAACACACAAAAAAAACGTATCGCCTTTTTTTCCCTCCCTCTGGAATAAAACATACTGCAACTTTTTCTTCAATTATCTTTAAATGATTGAAGTAGTTCGGTTATCGCATGGAGAAACCCAGCTCCCCGGCGCAGCCTGGATCTAACAGAGAAAGACAAAAGCAGTTTTCAACTCCAACTGCAGCTTAACAATCCGCAACATCAGAAAACGCAGAAAGAAAAGGCAACTTGGCCTCCGGATCGTCCACCTCCGACAGAAGCAAACCAGCTGCAACATTCTTTCCTCTTGGTAAGTTTTCACGTTATTCTTCCTTGCAAGTCTAATTTTGAGCTGCATGCAAATTCTGCACGCATCTATCATCCCCAGGCAATTATGAACAAACCAATCTCTCTCAGCCCGAGAGCAGTCTGACAAGTAAAATATAGACCTCGTTTTCGCAGCGTTTGGTAGGAACTTGGAAGGAATTAACAAGCACTCTGCCTAAGAGCAGGGACTAACTCATTCCAGTTGCAAGGATGAACAAGTTTCAGTTGCTCCGCTGTAAATCTCCTGTAAGCTTTATGTTATTGAAAGTTACTGAGAAATCAGTACTACCAGATTCTTTGTTACGCAAACAATTGGATACTGTGAACGGATTCATGCGAAAATCAGATCCCACCAGAAAGCAAAAGCCAAAATTGCTACCGACCTCAGGGAGCTGGATTTCGCCCAGTGTTGCAGCTCAGACCTTGCATTACTAGAAAATGGATACCTCAATAAAACCACTGTAAGAAATCCCAAGTAAACCAATGCACATCTCTAAGTACAATCATTGTGTGCCTTTCCAACAGCTTTATTTATGCTGCTTCTGAGTAGTGGAAGCAGCACGATTTGTATGGCCAGTCAAGAAACCAGAGTCATTCACTGGTTCTGAACAAAACTAAGTTTGCAGCACTGCAATCGTGGGGCTGAAAATCCAAAGGAATCGCTGTAATGGGCACTAGGCTCTTCCTTCTACAGAGTGTGTAAAGAGGGGAAAGAGAATTAATCGTGTTGTAATGTAGCAGCAGCTTGTTTTCAAACAGCTTCATAAAAATGAAAGGCAACTGACAAAGCAACAGTTTGCCTTGGAAAACAGAGGGGTTTGTTACAGTTCTTGAGGGGCTGGGAGGGGGAAAAGATGAAGCTACAAAGCAGTGATTAAAACAAGAATGCTGCTTTACAAACAGAAAACAAAAGTACAGGGAGAAATAAACAAACAAGTTGTTAAAAGAAGTTGCTACTTTTGCCTTCCTTTATGCTGACTTTGAAATGAGAATATGGCCAATAATCCAGAACGATACACAAGAATTTAAGTAACGCATTCACATTAACAAGCCCTCAGAAACCCCGGACACAGCAAGAGGGTGAAGGGTGAACTCCGAAAGAAGAGAGTTACAGCAGCAAACTTAATTAAAATGTAGTAGCTATGGAATGAAGAAGTCTGAGGCAACCTTGACAAACAGAAAGATGGAGCCTTTCCAAGTTCTTGAGCCTTCTTTTTTTTTTTTTAAACTATCCTTTTGTGCTTCCTACACGCCAAAAGGAACAACTTAAGTCACAGCAGCAACAACAAAAACCCATCTGAAGCCTACATTACATGCTTTGGACATCCATTCATTACTCCCCAAAGCTTTTGATTTACACTGCTTAGAACAATTCCTAAATCTTTCCCAAATGAAAACAGCTGAGTCAATAATTTTATAGCAGTAAAATGGTTACATGCGAGGTTTTAACTCCTGGCCCTTTGCTGTCTTCCAGCTTTAGAGTTTAAGTTTTGAAAAGCTTATTTTAAACAAATAATGGCTTATTAATATTACGGTGTTGCCACAAGGATGATTTGAAACGTGATGGAAAAACAAGCCATGTAAACTTCCGCCAATAACTACAGGCTATTATCAGGTTTTAATTATTGTTTTACTGGGCTTAATTGGCTGCTCATAACATGTCTTATTAGTCTGGTCCTTGAAATTTACACAGCGATGAATGAAGCAGAACTTCCCAGAGCAAACACTGCCAGATGCCTGACAGCTTCAGACTTCTGCAGGCCCCCAAATAACACAACAGAATGCACCAGTCTTCTGGGGCTGCTTGTGAAGATGCTCCATCAAAACACGATGGCTGCAAATCAATGTAAACAAATCCTCATTAAGTTGCAGTAATGCACACATTTGTTGCTGGTTTTCAGAATATCTAGTATGACATGGGTCTGCAAACCTCTCCTGCAGAGAATTTCTAAGAACCTATCATTTCTTGAAGTGATAGATTTATAGTGAGTACTTCAAATAAATACCTGAATATTTTTATTGCCTTTCCTAAAAGGAATCAGACTTCTGTTAAGCTCAGAAGTAGAATTCTGCCAGTCAATTCATCATCTATCTGACAAACAAAACCCAAGAACTTATTATTTCTGGACTCCAGTCAACACAATTGAAAGCAATCTTGTTATTCCACCGAACACTTACTGGAAAAGCCCTTGTTTAGACAGAGGAAAGTAATTTACAGATGTACACAGATGCATCAGGAATCCATGTGAACTTTTTTTTCCCCCACAGTGCTTTCCCACAGCAGTGTAACTTTTAATGCTATGGACACAGATTTGAGCTAAAGACACTGCGCTTATTTGTGTGGGGTGGGGGAATATGGATGGCTTATATAATTTTAACTGCTTAGAAGATGCTTAAGACAAAATGCACGTATATGAGAAACATCAACAGTAAAGCTTTCAGATTAACATTAATCATTCTCATAGGAACATTACTCTCGCCATATCATTTACTTGCTCAAAAACAAACAAAAAACTCAGCTGGCTGTTTCTCTCCCTGTTGTACGCGTTTCTAAATGGAGGCTTATATAAAAGGCCCTGGCTAGTATTTATTATCCGACCTAATCCTTTTGATAAATATCCTGGGTAAGGATAGATACTGACACCATGCTTTCCACACAAAGGGAAGCCTATATTCAAGTTTACCTGCAGCATTTCCATTACAGTCAGTCATCACAACCTACGCTGCCCAGGGAGAGGTGGTTTTCATCAGCTCTGAAAGAACAGATTTCCTCATTTCTGCTGTGGGTCTCCAAATTCTACATCCTGCTGAACATTACACTCGGAGCAGCTCAATAAAGAACAAGGTTTGCAGTGCAGATAGTTAAAACAAAGTACTCTCAAACCATTTCCCATCTCTAACATTAGTCATTTTAAAGCCTTACGTATTAGTCCATCATTCTGGGATATTTTGGATAAGCAGTTGGTATTTTTTTTTTTTTTAAGCTGCTTGCCCAGAACATCAGGAAATTTTTGAAACAGTGCTTTCATTTCCTTCTAAGATGATTAAAGCTCCGGGTAAATATGTTACACAGAACCAGCTCTTGTATGACAAGTTCAGCATTAAGTTGCTCCAACACCCCAAACAACATCTGAAAATGTGTAATTTTTTCCACCATCAGGTTTTCTGTGGAAGTACACGTTATCTACCAGATAGATTCTCATCTTTGCATATAAGAAGGAGTGAGTTTAATACAAGATGTTTCAATTATTTAAAAGTTCTAGGGCATAATGTTGTGCAGCTGTTTCATTTGGTTATGCTACATAGACCATCTCATTCATTTTACAGTCTGACAGCACACATGTTGACAAAGAACTTCAAACTATATTAAACACACAAGCATAAATGTTCAAAATGAACATAATGATTAGAAGATAGTGGAAAGCAAGCTGCTACAGACTACTTGGTCAAAAAACATTTTGCAGTGCAAGCCCCTATATTTTTTCAAATATTCCTTTTAATCTGTTTCAGGGGAAAAAAAAATATTGCTTTTCCTCCCCCAGCCACTGATTACTTAAGTAACTGTACAGGGTCTTAAAACAACTGCCAGGGACTCAGATGTTCTTCACCTTGTTGGGCTATGGAGTAGCTGCTATATGCTGTGGAAAAAAAAGTAAAATACTGAAATTTAATTACAGTTTCATACAGCGCAGCATGAAGTCACTTTTTCTTCAACTGAAAATACTGAAAAACAATTTAAGGGACACAACAGAGATTTCCAACTTCAGACTATTAATTTAGCTCATCCTTCTCAAGTTCAACACCACACACAGTTTTGTTTCCCATGTCATCACCACAATTCATGTGAAAATTTAAATAATGAACTTCAAACTCCGAGCACCGCTTGAGTGATTACTGAAGCCTGAATTTGACAAAGGAAAATACACAATTAGTCCCAGAGAAAAACTATACTTTCCCCTATATATTTTTAGTAGAATGTATTCCCCTTCAGCACAGGCACACTAACAAAACTTTAAACTGAGTTCTGTTTCTGAAATATATATATTTACCAGTAGTTCATAATCAAAATAAGAGTGAAATATATAGAAAAAAGGTAATTATAAACATTCTCAAGATTGTAAGTATTCTCTCATTTCTTACTCTGCAATGTGTTAAAGGCAAATACTTTCTTCCCAACCAGAGCAGAACTTGCAATGCAATTGTGGACCATTTGACTATGGATCCTAGATGTAATTCCCTCTTGCACATTCTGAAGTTTGCATTCACTGCTCATAGTTACATCAAAAAATAAAAAACTTCATGCATTTACTCTGAAGTTGAAAAGATGGAGTGTGCAGCAATAATATTAAAGTCAGTAAGAACAGGGAGAAGTGACCTGGTATAAAAGTCATCACTTGTAAAGCTGAAGGTAAAGGAAACAGTATGAGCCTGCTTTTCCTTCAGGGTTACTGCTGCAGGATTGCCAAATACACTTACATTTGAGTTTGGCAGGAATTGCGTGAAAATTACTAACTTTCTCTGGGTTTGCTTGACTCCTGTCTGTAACCATGCAGAGGCCACTGCACAAGGCCTTGTACAGCTGATCACAGTAGACTGCAAACTAGAAAGCCAGGCCAGCAGCTGAGATGAGAGAGAAGAGCAGTCTGCTTGACAAGACAAATTAAACATGAGAAATGAGGTTTTCTCCTCACTTTTGTGCTACCTTTGTTGGTTATCTCAAATATTTTAAAACAAACTAAACAAAACATGCATTTCTACAAGTATTCTTGTATTTTCATCACAGCATTGTAGTTATTTACATAGAGTTGAAAAGAACAGATTCTTTTCTTAATATGCGAATGACACACTTCAACATGGTATTTAAATTGACAAAATACCTGACACTTTAATGTTACTGGGATAAATACATCCTCAAAGCTATATGTGACAGTACTGAGTTAACAGTAAAGTCAGTTAAGCAGGGATATACAATACAGATCACATCACATGATAGGCTTTCTTTACAAATTTGAAGTTAATGAAATATGTAGTTCTCATCAACATTAAGACAGCTGTTTGACTTATATCCTACCTAACACCGCTGCCCAAAGTGGATGCATAGATGTATTTTTCAAGTCTACCATATCTATGTGTATACAAACTTGAAAAATGCATGGGCATATGAATGGATACGTATGCATATACTATTTAACAGTATCTATTAGTATCTATAGATACTAACAGATACTAATATAAACTTAAGAAAGTGGCAGAAAGGTTTGTGTAATCCAAATTCAAATCTTTTCAACTCGTTTTGAAAAAATTAAAACCATCCCCTCCCAACTCCCATTCCATGAAAATATACCGCAGGCATCTTGGTACGATCGATAAGTTTGTGCTTTACTTACAGTGAGTAGGCAAGTATATGCTTCGAAACTAACCTAACAGAATCTAACTGCAGACAAAAGACTCCAAAGGCATACAGGCATGACGAAACCCATCAGTTTAGGTAGTTTTAGCATTACAGCCTTAGTTAGGGCTCTAATTAATTATGTTCTATCTGTTCAACAGTCTCTTCTAAGTCATCACTCTTCCTTCAAAATGAAGATACTGAAATGGACTTTGGGTATGCTGTTGTTCCTACTGTTGTCTATCGGGCGCTGTACAGAACCATCGACCCTCAATAAAACATCCCAGCGGAGGCATCCTCGTTCCACAGACGGTGGAGAGGAAGGGAAGAAATGTGGTTACACCTTCTTGGTCCCAGAACAAAAAATCACGGGACCAATCTGTGTGAATAACGAACCAGGTACTGGTAACAGAAAAGATGAAGTCACAAGAATGGACATAGAGAACTTGAAGGATGTGCTGTCCAAGCAGAAACGCGAGATTGACATCTTGCAGTTGGTGGTAGACGTGGATGGAAACATTGTGAATGAAGTAAAGTTGCTGAGGAAAGAAAGCCGGAACATGAACTCTCGGGTCACTCAACTCTACATGCAGCTCTTGCATGAGATAATCCGAAAGCGAGATAACTCACTTGAACTTTCCCAACTGGAAAATAAAGTCCTCAACGTAACAACAGAAATGTTGAAGATGGCAACAAAATACAAGGAGCTTGAAGTAAAATACGCAGCACTGACTGACCTTGTAAATAACCAGTCTGTGATCATCTCCCTGTTGGAAGAGCAGTGCTTAAGAATCTTCTCTCGGCAGGACACCCACGGGTCCCCGCCGCTTGTCCAAGTAGTGCCGCAGCACATTCCCAACAGTCAGCCATACACTCCTGTTCTCCTGGGAGGCAATGAGATACAGAGAGACCCAGGGTACCCCAGAGACAGAGATGTAAGGCCTCCACCTGATCCAGCTACTTCTCCTACAAAGAGTCCCTTCCGAGTACCGCCACTGGCATTAATTAATGAAGGTGAGTAAACTATTGCTATCTGTCTAATTCCTCAGAAGGAAACTGTCCTGATTATAAGATTAAAATGAAGAATTAGAGGTACCTTCTATACTAACCCTTCTTCTAGTTGAATTTCTGAACATTGGCTATTTCAAAAAATGCATCTTCTCAACTATAGCTTAAAATTGCAATCTGTAAAATAACAACTTTGAGTCACAAAGTGCTGGGACTAGCACCTCCAGCTGGGTTTTACTTAAGGGAATAGAAATTCATTTCCAGCATATGCTTTCTAGTATCTATTGCTCTTTCTCTGGAGATGATTAATGACTCCATGTTACAACATGTAGCAACAGTGAATACAAGAGAAGTTAGTTCACCTTAAGTAAAGAAAATGATTTTAAGTAGATGTCTTTTAGAGCTATACATACAAAACTTGCCAGAAGTTACTCCTGTTGGAAGAATTTTATCCCTTAAGTTCTGATCTGCTTTAAGATGAGCATGCACAATGTATAGTGACTAAGGGTGTGGATGAAATACTTGAGAGTGAAACAAGTTTGAGAGGGCAAATGAAGGAAGGCTGGGTCTAATCAGATGCACTCAACTTTGAAAATTTTAAGTGAATAACTAGGTTTGCAACAATCTGACATTAGCAGGATGTCAAGTTAATATCACAAATATTGTGAAAATACAAGCAGGGGACTTTATCACATCTTCACGTTACATTCCCTAGACTGTTACATAAATTCATTTTTCACTACAACCAGTACTACTGACAAGAAACTCAAATACTACTGAGATGCCCTGACTTCAATTAAAACTCTATTAAACCTTTTTCAGAATTACAGTAAAAAAAAAAATTAAGGATTCAGAGAACGCAACTCATATTTTTCGTAGACATCTATACTAACACTTGCTTTTGGCTTCTGTTAGCTTGCACAGCACAAAAAGTTACTTCTTCTGTTCACCCCTAAATTGCCTTTAGTTACAGTCGGAAATTCAGCTTGGTTCCTAAGTTGAAGGCAAGCATTTATTTGTGATTATCCCACAACAACACAAACAACTAGCTGCTAATGTAAAGAACGACTACTTTTATTCAGATCCCTAGAACGTTCAGGCACAAGCCCAAATCAAATGCCAGATGTCATGAGAATTTAAGTCACGCATCATGACACAAAGGGAACAGCTAATATAAAAGCATTAACATCCAGACACACAGTAGAAGTATAATTTAAAAAACCAGCCATTTCCTGTTTCCCAGAAAACCTATGCCTCAAGGTTGCATGTTTTTTAGATGTATCATTTTCTCTCATTACATCTGCTGTTCACGTGAAATAAGGCAGATTACACTATCTGCAAGTTTTCATTGACCCATTAATTCCTAAGTCCACAATTTTAATCCATTTTTGCAAAGGAGCACAAAGTATGCTTACGAAGATTAAATCATTCAAAGAAATACCTGCACGCAACAGATTTATGAAAATGTCAATGTGCAGTTTCAATTGCACATCAATTGGGGAGCAAAACTCAAAAACTCTGGGGGAACAGCAGGCCCGTCTTACTTTCAGAACAGTTCTTTAACTTGCATTAATACTGCTCTAGAAATTGAGGAAGAATTTTCGTGAATGTCAGTTATCACAGTTATCTCAGTGCCTGTGCTAACAGCCAGCATCCCCAAATTGTCCTGCACTTGTGTTAAAGCAAAAAAGCAGCTACAAATTAAACAGGTACTTGAAAATTCCACACGCACAACCCACTTTACTGCTAATACATCCCAGCTAATAATGTAACTTAAGTATATACCCTGTTTTATTTGGGGATTTTCCTTTACTACTGATCATAATCCTCTGTGTGAAGCTTAAATGAGCATTATTTCTATGTCATCAGTTCAAGATAAGACAACAGAATATGGAATGTACTATATCACGTGTCTAAAACATTTCAGAAGTACAATACTAGCAGATCCATCAAGTTATTTCTAACTTAAAACTACTTAAAAGCTGTATCTAAGAAGTCAGTCTGCCCCAAAAACTTAGTAAACACAGACTGTTACAGAATACAGAATACACAGAGGAGTTGGATGAGATGATCTCCAGAAGTCCTTTTCTATCCATACGTATCACTTAATCATAGGAGATTTCTATTCCTTACACAGATAATACGTTTTTAACTAAACTTAAAAGCAACAGAATTTCAAAGGCACAGCTTCTTGTGATTAAGCAGAAACCTTGCACCCATACCAGCACTATGGTGAACACTGTGGAGAATCTCTCACTATTTCACAATCTCAGCATTTGCACTGAACAAGGAATGGATCTCTTCTTAGACCAGGAATTTAAAATCAAATTGGATGTAACATGATTTACTCCTCAAAATATAGAAAAAATTGAGACTATGCACCAGAAGTCATGGGATTTGATGCATTTCCTAGTGCTAAAAGCAGAAGTTCATCAACTCTACTACAAGACTAATTCACAGTATGGACACAGACAAATCTGAGCATTAAAAAGCAGATAAATTACATCTTATGACCTTAATGCCAGTTGAACTTCAATGGCTTTGGCCAGTATAATTTGGCTGCCGTGAAAGCTAAATCACTTAAAATCACTCCAAACATCTGCACAGTTCGCTCATGCAAAAATGTACCCCTCATTCCTCCTCAAGAGGAAATTAAAGGAAATAATACATGGCAGGTCTAATTGGGCTATTTTCAATGTTTAATATTATTAAAAACCTACTTCTGTTTACACTTCTTCAAATGCAATAATTGCTTCACAAGAATACACCAGAAGTGACCTCTGTGCTCAGTAATACAGAGCCCAGTTTTACTCTGGGCAGCTCAAGGAAAGGAAATGACATCAAACTTAGCCTAGGAGATGCATAAGGAAGTTGCAGTGTACGTTATCCACATGGAAATTTTAATTGTGAACAAGGGAGAAAGCACTCACATAGCAAAGCTATTGTGTTTCTTTCCTAAATTATGATTACTAGCACTAAAAGAATGACAAAGCATCAGACACTGACCGCACAGGATGCACAGCACTACAGCTCAGCGTGGGCAGGCACTGCTGCAACCAGAAGCTGCAAGTCACCTCCTCCAGACACGAAACTTTCTGCGTGCTAATTAATATGAAATGTTCTACAGATTTCTTGCTAATTATAGACTTAAGTAACAGGCCACTAATACTGTAAGAATATATTAAAAAAAAGAAAAAAAACGTTTTTCAATTTGCTTTTGTCTTGGAAGCTCTGTCTGCAATGAAGGTCACTTTCACTCAATCTGTGCCTTTAATTAAAGAACTTCAGCAGCAATCTTTCATGCCTCTTTGCACATTAGCCTCTTCATAGAATTACTCAGTTTCAAAAGGACCTCAAAGATGATCAAGTCCAACCGCAGCCTAACCATAGTACCCTAACTCTAACAACCCTCCACTAAATCATATCTCTGAGCACCTCATCCAAACAGCTCTTCCATGACTGATGAGAATTTTCTCTGAACTTCCAAACAGATTTGAGAAAATAAGTCTTAAAAAAAAAAAAAAAAAAAAAAGGAAAGCAGTAGATCATTTATTTCCAGATTTACTGAGTTTGAGCTTTTAAATGCCTTTAAAGCATCCTCCACTTACTAGCCATCAGAGCATAGCCTGCTTCGCTTTCCTAAATAGCTGGTCTCTAATCAACTTGACTGAAGTAATGATACACGAACAGACATAATAAAAATATTATCAAAAAAGTGAAAGGCAAACAAAGCAAAGATTAATATAGAGTGATGTAAGCTGCATGCTTCTTACTGTATGCACTTCTCTAAGTAGCGTTTGTAAAGTCTGTATTCATATGCTCCAAAACAGAGCTTCCAAGCAGCCCTGTCAACAGCACAACAGAGTCATGAAACTGAAAACACGTATGTGTGCCCCGTTAGCTGCTCAAAGGCCATCTGCCACCACTTGCCTATTTCCTCCCTCAGAGCAGCACTTTCACATGTTGCACAAATGGACAGCACACAAAACTCACACAGACTCCTACTTACATTTACTTAGGCTGCTCCTTGGATGGGGTAAGAACATAAGAACAAAAGTGATGCAGCTAAGGATCTGTTTCCCTAGCCTGCACATCTGTATGTTCTGGCACTAAGTAGCTCTCTAAGACGGCATGTTCAAGTGTGGGAGGCTTTGTTTTGGTCTGAGTGTTTTGTGTCTGGTTTTCTTCACATTTGTTTTCAACTGATCAGTTTCAATTGAGCACACTACAAAATAAGTTGCCATTTAACTCTGGCATAAGTGGTAAAGGAGAAAACAGTTGATGCAAACCATAACGTACTTCTTCAGCACCAAGAGTCAGGGAATAAATCCTTGCCAGAGAGAATTAAAAATCACATGCTAATAACTGAAGTGTGTTATCTGTTTAGCAAAGTGATTATTTTATTCAAAATAGAATATTTTTATTTTTATACTTTATATGTATACACAGAAAGCAACTTTTTATGCCGTTTTTCACAGTAATTTTACCTTACTTGAATTTCTGACTTTTCTGACGTTTATCTCCAAGTCTTTCACTGCAAAACCAGACATTCTGGAACAATGTGCACTGCACAGCCAACCTTGAACGCTTACAGAATTTCTCTCCATAAAGGTCCGTTCAAAGACTGCCAACATGCCAAAGATGCTGGGTATTCCAACAGTGGCATTTATATGATCAAACCTGAAAACAGCAATGAACCAATGCAGTTATGGTGCGAGAACAGCTTAGACCCTGGAGGATGGGCAGTAATTCAGAAGAGAACAGATGGATCTGTCAACTTTTTCAGGAACTGGGACAGTTACAAGGTAACTTCTGGAATGCTGAAAATGAGCACCTTCATTTTGGTGTGACACTGAATATGTTATCTACTGCAGTCAAGGTGTTAACATTCCCAATGCAATTCTTCATCCCAAATGTTTCCAGTGAATGGTAAATACTGAAGAGATGAAAATAGACAGTCACTTAAGCTAGAAAGGAAATTAACTGCACAGAAGCAGGAGGGGCTCTCCTCAGAGATGGATGTATTTCAGTAGAAATGTCTTATTTCATTGAATGCATTGCTTAACTTTGTATTGACTCACAGTTTGAAACAGTCTGTAATGCACAACACATTTGTGAAGAGATGTTACTCTAGACAGAGACTGGGAAGTCATTAATTACAAGGACCTAACTGAACACATGCTTTCCACTGACACACAAACTACAATAAGTACTCAGAAAGTTTAATTGTCTCCTCTATGAATAAGTAATTTCAGCTAGTGAAATTATTCATTTAAGCATACCAATAGATTTGTAGAATCAGGGCCTCAACTTAATAATGCTTTTAGCGATGAATTAAAAGAAATCATTCTTACCTCTAGAATTATATTAGAAACTCTGCAAGATGTAGGGCTTGTGAAGGGAAACACGTTCTTCTATGACATTATTACATTATATAATGTAATACATACATACATACATAATGTATTACATTATACTATGCATATTACGACATTATGATATCAGGCAATACACCTAGGCCAAAAAAACCATACTGCTTTGGAATAATTACACCCTCAGCAGAAAATGTGAAAATCTTTTTTTTTTATTTTTTTTTTTTAAATAATCATGTTCTAACTTCATAGATGCAGGACAGCTCTTTCCTGTAACTGTGTGCTCACCTCAAATGGACCTCCAGTTGTGGCTTTTGTTATATTTAAGAGAAAAGAGACATTTAACTCAATTGGACCAAAAGTATAATCTATGCAAAGAATTGACAAGATTACTATGAGGATCTTCACTTGTTTTTGTTTTTTGTTTTTTTTCCTCACTACACTTGTAGAATTTAATTATTACCCTTTAACAGTTGTTCAAAGTCTTTACTTCTGAGAATGGTGGGTGGACTTTTCCCACATACCTCAAAATATCATAAGGCAGTTACAGCATCTTACAACATTTTTAACATAATACACTGGAAGTGTATTAAGAGTCTATAACTGGTGTTTGACAGAAGGCCAATCTTGATCAAGCTTGCTCCCAAGTGATTTTTCATTTTAGTAGGCTCCAATGTGTTAAGAGAGAACCTGAAATCAAGCAATACACCATTCAAATTAAATAGAGATGTTCAATTACAATGGCTGAAGGTTGTATTCTTAGTATCCTTATTACCAAACCTCAAGTACTTAAAGGCACACGACTGCATGCAGCTGACTTAAGCAAACTGCAGGCTGCACTGCTGATAGCAAGGATGTCTCCCATTCTATTTTTGTGTGCCTGCACAGCTCCATTAATGCAATTGACAACACTGTCACCTTTAATGATTCTGGTTCTATGTCATTCTGCTAGCGGCTTATAAATAGCTAGCAGTAAATAAATGGCCAAAGGCAGCAAATAAAGCATTTCAATGAATGTGTTGAGTACTCATCCTGAAGCTTAAAAGGCACTCAGTACCATTGGTTTATTAAACTCCTGCTGATAAACAAGAAAAACTGAACATCCCCTTCTTATCTTTTGTACAGAAAGGATTTGGGAACATTGATGGAGAGTACTGGCTGGGACTAGAAAATATTTACATGCTTACCAATCAGGATAATTACAGACTACTGATTGAATTAGAGGACTGGAGCAACAAGAAAGTCTATGCAGAATACAGCAGCTTCCGTCTGGAGCCCGAAAATGAATTCTACAGGCTACGCTTAGGAACATACCAAGGAAACGCAGGCGATTCCATGATATGGCACAACGGAAAGCAATTCACAACACTGGACAGAGACAGAGATATGTATTCAGGTAAGGCAACTACCGCGTACTTGAAAAACAGAGTAGATTCCAGCAGTGATATTATCCTTAAAGTAAAAGTACAAGAAAAACGATGCATGTTCTGATAGAATAAATCGACTAAAAGATGTTTAAAATAGATCAAGAAAAACTGCACTGCCTTTGTAACTTAGCTCAATGACAACCTCACCTCACGCACGTGATTCTTTGCAGTCAGGACACCTTTGCAGGTGAGCTCCCAGAATAGCAAGGCCACATAAATACAACCTCCATGACCAGAAGCTTCTGAATAGTACCAAAGGAACTGCAGCTGTGTACAGGCTCTTAGTTACATGACCATACTTGAGAAATGGACAGATCACTTCACTTAATTCTCCTTAAAGAAGGCTTTGTTGTTTCTTTTTGACTCTCATCCTATAGCCTTATGGTTAAGAGAGGAAGCAGGGGAGTGTAATAATAGAACTGCACTTCAGAATTAGTCTCTGCTTTTTCCTCAGCTGTCAATAACCAGAAAGCTACACAAACTCTGCAAACTCACAGAAGCCTGACAGAGTAAATGCACAATTAGCAAGCGGTGACTTGTGGAACTGTGGACCCGGGTGCTGCTTGTTGCTGCATCAGTTCACATCACTTCCACACAAGTATTTCTAAACAGCACATAACCCAAGTTCTTTGGATGTTAGCTCACTGAGAGGCACTGCTACTATTCTGAGAAGAGTCTATCTCCTTAGTTTTCAGCTGTCACATTAAGTACTGTGTTAATTATCTCCCTCCAGACAATAGCAGTTACAGCAGAATACAGAATTTGGATAGAAGCAGCAACTGATACAACTGCAACAGGACTCTTAAAACCCCCCCTGAGAAACAGCCCGAATGTGAAAGCATTTACTGATCCACCGCGTTTCTCCTCTATTAACAGTGACTTTACCTACTTCTTTCTGCTCCACAGGAAACTGTGCTCATTTCCACAAGGGAGGCTGGTGGTACAACGCATGTGCACACTCCAATCTGAACGGGGTGTGGTACAGAGGAGGCCACTACAGGAGCAAGTACCAGGATGGAATATTTTGGGCTGAGTACCGGGGAGGTTCCTACTCCTTGAAAGCAGTTCAAATGATGATCAGACCTATAGACTGACGAGGAAAATCCCACAGTGCTCAAGCCATCAAGTATAAACTTATCGGTGCTTGAGTTACAGAAAAATAAAATATTACTTTCAAACCATTATTTTGCACAATCTGTCCCTGCAAAATGCAGGTCTACTATTTTCCTTTCTCCCTGGTTGCCCCTTGCCTTTTTTTTTTTTATTAAAGAAACCTTTTCTACTGTAACGGTGTTTTTTACACATACATTCAACACAAGCAGATGTTCACATCTGTGATGCTTATTTATCTATGTTCAAGCCCAACATACTTCATGTAAACAATCTTTAAGGCTGGTAAAAATCATGTCCAGATAAATGAAAAGATATAAGCTTATCACTTAAAAAGCTTATGCTTCTTCAGACCAGTTCAACCCTTAAACGTAAATATGTGAAATGACATTGTCTTGCTGTAATGTGAAAATTAACCAGTTATTTAACATTTTATTTAAAAATGTTGGTATAGCTTGCAATGAAGATTTGACTTCACATTACTATTTAGGACTTACTCCCAGAAGCTACTCAAAAAACTGAAGACATCCTGGCTTTCCAACAGCAGGAGATTTTGCTACAAATAGTTATTTCAAAATGAAGTGGTGAATTAAACACAAATTTCTTAATGGTGGTGGGATTCCCTAAGATCTGAAGGTCATAACTTCTGTTCAGCGCTTACACAAGGAGAGAAAAAGAACAGTTCTATGAAGTGGATAATAAAAACTCAAGACAATCAAATCATTCACCCTACTTAAAACTATCTTTTGATACTTTGAACTTAGACAGCAAAGTGAAAAAGTCCTGATAATAAAATCAGGACTTTACACGTGGAGATTCTCCCCTGCTTCCATTAGGAGTGATGAGGTCCGAAGAGATACTTACACGTATTAGTTTAGAGAAGCATCAAGTCTCACAATAGTAGCAATAGTTTTCTACCTGTCAGCCTGTATCACACCAACACAGCTTCCTGCTGACACAGATCAGGAATCAGCTCTGAGACACCCAAAACTAGTGGATTGCTTTTATGACAGAAATATTTCCCTTCCCCTATGTGTATATTACTCTAATATTACCTATATTAAATGTTTTTGTCTTCTGGATATCTGACTTCCACTGGGATTAACATGTAATTAAAGAAGTTGATCAGAAAATACTTCCCCAACCTTCAACAAATGCCATACAAGATACTGCACCAAAACAACATACTTCCAAAGTCTGACATAACCAAACGCTCATTTAAGCTATCAGAGTCTGAGACAAAAATCTTCTTCCTAGTATAAAGTTATTAAATAGCTGCAACCAGCTATACAGCTTCTGTAATTTAATCTGATACCACACAAAGCTAAATAGGCTGTTCTGAAATGCAACCAAAACATTTCTTTGGCACTTCATGTGTTTTAAAAGAACTTTGCCCCACTATGCCTAAGAAACAGTAATAGCTAAAAGAAGAATTTAATATTACTGTTGTTCCCAAATTAATCAACGCCAACAGCTCTACAAAACATCATTTGTGATTCAGAGGAGAGAAAAGAGCATTCTGGTTTCAAACCACGTTCCCTCTATATTTTAATCGGTCGTATATGGCTTTAAGGGTTGTAGTTCATCTTTTTGGACAGGGATTGAAGTCAGTGAGCTTCAGCAATATTTAGCTGAGGGTGGGGGAAGGAGAAAAAAAAATGAATCAGTTCCAGCATATTTCATTCCTGACTTGCGAGAATATTAACAGATGTTATTTAAGATTACAGTTCTGAAATTGAACTTCATGTAAGGGGTATTTGTTTGTTACAGACGTTGTACAGACCTCATTGATTGAGGGTTCTACAAAATGCTTTTTCAATTGCAGATGCTTAAAATTCAAGCCACCTATAGTCTACTCTTTTTTTCTGTGGTAGCTAGTTAGAAAAGCAGTTCAGTTAAGTTTAAAAACTGAAAATGACCTGGGAAATTGTCTTTAATGAACACTTCTGTCAGCTTTCGTTACTTCAACTTACAGATTTCATCTGCTTGGAAGAGATCTTGTTTTGCCACAAGAATCCATTGCCTGCTACAAAAACAGCATGTGTTTATTCAGCACAGTCAGTGAAAGGTGTGTTCTGCAGAAATCCCTTGGTGAAATCAGTTTGCAGTCAGCCTTTAAAATTAAATCTTATGAGACATCTGAAACAGCCTCCCTTAATTTTAAACTACAGAATGAAGTCAACTAAACATTACTGCAAGCATACCTCAAAGCTTCCCACTGCACAAATGCCATAAGAGGAAAGAACTTCTCTAAAGTTGCTGGTTTATGGTTACGAGGAGGGAAAATATAACACCTCTGTACCAAGTTGGTTTACACCCCACAACAAACTTCTACTTCCAAATGCTTACAATACTATCAGTAATTCTGGGGCTGAATGTTCTAAGCAGTGTAAATGATTATGTTTTCGTGCTTTGACTCTCTTTTCTGCAGCAGTTTCCCGCAGAGGTTGTAGCAGCATCCCTCAAGCTTATTGCACTAGATGTTGAGAAGCAGTGTCCCAGCAGGACAGAGCTTTCACCATTCCTGCACGGCCAGTTCAAACATAACCAAATAGACCTTGAAAATGTTTAAACTGTTAAAGCCTGAAACAGTTTGCAAAAATGTTTCCAAAGTTTATTTGCAAGCAACATCACTGAAGTAGCTGAACGGTCTGCAGATGAACACTTCGTTAATCTGTTCTCCCATTTCTGGATATAGGTCCTGAAAGACAGCTATAAGGAAGTATTTCACACAGTAGTACTGCTTAGTTAAATAAAAACCTCACTTCTCATGACACGGCTCACTTGTTTCATTGCACAACCTCAGATCTGGCAGAATTCTGTAAGAGTCCTGAGAAAGTGCATTTGTTCCAAGGCAAAATATAACATCGTATACACAGCCGCCATTTGTTTTGACTGCTCTAGTGGTCCAGGTGATTCAGCAGTGATAACACATCCCAGACCAGACAATGAGGACTTAATACTGCACCAATTTATTGCCCTTGAACAGCTTTTAGCTCTCACATGCAGGTTAGGATCCCACAGACCATGTGCTGCTTCCACTCGCCATTCGAGAACTCTGCAATCAAGACATTTCTTGCTGCTGCAAGGAACTGAGAAGCTTTCTTGGTAAGTATGGAAGAACGTCTTTGTCTTGTCCACAGTGAGCTGTGGTAAGCAGTAAGAAAACAGTCTGTACTTCTGTGGCTCAGAAACCACCTCCATTGCAAAGGCTACACAACAAAGCAGTTAAGCTTTAAACCATAATACTAAGACAGTAAAAAAAAAAACAACTGAAAAACATCCAACATCCACATTTGGTTGCACAGACAAACCTAGAACCCTTTTCAGGGTAAAACATTAGTCCTGGAAATTGCAGCTGAGATACTTATATATGTTCACTGCCTTCACCACCAAGGCATGCACTGCTCTGGAAGGGATTTCCTAAAGTTACTATAGAAGATTTCATTCTCTGCACTATTCTGAAGAGCAACTTAGGGGGATAACAGAAACCTCAGCACCTCTGAGTGAACACTGAAGGGAGCCCTACCCCTCCTTTTCTGCAGAAGGAAAGGACCTTATGATTCATCCCCTCTGCAGCACATACCATCTTCAGAGCTGCAATTTAGGCAGACTTCTGCACATAGTTTGAACAAGGAGCAGCAATACTTCTGCATCTGATTCTGATACCAGAAGTAACAGCAGAAAACCATCCTTCCAGGAACTGCAACTTGCAGCTGAGAAGCTTAAAACAGAAAGCAAGCAAGTTTGGTTCTTCTGTCCCATATCACATGCAGGTCACTATCAACTCCTTGAGAAAGAAATGTTAGAAATAATACTCCTGCAAGTCTACTCAGGTGTTTCTGAAGATGAAAAACTCTGATCAAATGAGAAAAGTAGGACTCCGCAGTCGACCTTCCAAGATGGATGCAGATTCATCATGACTGTAGCTGCAATTTGTTTGTTTGGCCACACATGTAAATCTTCCAATATGAATTTTAGAGAAACGCATTGGTGGGCATTTGCTTTTTCTTATGAGAACTATAGGCTCAGAGGGCACTCTGTGTCATTTCTGAGAATTCCTACCACAAGAAAGCGGGTCACGAAACACCCTAACTACAGCTGGTCACAGCAAAGCACTAAACCCCCCTTCCTCCTAAAAAATATTTACTTCAATAAATTATTAAGTCAAGCCAAAAACTTACTCTGAACCAAAAAGTTATGCGGAGTTTCTCATGTATGAAGAGGAAACCATCTGTAACAGAAGAAAACCTAAAAAATCCCCTAAAAGTTTGGAAAACAATGTTCTAAATATAGATTTGCAGGTAGTAAGACAGGATGTTAGAAATGCCTGACAAACAGACCAGAGTGTAAATAATTCTCTGCATAGAAGTAGGTTTTACAAAACCATAATGGCACAGGACAGAGTATCACGAGATTTGGAAAAAATCTAAAAGCAGGCTGGCTTGAGACTCTGTAATTGGCAAGGAAACTATTTGAACCTGGCTTCATTATCTAATAAATCATAGCATATAGGGTAAAAAGCTTCTAGAAAGCAAGAAATTCCATTTCAGAACGATACGCAGATCGTATATAACATATGGATGAATGGGTGAAGTACAAAATGCTATTTTTAATTACATGACACTGGTGTTTTTGGCCCCTTTTAATTCAGGCCCAGTTTTAATAGCTCTGCTAACAAACAGAATAGTGTGCGATACGCACTGTGCTGTCAATTATCACACACACCCTACAAACAAAACAGGTTTATGCTGAGTATTTCAAGGTTCTGTTATAGACATAAACAACTACCAATATTCTGTGAGGGACGTAAAATGGAAATGAGAAATGAGGACAGAATGACAAATTCTACAGGACTGCCCTTTATAATTACTACTACTTTTGCAGAGTAAAGTGTTTCCCCTATTTGAGTCCAAAGCATGAATTTAATGCAACTATTATGCACTTTAGAAGCATTCTAGATACAAACAAAAATGACGGTAACGTGGCTCACATCAAGCAGCGAAGCAGATGATGCAATATTGTGATGAATATATTGATCACAGCATTAAGAACTTTGTTTTTTAAAAGACAATATTAAAAAGTAGTACCAATCATCAAACAGATTACATTTTAATGAAACACAGCTATCACCTTAAATTCAGGTGCGAGAACACCTGAAATCAACAGGGGCATGATTTTTTTTTTCTGGAGAAGGAAAAAAATGAGTAAACATTTCCTGAATTTTGTATAACCACTGACACCTTATGGTACCAAAGAAAAGGTACATTATAAGAACACAATCACCCCGAACAACATAAAATGTTGAGACACTGAGTGACACTAGATCAGCTTGGAAGCCAAAACAATTCATACTAAGCATTTATCTAGCTTTCACAGGTACCAAAGAATATCAGTTACAGAATTATCCCATAAATGAGTCAGCAGTAAATATCCAATTACACTCATCATCTTAATATAACTGAATGCAACAATAGCTGCAGATTTTAGCATGTTCCAAACCTTAGAACCTGCATTTATTTATTAGAGGCTGGTGATTTAAAGCTTCTCATAAATTAGAGCCCAGCATTACTGTAACATTCAAATATTTAGCTCTTCAAGACTGCTAGGAAGCATAACAGTTTAAGCACTTCTCCAGAAGTCAGAGTACCTATACAACACATGGGAAAATCATTTAGTAGAAAACCGATCCTGTATGTAAAACTTGAAGTGTTTGTGAGGTTTAATAGCAACTTTCTTCCTGAAGCTGGTGAAGCTATTTCTTGCCAAATACAGAATACACAGAACCTACTGGTGATTCTATATTCTTTACCGAAGTATTAAAGTAGTTTCACGTACGTTTAAGTGTCACTGTTCAGTTTGTGTAATCACTGCAGAAGGGTTTTTCATTAGTATTTCCCATTTGAAATACTTCAACTCACCTAAATACGGAATACATGGAGTCATCTTCAAGCTGCTGATGTAGTCTCGAAGCCTTTTGTAATTATCTTCTTTACTCATAACATACTCCAGCTTTTCAAAAGTGGCTTTGTCCTTCCGACTCAGTAACTACAAAAAAAAGTCAGAATCAGTTGAGATGAAGTTTGATTGTTACAATTGCTCAAAGTTTTACCCTTAAATGCATGCATTTAATTCTTCTGTTTCCCTCCCTTCCCCTCTTTTGATTACTTGTTTTGAAGTACGACTGCTTAAAAGTACAGCATTTACTCCTTATGGATAAATACTTTAAGGACAAATATAAACAAGTGCTATTTCAGTGGTTAAATTTAAATAAGCCTTTAAAAAAAAAAAGTCAAATATAAACTTTGGTGCCCTGGTGATCCTTCTGAAATAATACAAGTTTTCCCATGACTAACCTAGCTAAAATAAATCATTTCACATGCCTGTCCACTTTGCAGTATTTCAAAGTAGCAGTTTATTCACTACATTGATTTTTAAAGTTAAGCTTTGCTTGTCAGAAGTACCAAGTTTTATATTAATCCAGTTTCAGAAAAACCCAAATTCCAAAATGTTCTTATTCTTGAATTGAAAACTGTTTTAACAAATCAGACTTTCAAAGAACAAAATCATATAATTACAACCTGATAAATATCCTTAATCAAACCACAAATAACAAAATGAATGCAGCTATAGACATCCACATACTTGATGCGCTGGAAGAGTGTGAAGATTTGATCCGTTTTTCTCTATAGAAAGCATACAGAAGACTTGAATACAGGCTGTATTTATTGTTCCACCAGCTGGCAACCTTACTGGATCTTATCAGTATTACAGAGACCTCCACTTAAAATACCAAACAAAGTCATGAGTCTTCTCCAATGTCTGTTCTCCCCCATCTCAACACCTTCCTTTAACAGGAACACTGATCTCTCTTTGCAAAACTGAGAAACTAAACAATGTCTTTTTGAAACATCTAATTGCACTACTGTTGCAAAGCCACATTAAAGGCCTCATTTCAGCTTGGAGCCAAAATTTAAGGAAGGTGTAAAGATGCTTACATTGAACATTCTGACAGAAGGCTTGGTGTCCTAGCTTCCCAATCACTTTTTCCCCCTCACAAGATCCTCAGTAGTACAAGAATTACAAGGTACAAAACACTTAGTTCTTTCATTCCCTTTTCTTTTTCAAATAAAGCTCAACTCATGTGAAACAACAGAATTGAAATAAACCTTCAAGTTCTAATTTCATTATGAAATAACTACTTTTTCTACTGACGCTGCCTACATCTTAATCTTCATTAGTGAATTCAACACAGTCTTTCAGAAGAAAATCACTTTTAAAGAGGAATTTGTTTTCCAAGACATGTTGGTCTTTTACATTCCAGCAATTAATTTACATTGTTAGCTTTGCTTCCAATATTCTAATGAACAGTAACTCGTGTCTGCAATTTCAATGAGGACGTGCCAATTGCATGACAAAAATATCAACCACAAAAGCAACAGTAAGGGGTCATGACTTCTTCCCAGCCACTGGGACATTACGTTTATCTTTTTAACTTTATCTCCCCAAAGATGGCTTCATTTTAATCAGCCTAGATTAGCTTGCTTTCAATAATATTAAAAAAAATATGTATTTTGTCTGCATGTCATGCTTGGAAGTCTTTCTGACTTTTGTGCACTGGAAGGTATGGCAAGTGCAAATTCAGACTTGAATTAAATTGCATTGTCCTCAAAACAAACATACAGAGCTGCACAGTCTCAAAGCCTGATATCTCATTTCAGGCTGTTTGAACAATCTCCTAACAAGAAGTAAAGCCTCTAAGAGATTCCCTTGTGCTTATGGTCCAATTCACATCAGGACTCCAGTTCGTGCATGACCAAGGTGCAGAGAACCCAACAACACAAAAAGTGTAGAAGATGAAGTAGGAAAGAAATCATGAATCCAAATGGTTTAATCATGGTAGCAGCTAACAAATTTATACTAATACAGAAACAGTATGTATTAATTTTGAGTCATGCACACAAATCCATTTCTCATCACTGCTAAGTAAAGCAGTGGAAGCACCACAATGACAAAACCAGAAAAGCACAAGTTTGCCTCAAGAACATTCTGAAGTCCTAGTTTCATTAAGGTTTTCTTGGAGAGATTTGAAGGAATACATCTTACTTAACTGTGCATTTGCAAAACGTGCACTGAATTCTAAGTGAGTGTCTTGGCAGGAGTGCTTTAAATTAATTTTTGGTAATCATCAGCCGAGCAGCACTATAACTGAGATTTTCCTACCTTGGGTGGAGAAGGAGGCAGAACGACAGCAACGCATTTTGTAATACACAATATGTAAGGTTTGTCTACAGAGAAAGTTTAGTTTGTTTCCCTGTTTTAGTGGTCTGTCTGTACAGATCCCCTGCAGAGAAGCATTTTAGCCACCTGATCGCTTTCATCACACTTGAAAATGCATCTGTTTGTACAACGGCGTAACTACCTAAAGGATAGCTGGATCAAACAAGGTTTACTCAACTCAGAGGCATCAATGAGCAAATGTCCAACCGATGAAGATGCAACCACATGAAAATACTATTAATTCTAGTCAGAAAGCATGTCAAAAAAACGTTTCCAAAGAATGCCTCTTACATAACTGTACAGAAGACCACCTAAGAAATACAATGGCTAGAGCAGCTGCAGTAACTGTGAAAACCATCCTGAAAACTAATGAAGATTGCTGGATTCAGCTATCAGTAAGAGAAACTACAAATCTTTTTTGTGGAAACTGAATCATTAATTTCTGGACGTCTGTTCTACACAGCAAAAAAATTCCATCAGTATAAACCCCTAAATTATTAAAATATGATCCAGTTTGGCATTCTTAATTTTCCAGCAACTAAATACAAAACAGCTTCAGGCCAAATTAAAAGCCTCTGCATTTAGCAGAATCTGCAGGGAACTACTTTTCAAAGGAATTTCTATGCCAGAATGGAAAAAAAAAAATCCAACAGGAAACCATAGACTTCAGATGCAGTAGAAACATTATGTATGCAGTGCAGGAAGATCAGAAGTATCTGTAATAATTATTGCAAGCTTGAAAATAAGCTAGAGAACGCTGTATTTTTCTCAGAATGCATTAAAATCCCTCCAACGTCCCACTGCTGCTCACTTACCGCCCACGTTTTAGTCAGTCTGAAGATGGGAGCACTCTGTAGGCCTGACACAACTGCCATAAGAGCGTGCAGATTGTTCAGCTCATACAGTTTCTGAGAACAAAAATATACAATAAACAACCAACATTCCAATTCCTGTCCACACTTAATACAGAATAAGCTGCAATCTAAACTGAAGCTACCTCACATGTTTTAAAATGAACATTTAATTATAGCAAATTGCTGACCACTCAAATAACTTTCACAGCACTTTCTAATTTTCCAGTACTGCTTCTATACAGTCTTGGATTAGAAGATACTGGCCATTGCACAGTCCAGATATAGCCCTGCCAAAAATACATGTTCCAAAATGTATACTACACATCAGAAATGCCTGAAATTTTCAAACCCAACACATTCCTATTCATAGCGTTCAAAAGAATTTTCAAACTGAAGATGCCAAAAAGGATAGCCCACGTGAATGATGTAATCATGGCAGCATTCAATATTGTGAGCGCGTTTTTTGCTACAGATTTATGGAGACACTGAGGCTGCAACAGAACACCTACAGAATTTGAAGCAGGATGAAGTCAAGCAGGGTAAATGTACCTGGGGTACTTCTCTGACTGAAAGGCAATTTGGGGAGTGTGAAAACTAAAACTAATTCATAATACAAGAATACGAGCAACCTTTATAAGCATGGTGAACACTAAGTCTTCTTCCTCCTTCAAACTCAGCTTACCTAATTTTTCTTGAGTGGGAGGTCACACATGAGATGAAGCTTTGTTAGAAAAGACTGACTTAACCAGATTCTGAGTATAAGAGACCACATTTTCTAGGGAGGCTGAAAGTGATCCTATGGAGTGGTTTTCCAGCTCATGGCTTTGAAACTCAGCAAATGATTCTCTCTCTGCTAAACACTGGGCTAGAGAACAAACAGCCTCAAGGAACCACGTCCTCAGAGTTATTACTCAGGAATCCCACGTTTAATGCATAATATCAAGTCACTCTAGTAGCAGTTTGAGTCTGGGTGCCCAGAACTCCATGGTTCTAGCAGGTCTACTGACCAGTAGGAACTTTCTAAACCTACTGAATAACCACTTATCTCAGCTAATCCACTCTTTGAAGGATTCTTCAGCATTTTGTATAAAGGACAATCAGTGTTTTGTTGGGTGAAGTGGGGAAACAACAGCTGGTCACCAAGGCCTTTCCTCAGGGCTCGCATCCGGGGCCTTGCTTTGTTTATCAGTGATCTAGACCAGGGAATCACATGCAGTTTCAGTTAAGCTTACAGTAGTGTAGACTTGAGAGGCTTGGGGAAGAATGGCTGTAAAGTTTTCTGGTAGGAAAAGTTCTGGGGGTGCTGGTCAACAGCCAGGTAAACATGAGCCAGAAGCGTGCCCAGGTAGCCAAGCAGATCAGCAGTATCCTGGCTTGTCTCAGAAGAAGCGTGTTTGGTAGGACCAGAATCTCAACTTTGATGAGACTATACCTCAAACACTGCGTTCAGACAGTGAGTTCCTTGAGCATGCGTAGACAAGACCAGTAAGGTTGGTGAAGGGACTGGAAAAGACAACACATGAGGAGCAGCTAAGGAAATAGGAGCTACTTGGTATGGAGAAGAGGAGGCTGAGAGGAGATCTCGTTCTCTACAACTACCTGACAGGAGGCTGCAATGAAGAGGTGTTGGTCTCTTTTCTCAGGTGGCAAGCAATAGAGTATGAAGAAATGGTCTGATGCTGTGTCAAGGAGATTTAGCTGAACATTAGAAGAGGGTGGCCAAGCATTGGAACGGGATCCTCAGGGCAGATGTGTGGACATCACAATAAAGGACGCTGTTAGCGGTGGGATTTGGTAGGTCAGGCAGATGGTTGTACTTGGTGATTTTGAAGCTCTTCTCCAACCCAGATGATTTTTCATACCATAGTCCTAACTCCTACTAAATTGCATTACTTGTCTTTGTCCAACCACTCACGCAGTCACTCATTTTTTCCCCCCACTGGCTCCCAAATAAGGTAATCTGCTGTCCTGAAGAAGGATGCAGAACAACATGGCTGATTAAAATGAAACAAGAGTCTTCTAGCTGCTGCCAGCATTGAAACAGATGTCACAACCAATCAGGATAGCCTGGGTACTTCAGGAGAATGCAATTATTAAGTCCAATTAGTTTGTGCATGTATAGAATGAGATACCATTAAAGGACAGCCAGCTATACAACAGACAGACAGTAGTCAGCACAAAAACTTCTGCATAGTGGATTTATAGCTTCTCTGAAAAGTTAATTAACGGGACCTCTGGCACCACGCTGCTTTGATAACAACATTGGTGTAAACAGAAAATGGCAATAATTGTAGCAACTTTATATTAGAAGCCATATGTAAGCAAAGTAAGACAAAACAGTAAGTAAATTAACAGACATAAAAGCACCCCCACGTATTTTGCTGTCTATTTTTAGATTGTAATTTTACAACTCACAGCTAAGTGATGCTTAGTTGACCAGTTATTCAAGCACAGAATTCTGTCCCAGAAACAGCAGCATTTCTGCAAACACTGCTGCCTGTAGATGCCATCAGACACATTCAGTGTGCAGAGGCAAAAGCAGAGCCCAACAACAGGCCTGGCCCTGCTTTGTTTCCAAGAAGAGTTCTGCACTATGTTCACTACTGGAAAGTTCCCATCTCTACATGTAATGTTTGGGTTTATTCAACATTAGAAAACATTAAGTAACAATATTTCAAATAAGTTACCATTGTGCTTCCTTAGTTAAGCCTTTTTTGATGCTTTTTTCTCTTTTTTTTTCCTTTTTTTGGCAGACAAAGGCTTCTATTTCAGGACTTTGGTCTGTCATATTTCTGACAACTTTGTTACACACACAAGCCAAACATCTAATCATGTCAGGAGATAAAACCACAGCTAAACTGGGTATCAGATAAATATTTACCTACATGTATTTTTGAACTGACCAACCTAATTATAAGATCTTTCACTGTGGTGAATCCCACAGTCCCTACCATCACCCCCCAGTTTCTTACCTTCGCAGTTTTAATATAGTGGCTCAAAACCTCAGCTCTTATTTTTAAGGTTTGTGCATGTAGAATCTCTCTGACTACCCAGAAGCTTACCTGAAAAAGAAAACAGGCCTTTTGAAACAGAGCATCAACATTACACGTTTAGTTCTGTCATTTCACTAGCAACACATCAAAAGTCTCACAGTGTTCAAGCTCTTTCTACAACATATGAGCAAACTTAGAGGATTCAAAAAGTTATACTACCCAATGCCTACCAATAACAGACTTGAATCAAAGACCTGATTTTTTTTTGCTGTGTTAATCTGTCATTGGCACCCACCATACCATCTACCATTACATGGTCAAATGGTTGCTTATAAATCAAATTAATAAATCCAGTGTATGTTTAGTATTGAATATGAAGAGCCTTTTATCTTGCTGTTCTCTTCGCTTACTGTAACTGGTAGCTGTGCACTCCAGACCTTGGTAATTATATGCTCTGTTTCTGCTTTTCCACAACTACAAAGCTGCAATGCTCAACAGATATCTTACAGTTCACTGACAATGGCAAGTTCTCAACACTACTGAAGAAACACTCAGACTGGAGTCACCTGGACACAGGGACTTAAGGGAAGAATCCTATGCTGCACCTGGAGTTTATTATTATTCCTAATCTTACTGATGGCTAAGTCAATTCCCAGCTAACAAAGCGTATTATTAGTTTCCTTTGTTAAGTTTTATAGTGTTGGCTTACAAAAATTGTCATTATGTTCAGCATAGCACAAAGGATGCTTGCTGCTTTTATTTACTATATGAATGCCTCACAAAAGCTATACTTTGAAAACATTTTGATAACATTTCCAACTTTTTCTCTCCCCACATCCTCCACCCTCTTATGCTTCAGCACAAAGAGGAATGATGGAAAATAAAGATAGGAGATTCCTTCCATAGAAGGAATGATAGAAAATAAATTTCTTCAGATAAAACAGTAAAACATTATAAATAAAACAGATAAAAATTTCAGTTAAAACAGATAAAATATTTCTGCAGTAAAACAGTTGGAAAGAATAAGCAAAAGGTAGTAAACACTGCAGCTTTTATTCAGGCACCCAATACAGGTTAGGAGAAAATTCACAAATTAGCAAGATACAGCATAACTGCTATTTTACAAAAGTACAGAAGAAATGTATGCTCTCTTACACAAAGAGCTGTCAATCTGTCATGCTGCTGATTTTTAAGATTAATATTAAACTACTACTTGTAAACCAACACTGTGTACATACCCAAGTTCCTGCCAAAATTTCATTTTAAAAGAATAACAATAAAAATCCTATCTATCCTGTTTAACTCTGTACTGTATGACAAGTCTTCACACGTAAAAGCACTGAAAAATGAAAATAATAGCACAAAAAAAAAAAAAAAGCTACTTTTTCAATTAAATTTGCCTGATCTGATGAGAACTGAGCTGTCCTAACACGAGGCCTGGAACAGGAAAGCAGAACTACAAAAAAAAATATCTAAAACCCTACAAGCATCCTACATAATTGCTTCCCTTTGGTCTGTTTATCCAGGGTCGTATCAGCTAGGAAAGGAAGAAGTCGTAGAGCTCGAGTTTTCTTTTTCCCTTAAAAAGGAAAATAATAACAAAAATAATAAAAAAAAAATGCACCAAAGTATCTCCTGAGAGATTGTTACCCTGATGAAAGTAAGATGTGGTTCTGTGCAAACAGCATTACTACAAAATATCTAAGTTCTACTGAAGTATTCAACAGCACTTCAAAGTATTGTCAAAATAATTTAAACCTCAATGTGATGCGCTGCTGTAGTTACACAGCTTGAGAAAAACTATACCCTTGGATGATTAAGAAGTTTCTTCAGAGATGCTTTCCCTTTGAAGAACAAAGAAATCTCAAGTTTTAACATTGGTTTTTGCATCGCAAAGAATCCCGAAGAGACAATGCACTCTAACTTGTGAGCCTCTGGTCAGAAAAGCAGAATTTGGATGAAATAAGAGATCGTTTGCAGATTAAGAAACTCTTGCTCAAAGCACGGAACAATGCTTCAGTATGTTCATGAGAACAGAAAAACAAAGCACTTGGCACGTTGGCCTAAACATCTATGGAAGTTCATCAGTCTCACAGTGACACAGGCCCCGTACCACACAAGTACTCCTGTTTACTCAATGAAATCTGGTTTCTGTCCCAGTCCCAGCCAGACTGGGTTCTCAGTGCTTCCAAGAACTTACAAAGAAAGCAAACAAAACCAACTCCAAGCCTCCTCCTCAGCTTAGGGCTGTCCAATGCCTTCAGTGAGAGGAAGCAGCAGGAAGAACTAAACACTTGACCATTTTTCCACTCCAACCACCTCCTCTCCCCCTTCACGCACTTTCAGTGGTACTGCTAATGGTTCTGTCTGGTCTATTCTATCCTATAGTGTCTTTAGAAACCACCACCTCGTTTTTCCAAATATTGAAAAAGAAACAATTTAAACAAAACCTTTTGTTTCAAATCAGCCACACAGAATCCCATTTATATTTTATTCAGGTTCTTTCTTCACATCAGCAATGGACGGTTCCATAAATACTGTGGTTATTTGCTATAAAATCCTCTCACTGTATTCACATTTTATTTCCCCCACAATGTCTACCCACCCAACAGATTCCTCACAGCATTTGGGTATCCATCTCTTTGATATCAGCTCAAGACAGCATTTAAACCCCTACTTAGATCTGTATATTAACATTCTTCCCTGCTACCACCATCATGTAAAAATAGAATCAACTTCTGAATGCATTTTTCCTCAAATCACAACAGTTCAAGCTTTTTAAATCATCCCTTGCTCGCCATATCTGGAATAGCAGCTTAGCTATACTGGCTCTTTTAAGCTCACAGCCACTGTTCCCAAAACTATTTTTGCTTTCTCTATGAAGCAAAACTATCTCTTTAGTAAGAGCTTCAGAATCATTCTTCCAAACGTTTAAAATGTTCTGATATGCTACCTGAAAACACAGAATGCAAAATAAAACATACAGCACAGACCTTGCATCCTTACAGATGAGGAAGAACCTCCAGCTTCCTAAGCCTAGACCATCCACCCAACTCACTTTCCAAAGGAAGCATGCCACCTTCTCCTCCATGCATGTTTGTTTGTTCTTAATTCTGATAGTAGCCCTAGGAAAATTTCACTATCATGTCATTGTGACGCAGCAACACTTCATCACAAGACATATTTCCACCCCGCTCTGTCATTTTTGTATTTGGTTTGAAAATCAGTATTTCACAGCGTTAGGAAAACGTACACAATTGGCTTCTTTCAAGGATCTTCTGCTTTAAAATTGTTGCGATGCACTGAATCTAGCTGACGAGTTCATAGAATGGCCTGTGTTGAAAGGACACACAAAAAGGACCACAATCATCACCTAGTTTCAACCCCTGCTGTGTGCAGGGCTGCCAACCACCAGATCTGGCCACTAGACCAAGTTTCTGTAATAGTTAAGCTCTCTGGCAGCATAGTTCTGATCCCATTTAACTGAAGGCCTCGGGGAAAATGGCTTTGAATACAGATACTCATATCATCGGGAAAGTGACAGTTGCCTTTTACATAAGGTAATTCCAAAAGATAGAGAACAAAGGTTCAGTAAGTAGGTAAACTTGACAATTTTGTACAGTGACACATTTTAACCAATTACAACAGTTGTATATTTTGATACAACTAACTTTCAGAAAGCAAGCTTCAATAGGCAGGGATCACAGCTTTAAAAGAATTATGTAGAGAAGCTGCTTTGGTTTTTTTTTGTTTTTGTTTTTTCAAAGGAACTTAATAACAGATGTGCAGATCTACACAGTACTGCATCACAGCACATGCTTCAAGAATAAAAGGATCCTGGCATGGAACGATTCACTGACTTCTCTTCCGTGAACTCAAACTGTTTTTACAGGCACCACATATAATTATCACATAACTAATGCTGGAAATACACTACTTCATTCTCAGTAGACTGCAATCAACTGCACATAATAGTTACTGTTTCCAAAACGCTATCAGCAGATCAATTTGCTGTGAAGCAGCTGTTACTGATTTAACGTTCTTTTTACTTACAACGTGAGAGCTGTTCAAGGCTCTCTTTTTGGCAAGTTGGGGGAAAAAGGAAAGACAGATGCACGATGCATATTTCAGCTCAATGAAATATAAAGGTGAGCAAAAATTTGATGAAATGGATTTATGGCCTTTATTGGCCAAGAGTTACAATGATTTTACTGAACGTATTTTAGCTGTAAACATTTGTACCCCACACAAGAAGTAGGGCAGGTGCCCAAGAGGAACTGCCTTCAGCTGAACAAGAACAGAGAAGGTACACCAGGCAAGGAAGACAAAAACTTGCTCCATCGTATCTTCTTATTCCAGCTGCTACCCCCTATGCTGTTTGAATTCTTGGCTTTCCACTGCTCTCCAAAAGATGCAAATATAAACAGTACTATTGAAATGAATGGCTCCTCCACAATGACACATTCTGAACCATAGGCCCACACCACATCAAAAGTTATCCCAAGTACTGTCTCAGTAAGCCAAAAACTGAGGTACTAACATGAAGAATTCCAATCTGCAACTGAAACAACACTTGCAGCCTTCTGATCTCCTCTCCAGTCCCAGCACGTGAAGGTAAGACTGATGACTTTTCCTTGGTGCCAGAATAAAGACTGATGTGAACTTCCTGGAAGAAGTTCCTGCACATGGTATGTCCCTTGGCCACCAAAGCTGCATGCCGCAGTTTCTCAGAACATTGGATCCATCTCACAAGCAGTCGTTAAGCACCTGGACTTGTTTCTTCTATTATAAACTCTCTCTGACCCTTCACAGTAGCTTCTCTGACGGGCTGATAAGTCACCTATCAATAATTTTTCAAATGACACGTTAAAGAGAAACCAAGAAGAAAAAAAGAAATGAGAAAGAAGGCCTAGAAATGTCTCCAAATCTTCTGGCTTTGAATGTAGTCAAAGAGGCAGACTAAGAACTGGAACAACTGAATGTAACACTGCTGACAATGTGAAAAACAGACAGAAAAACTACTTTCCTTGATCCAGCTGATTTACTGGTGAATTGCAATGGCTCCAAGTACTTACCACCTACCTGTTAAGAGAGAGATCTTGGAAGACTAGCTCAGCAGCAGAGCCCCAAACTGGCCTGTCCCAAACCTATTATTATCCACAAAACTCAAAGACATGGCAAAGATGCTCTTTTATATATATACAGCACTCTTATTTTAGGGATTTTCCAAAGACAATTTCAGATTACTGACATTGTATTTCTTTCAGATGTTAAAAACATCAGTAATAGGCACCTTACTAATAGAATCTTCAGAAGCAGCTAGTGCAGCTGAAACCAAGAAGGGAAGTGAAAGTTAGGAACAAATCATAGAGTCACAGAACGGCCTGGGTTGCAGAGGCCCACAGTGCTCACCCAGTTCCAACCCCCTGCTGTGTGCAGGTCACCAACCCCAGCCCAGGCTGCCCAGAGCCACATCCAGCCTGGCCTTGAATGCCTGCAGGGATGGGGCATCCACAGCCTCCTTGGGCAACCTGTTCCAGTGCCTCACCACCCTCTGTTTGATTATACAAATACTTTCAGATGATTAACTCTGCTGGAGGCAAGACGACCACAGAAAGGAAAACCTTCCAACACTAAGAAGGCTCTCAAAAAATTGTTAGTGAAGACTTCTTCACCTGACAGAACTGCACATCTGACTTCTATGACTGTACAGAAAGCACTTACATAGGGTCAAGCTTACCTATAAACAAACCTAAAGCTTCTGACTAGAAAATTTGCAGCTCTATTTGCATGCAGCATAGAAAACATCTACATGAAGGCTATCTGAAGAAACCCACAGGCAGCCTCTCCTTGCATCAACCTGCCTGTATGTTTATTGTTTTTCTGATGACTGCTCCCTTCCACAAGAAAGAGTTCATAAGCAAATCTCAGTCCCTTCTTGACTGCATCATTACTGGTGAGGCCTTCAGATGCAAAGCCAAAGGAGCAAAAAGGGAAGGCAGAGAAACAGCACAAGAGACTGCAAATAGCAGCTCAAAGCTAGTCAGACTGCTGCGCTTTATTCAAGGTTCTTCTTCACCACGTGGAAAAAATCTGAAGAACAGGGACAGACCTTTCAATCTACTGAAGCACTGAACAAACTCAGACACTACAGAACTTTGAGAGTCACCTAGTTTTAATATTTCTTCTTGATCTGTCTTTCAATCAGAAGTTCCTTGAAACAAATGCGCAGTCAAAAAAGACAACAGATGAAAATGCCAGTCACAATCAACAATTATCTAGCATGCACCACGGAATAACGAAAATACAAAGTTCCCTTCAGCAGTTAGCAAGGCTTTCTGAAGAAAGGTGTTGCAGAAAAAGGCAATTATTTCTGGTATTGTACTCTCTGTATTGCATGCACATGGACATTTCTTATGAACCTTTGTAAAAACTTAGACAGAATGAAGTACTGCACATCAAAATTCCATAAACTGAGCAAAAAAAAAAAATGGTAAGCACTCTGCAGAAGAAAAACACTGCAACAACCTTTGAAAAAACAGCTAACATCTAAATTGATCACAAAACCAAAACAGTTTAAGAACGAATGGGAGACAAGATAACATTACAGCAACAAATGAATGGAATTTTGCTAGATGAAATTTCTGAGTGTTACTCTAAGAATACTGCATTTAGGCATTTTCTAAACATTATGTAGATGCTAAGATGTTAATTCCATTGTTAAGATCTTTAACAACTACTTTTAAGTCACAGGCATCTTCCGCTGGCTCTGGCCAACTCTATAAAGCACACCTTCCCTCCATCTGTCCTTAACATCTTTGACTGATTAGATACTTTTAAACTGTGGCTCTGTAATGACAGAGTTTGCAGACAGTTAATTGCTTATTCACATGACCTGGCTTACCCTCCTCACTTCTTTCTGAGAAGTATATTATACCAATTCTTCAATATATTTCAAGTTAAGCCTGAGAAACCTGGCTCTGCTCAGCCTGACTGAGAGGGGATGTGATTAAAGTTGATAAACATCTAAAAGGACACGGGAGGCAAATGGATGAGGTCAGACTCTTTTCAGTGGTGTGCAGTGACAGAACAAGGAGCAATAGCCTAAATGTTCAACACAGGAAGTTCCATACTGATACGGGGAAGAAATTCTTTATGGTAAGGGTGCTGGCCCACTGGGACAGAATGCCCAGAGAGGCTGTAAGGTCTCCTTCCACGGAGATAGTCAGGACCCAGCTGGACACTGACCTGTGTGACCAGTTGCAGCATACCTGCTTTAGCAGGGAGGTTGGACTCAATGATCTGCTGAGGTCCCTTTCAACCCCTGCAATTCTGTAAACTTGACTGTTCAGTCAGTTTCTGCAGTTCTTTATTATGTTATACCAAAACAAAATGGTAAGTAAGGTAGTTGAAGCACACTAATGTGTACTTACTTACCCTTACTACAAAAGCATTTTGGAATATTGAGCAAAACAGTATGTTTCTTCAAAGAGACAACTAATATGAATTGAGAGCACAATGTTGGAATCTGGTTTATCAGTGTAGAATTAGTCTCATGCTGGATATGCAGTAACTTCTAAAGTTAGACCACGAAAATTTCAGCCAAATACTGGGCGGAGAGGGAACAGATTTCAGAAGATGACGTTACAGTCACAAGAATTTCAAGGCATAACATCATTTCTTCTGTCAAGAGGTCAATCAGGCAAACCCACTCCCAGACATGTACTTTAATCATTAGGTGGCTAAGTAATATTCTAAGTGTAGATATGTGATAAAGCTTGGTCAAATTTTGAATATGAGCAATAATGGAAAGTGTGAAAGCGTACAACAAAAGATTGAGAAAGTCAGAGGCTCAGTCTGAGTTTGAGATGATTAACAGAGATGTCCAAGCCATGATTCTGGGCACAGAAAATAAATAGGTCTGGAAAAGAGCTTTTATATTGGAGACATTATTAAACGTTTACAAGAGGAGAAAAGAGGGTAAGAGAATTACTTCATCTGAAAGACAAAAATAAGGTATAAAATAAAAAGGCATTACAGTTTTGAGATGTGGTTGGCGAACTACATTGCTACAGTCCTGCAGCTTTAACAGAGGAGAAGGCTAAAATTGTAATCTTATTTTATACAAAGAAATTTTTAAGACAGCCACAAGTCTCAAATGCATAACAGGAAAATTAAGCAAAGTAGAGAATTAAAAAATAAGCGTTAGACAACTGATGTTTGGAATTCTTAAGTTCGCTCAGAATCACCTTAAAAAGATAATCATACTGACAAAAAGCTCTTATTTCTAGGGACAAACATCTAATGAAGCAAAAGACACATAATTAGCAGAAGGAAATACCTGATTATGACTCAAGAAATCCTACTTTTGTAAGCTTTTGATGTGAAATGATTATTCCAATCTTTATGAAAAGGACAACCAGTATGTCTGGGAAAAATGCATAATATTTTCCTCATTTTATTCATTAGTAGCTGCTATTAAAAAAAAATAAATCCCAAACCAAAACCAACACAGCCATTTATTTAGCACTTGAGCCGTGGTCTTTCTGTACTAGCTGAAGATAATGAACTCTTTTAAGCAATTACTTGCAATTTTCAAATTAACCAGCTGTGATAAACAAGTGATGTGCCAGAACACTTGATTCACCAGATGTTTTCAACATATACATGTAATTACAGCGAATTAAAAAAAAAATAGCAACTCACATGATTGAATCTTCTGGTGAAAGCAACTGCATTTGGAGCAGAACTATATTTCTCTTTCTTATTCCAACCACAGCTTGCCAGCTCCTGCAAGAACAAAGATGAGAATTCACTTGTTGCGCATCTGTGAGTGTTCAGAGCCATAACCATAGAGAGATGCATCGCCAAAGTTTCAAAATAACAGAGCAATAAGAAGTTGACGTAATAAATACAAGAGTGGTATTTCTCCTATTTTCTTCTGTAAACTGAAATTCTGTAAGTATTGTTTCCAAATGGTTTTGAATTACTAGATTTCATCTTCTGCTGAATTAGACTTTTTTTTTTTTAATTCAGCTATTATTAAAAGCCAAGGAAATAATTCAAGATCCATTTAGCTAGCACACAAAAATACTGCTGTAAGCATGAATCTGAACTAGGGAGAGGAGTCTTTTGTCTTTAATTACTTTCTGAAGATGTTTAAATTTAGATTATAAAACTCCTTACATCAATCAAGACATGTCCTGTTATTTTAACTTGGCATGCTGCCTTAAAAAAATACCGAACTGGCCATCTTCTGCAGCAACAATAAAAGAAGCACTACTTCCAGTTTTCCATTCCAAATGAGCCAATTTTATGGGAAGCTGAACAACAGTCAGCATTTAAGAAAGATTTGTGGAATAAAATGGTGCAAGAGGGTCTGCTTAAAAAGAAAAAAACTAAAGCCACTTTGTTGCTGTACTTGAGCTGCAACGCTTCCTGTCTGTGCAACTCGCACAGCAGTTGGGCAATAACACCATATTCACTGTTATTTACTACCTCTTAATTTCAATAAAGCATTTTTAACTTGAAGCTGTAAAAATCTGAATTTACTACTGAGCTCTTCTATTCGTATACAGTAGCACACAGAACAGACCCAAATACATTCAGCATACAACCTACTCAGCAGTGCCAGCTGAAACCATCAGGAACACTATCCAGTACAGAGACAGCTGAATTATTAATGGAGCATAATAGCAAAGCACAGCCCTTAGTTTTCATTTACTTATGCTTTCTCTTCACATCTTTCACTCCAAAGTGCTCTCAGTTTTATTACTGTATTGATAACCACTTACTGAAACCAGTATTACACCATACATGTCAATTATCATATAAGATTAAAAAAAAAATCAACATATAATTAATAACTGCACTCTTTAATACAGTCATGTATTAAAATTATCTAGCATCTGAATATTCTAAGCTCTAACCTCAGAACAGCATGTTATCCCACAGAGTTCTGAATTTCGTTTTTAATTAAAACTTCTTAATGTCTTTTCAACCAACATCCCAAAGCTACTGAAGAGTCTCATGCCAGTTAAGAGAGATCTTCAGTTCTTCCACTCGTTTAAGTCTGGCATGCTGGTCTGCGCTTGCTAGAGAAGGCTGATGCTCCATCCTACCCACAGGCACTAGGAAGAATGCAGTCTCCAACTCAGCATTGTAGGGCCATTCCTCCAAATGTCATTATGAAGTTCCAGTACCAGCACCTACCCAAGAAAATGCTATTCTGTTCAACATAGGAACACATGTGCATAGTCACTGATGAGCTGATGTAAGGAGATGAGCACAAGACAACCATGCAACTGTGAGCTGCTCCTATTGCAAAGAACAGGCTAAGAGGTGAGGAAACCATCCAAGAGATCTTGGCTTGCATTCTCTGTCCCTCAGCACCCCCAGTGATGCAGTTTCCATTAGAACAAAAAAAAAAGTCACAGCTTTGCACTTGGGAGAACACAAGTTGATTCATCCTTACTGGCACCTGATGATTACACTTCCTTAATAGCAGAAAAAGAAATCTAGTTGCTTTCTCAGGTTTAGAAAAAGCATGGCAATTCGTTAATAATTCAGGGCACACCTTTCTATCATTTCAATTCCTTGCTACCAAACAAAAAAGCTCTGATGGTTAAAGATATAAGTGACCCACTGCCCTGGCACTGTACGTGTAAGGGTTGCGTGCAAGTTTTGCCTCAGAAGCAGACCTGGTTTAGTTGACTCTGGGGTTTAATGAAATTAACGTGATTAACAACAGCAGTGGCATTTTTTAAGCCAAATCCATTATCAAGAATCTTTAGACTGTACTTAGAAGTATTAAGATTAGGACTCAATTTATAGTTCTATACTAATATCTGATGGCACAGGTGCAACATCTCTTTTTTTTCAAATAATTCTATGTACATTTCAGTCTGAGTGAGGTCTCCCTGTCTTTCCAATTTTAATTGCATACAGCTTCTTCTGACCTGACAGCTACCCTGTACACCCCTTCCTTTTCCACTGAGAACTAACACAACTTTGGAGCATGTGAGATTGAAGGCAGATGGCCTCCTACCTGTGAAGGAACACTGATGGACAGATATTACTCATATGCTGCCAGTGCCTTCAGCTTCTTTTGTGCAATTGTGAGAAGTACTAAACTAGCTACAGATATTTTTCACTGAAGGCATCATGTGGCTTTTTCTTATGTAGCACAGATTTCTTAAAATGAATTTATTTCTAGATATATTCATCTACTTCCACAACATTTTCTTTTAAGAAGTTAAGTTTCTAATTTTCTTATGCTTCTCCCTTTCGTGGTATGCACTAATGGGGTAGAACAGCCAGCAAAATCAGATGTGTTTTCTTGACATTTCTTCTCATCTCCCAGTGATTTTCTGTAGGTTTGCTCATACAACATAAGCAATGATACTGGAGAGGCAATGTTAAAAGAGCAGCAAGTTACAAGGTATGGAGTGCTGGCTTGATGCCACTATATCCAAATCATTTGATTCCTTGTACTCGTTATGCAGCTGACTGCTCATCCTATGCAAGCAAGATTGAGAATTGCAAACTACCATCAAGCTCAAGCAATGGAATTTCTACATCAGCAGAGCATTAGGAAAAGTCCTAACTATTTACACTGGTGGTTTGATTTTTTGATATCCAGTCCTTTAAAGCTCAGTGACTACAGAACAGGCATTGTGTAAAAGCATACAGAACTTCAACACTGCAAGAGGATGGGGGGGACAGGATGACACGATACGACCTATATAGCAGTAATGCTTACTTTAGAAGTACATGCATACAGAAAGTACTTCAAATAATCAGATAAAAAGGTAATAGACTTTAAGGATTTCAAAAAAGAGCTAAAAAAAAAAGATATCCTACCAGAAGGATCAGGGTAAACATATCCTGTCAATCAAAAAGACTAAGGATGTCCCAGAAAGAGATCAAATGGGATGTTCTTTGAAGGATTTAGGAGAAAAGAAAAAAAAAAGGGGGGGGGAGGGGGGAAAGCTTGCTGAAATCATGAAAGCTAAATCATTAAAACATTTTCAAGTACAGATCAAAAAGCAGCCTTTGAAAAAATCTGTGAGTAGATAAATGATGAAATCAGCAACCACAGCTAAGATATTTTCAGCAGACTCATTTAGTGGAAGGCAAACATTCTTCACTGATCCACACAGAGCCAAATGACAAAAGCCTGCTACCAGTAAAATAGGTTGTGGTGCTCTAAAGGCGACTGATAGCTGAAAGAGACTTCCACACTACTGACAATGTAGATAATAAAACGAGATAAAAATTAAGCTTGAAAAGTGTGAAGCAATGTCCATAGGAAAATGCTAATTGTACCAAAAAAAGGATGAACAAATTTAAAATTTCTTATAGTTGCTACAAAAATTCTGAAAACATCAGATCAAGGCAGGCTACATTCAGAAAGTAATACGGAGTCATTTAAAAACAGAACAGAGAACAAATCATCCATATATTACCCCAATACATCTACAGATCTCACATCTTGAATACAAGATGTGGTTACTCTCATTTTTCCTTTTACAGAAAAGATATGAATCAGTCAGAGAAACACAGGACATAATGGATACAGTCTGAATTCATTTCCTCTCCTATGGAATAAAGAAACTGAATAGAGTTGCTTTTCCAAATGAGACCAGAAAAGATACAACAGAAAGGCAATGAAAAGGTGCGTGGTACAGAAAAAGCAAATAGAACATCTACTGTTGAACAGAAGAGCACAAGTTTACATAGAGAGTGACATAAGCAGCATAAATAAAGGCAGCATTTTCATATTATATACAAGAAATAACAGTAAAACGTGAAGATCTAACATATAATTGAGTTCAGTGGGGATTAACCCCAATTAGTCAAGAAAGAAACATCCTGTGGGCTGTTAAGTACATTACATGGGTGCAACTTGCAGCTCCAAGTTTCCAGTTTATGAAGTTTTTGAAGGATTGATCTATTTGTAAATACACTATTCCTCATATTATCTCAGCCTCTACTGCTGACCACTTGGTGAGGCTAAGAGGACTGCTGACAGTCACTCTGATGTTCAACTTTTTCCTGAGACAAAAGACAGATTTCATTTCAACCCCATCATTTTTAGACACGCGAACAAAAAAAACCTGGCTAATTACCAGCTAAATTAAACTACAATTAGGACTGAAAGCATAAGTGAAGCAAATGTTACATGTAAAAGCATCCCTAGCCCTGATACACGCTATACAAAGATGCTAAAAATGTTACATAAAATACTGAACAAAGCTGATCAACTCCAGATGCACTCACTGCTCTGTAAGGTTGAGACAGCATTCCTGAATCTTGTTATTGTATAACTGGGCCACGTGTGCAAGTGTGCTCTGGGCAGCACAAACAGCAAAAGCACAGAAAAGCTGCCATATTCGTTAATAAAATATAATGGACAAGTTGTGGTATTCAAGCTTAGGGGTGCTATTTGGTTTTGGCTTTGATTAAACAGACACTGAGGCCCTGGAGTGTATCCAGAGAAGGGCAACGGAGCTGGTGAGGGGTCTGGAGCACAGGTCTTATGAGGATTAGCTGAGGGAGCTGGGATTGTTCAGTGAGGAGAAAAGGAGCTCGGGGAGACCTTATCACTGCCTACAACTGCCTGAAGGGAGGTTGTGGTGAGGTGGGGTCAGCCTCTGCTCCCATATAACTAGTGACAGGGGAGATTCAGGTTGGCATTAGGAAATACTTCCCTGAGAGAGGTCAGGCATTGGAACAGGCTGCACAGGAGGGTGGTGAAGTCACTGTCCCTGCAGGTGTTCAAGAACTGTTTAGATGTTGTAGTGAGGGACGTGGTTTAGTGGGAAATATTGGTGAGAGGTAAAGGGTTGGACTGGATGATTTTGGACGACTTTTCCTACCTGGGTGTTTCTATGATTCTTCCTATTATTCCTTTAATATATACTGAGATATACAACCAATTTTAAGGTAATAAGGCAAGCACTGTAGCTTATTTATTAAATACTTTGGAGGAAAAAAAAAAATCACAAAAAATGGCAACTCGGACTATCAAACCACATTTTTGAACATACCATCTGCAATCCATCCTATTAACTTAGCTTTTCATTTGGATTTATTAGTAGTTGGAACCTAGAATGTTCTGATCAGAATAGCCAAATTAAGATGTTTATCAAACAGACACTGAAAACCAGCTTCACTTCTAGCACTGGTTGAACACATTTAAATTTCCATTCCTCTAACAATTAGTTCCAGATATTTGTGTTAAATAACATCTGCTTCAGATCTGTACAAACTGTAAAAGAAGATGAAATTTATTGAACATACTTATTCTTTGCAATTCCAGAACGTATGCACAGGCATAACCCTTTTTCATTTAAAATTTAAAAGCAAACCAATGAACAACTCACCTCTGGCTGAATTGCTTTAAATACGGGGACATCCATTAGTGTTATCTGACCCTGAAATAAGAAATCACCAGTTAATTTCAAAATTAACTTAGCAACTAATTGAGTTGCTACACAGCAGGAAAACAAGCACAGTTGTTCTGTTCCGTTTTCTTTTGTGATTACATTTTCATCTAGTAGCAAGCCTCAGAGGTTTTGGCTCTCACCACACAGCCATCCTGCAAAACTAAAGCACTCTGAACTTTACATTTAGTAAGATAAACAAATCATGAGAAATTATTCTCAGGAGCATAATCCTACAGTCAGGTATTCAAGTCAGAGCTTGAATTTAAAACGTTTTCTATAAGGATCTATCCAAGAATACAAGGGTTTCACTTCAGTCACTCAAGCACCATTTCTCTTCAAACTATAATTTACACAATTCTATTAAAAAAACACTTAAAAAAACCCAAACCTTCTATTAAAAAGCAGCCTGCAGTTGATACTTGGACCATATTTGAACCATGTGAACAACCAAGCTAAGTAATTGTTCAGTTACAAAGCAACTGTTAAAATTAAACACAGCTGTCTCACCTTCACTGTGTGAAGTACAGCAAGTACATTTTTATTGTCAGATTTCTGTTTCGCTTTGAAAGGGGAAAAGTAGGACTAGCAAAACCAGCCAAAGACCACGTTTGGCTTTTTTAATTGTATACAGAGCCTCACGTGAAGCTTTCACTTCAGGACTGATGCCTGCTTTCAAATTCAAAGGAAGAGATCACCTCTTCCCTGGTGTCCAGACAGCACAGAAATTCCACTGCAATCCAAGTCAACTGCAAATGCACTTTCAACAATGAATCCAAAGGCTTTGTTCAGTTGTCCTTGCAGAAAAATTTAACTAGTGTGCTCTCGCTGAAAGAGAGCGAGTGCAAAGAGATGCACCTGCTCTAACAAAATGAGAATGTTTTCTCCTGAAACACTCACATTTACAGACTGCAGATCTCCTTGACCTTCACTTCTCCTTTTAGATCTCAACTCAGACAACCAAACGTAACCATAAAAAATTATCAATCAGTTTAACTGAGTCCACACTTCCAACTATAAACAAGACAATATGCTCTCTCAAACATGTCTGAACACCTTTGTAAGAGTGAACACTGTATGAGTTTTACATAAACAAGACATTCCTGGTCCCGTAACATGAATATACTCACATCTGGTATGAAGCACTGAACATATCTCCCATTTATTAACACTCACCAACTATTTAAAAAAAACAGTTTAAAAATGAGACCCCAAACTACATTTTAAAATACGGTTTAGCACTCAAAGGATCAGCAACAGTACCTACCAGTCTCATCAGTAGCAATTCTATCATGCCTTGGAAGTTTCAACGAAGCTGAGCACATCAGACACAGGTACCTCCCCCTCCAAGTTTGCGTAAGTGGCAATGATTAGGAAGAGCACAAATTCAGGACTATAGAATTCCAACATATTCCTTGCCTTCAAAATTAATTCTCTATTCCCTTGTGCTCAGAGCTAGTACAGTAAAAATAAACAGATTTCTGCCAAAACCAAAGAATGGTTTTTGAATGTGAAGCAATCTAAATCAAGCTGCTTTTTTATTGCGAGGTGAAAAAGTGACTTATTCTTGAAGGAAACAAACAATGACTTCTTGCACTGAAGTTGGAGACTGATTCAGCGTTAAGTTTCAGCACTGTTTTGTTTCTGAGGTCATCAGGCTCACTAATGCAGAAATGCCAGCATGAAGCCTGTTTCCCAGGCATGGAATTGTTGCTTACCACAAAAAGTACTGACAGCCCTAAGTCATTTCTGGCAAGGTAAGTGGGCAAATCCGTGAAAGCGAGCCGAGACAACACAAACTCTTCCAAATGTGGTTAATACAACTTTGCTTTCGAAGAACTCAAAAGGCAGGCACAGGAATTACTGTTCAGTTTTCATGGCATTTCGCACCATCTCCTAACTGGAGCAGATTAAGCTGAAGTTAAGTAGGTAAGGATGAGAATCCCTGGGTAATGGCTGAAGCACCACTCTGCCAAGAGCCACGGCTATAGGTGGAGGGTATGGCTGGAGCTTTACAACCCACCAAGTATCAGAAACTTCTAAACATGTAATAGAGCACATTCTGGGTTATGTTATACTGTAGCTGGCTCGACAAATACAGCGTTAGCTTGTCAGTTTAACAGCATGCCTTCTTAGTGAGAAAATCCACGTTCAAAGCTCTTCAAAGCAAACAAATGCACAAGGTATGCCTTGGGCTGGGAAAGATGTCTGACAGGCAGAACAAATATGCTTCTCCAGAAGTATGATTATATTTAAAAAAGGAATGGGAAAAATCTTGTGAACAGATTTCTGGAGTTAGTAAGAGTTAAAACTAATAGGAAAGATGTGTTCATTAGAAAACTTACTCTAAGGAAGTTGAAAGATCCAACATTAAGTCAGTCAGATTTCATAGCGAGTATTCAGAACGAAGGGAAACCTTCATGCTTAGAGGCCCAAGTTCAGACTCTGGTTAAACAGATAAGTAAAATAAAATAGGCAAATACAGAACACTCCAGCTGTAACATCAGTTTGCAGAACTCCATCTTTACTCTACTGCATGTCTTCTAAACCATGGAAGCCTTTCAGGAAATACATTGTTAGAGGTAAATATGTGTCAGAGTATGTCACAGTGCTCCTCGGTATAAGAAATGAATGTGGGAAAGAAGGGACAAGGTGAAATCAAAAGAATGGGCACTGAAGGTTAAAAGCAGCAGAGGGGTGCTGCTGGGAAAACCTTCTGAAACAATTTGTTTCAAATTTGGGATATTTTTATAGTTTTTTGTTGTTTTTTTTTTGTATCTGTTCTGTTCTTTTTTAAGTAAAATTGAAATAAAACTTGTTATAAATATATATATTAATGATATACAAACATCCTCACAAAAGAAACAAAACAAAAAAACCTTAACATTCAAAGTGCAAATCCTCCTCACCAAAACAACTACGCAGAATTACAATAGAAATGAACCAGAAAACCAATTTGTCGTTCGTGCAAAAACAGAAAAGAGCATGCAAATGTTTTGCTTCCCAGGGCTCCCAAATTTCTGGTCTTGATTGAATTGCACTGCTTAAGCTAGCTTGGAGCATTGCTCCTTTCAGTACTGATGCCTAAACAAATGATTGCTTTCAGAAAAAATGCACACATTTTAAATAGGGAATGGTGTGCTTGCACTGAAGAAAGCTACACCCACCACAACTCAGCATTAACTCTCATTATTAAGAACACCTGAAATAACTACGTGACTCCTGATAACATCACAACATAATATATACTGTGCACAAAAAGGGACTGTGAGAAAATTTCACTTGTGCACATCGTGAGGCAAGCCAATAATTACTTCTGATCGAGTTTTCAGCTGCATGTTTTTTAAAATAACACATGCAATAGAAAATCCTGAGTTTATTCTTAACTGTCTTTACCTAAGCTCTTTGATTAGACCAAGACTGGGAAACTCCCTATTTTCTGTAACATGGCCAGTAACTTCATCTATATGTAGTTCTTCATTAATGCTGTCACTAGATCTTAGTTAAAAGTTCTAGAATATTACTAGAAGAGATATTATTTTAACATACCATTAATGTACTTCCAGCCCCTCAACCTCTTGAGGAATCCTACAAGGGAAAACCACCTTCACAAAACAGCAAGTTGTCACTTTGCAGTTAGGACACAGGAACATTAGCTGGAAGGTAGCCCTCTACTGCAACAGCTGTGAGAGTTTTTGTATGTAGTGGAAAGGTATCATCTGGGGATGCTCCTCAGCAATGGAGTTTAAGAATATTTAGCTCTCCTGGGTGTTGAGATGCTGGACTTGTTAAGAACTAAGTACTTCAGAATAGTAAAACGACGACCACATCACTTCACATGAAGGTATTCACCCCTCTTTCAGGCGAGGCTGTCACACCATATGTCGGTTGACCTGGGTGAAAACCCAGGTGAATAAGTCACACCTTATCGTGCTGCTCCTTTGCACATGCAGGTCAACGAAATGAAATTTTATAAGGCTCCCTAATTCCTTCTCTCTTCTGTGAGCACTGGACTGCCCTCCCGCCAGAACACCTGAAACTTATGAACGTCTAGCTGTAGTTAACACCACTGCATCAAGCCCCAATCTGTGCCCTATACAGCCATTCACATTTGATGATGCAGACTACAATCCCCCTTTTTCCAGCCCTTTGCAAGCATCAGCTCCTCCTGCCAGGCTGTTTGCTTCCTGCAAGCTCTCCAGTCGTGTACCTACCCTGCAAGGACACTGCACATCCCAGAGCTCCTGGAAAGAAACCCTCGTTGTAAAAAAGAAAAACCAAGTTTCTGTCTGAAATGAAAAAAAATAGTCTGCATTCTGGTTATTGAAGGACACTGCGATAATCTGATTTTCCTTGAAGCCATGTTGGTTCAAGCAGCACTTCATAAATTGTTTCTTAATCTGAATTTTTAGAAGGAAATATATCTAAGCCTTCCAACTTGGCTTAGCACTGCCTCTGTGGGCTGCCAGAACACTTTTCCTCTCTGAAAAAATAGCTAAGCTTCTGTTAAACACTGCATCAGTAGTGAAATACTTCTGCTGCCCGAAACGAACACAGGGGAATTAAAGTTCCCGTGTTGAAACTCTACTTGTTTTCTCACAAAGTCCACTCCAAAACTTTTATCAGTAATAATTCTTTTACACACTAAAATTTCTTCTTTGTGCCCTCGTTGCAAACATACTTGTTTAATATTCTCCCCTAAAGTGAAGCTAACAGGAACACATGCAAGCAGAAGCGCTTTTGTTTGGTTGGTTTTTTGAAATCAAATGCTCCCAGGGCCCAGAACTTTGCTTTATTCAGCCTGCTCTCAGATGCAGACAGACTGGCTCAGGCTCCCTAAGGCACTGACACCCAGTGTAGCAGATGGTGAACCTGGTAGAGCCCTGCACAACAGAGAAAAGATGCCCTACAGGGAACCCCAGGCCAGCCCAAGTTACTTCTGTTCTGTTCTAAACATGGGGATTCAACAAATCCAAGATCTCTTTCTGCACATACAACATGGTTTAAAACGAGCTTATTTGTAAATTATTTTCAGAGCCGTATTGCTTCTAATATTTATTTGACAAAGCTCAATGCAAATCAAAATGAGAAATGCATATACGTGTTAATCCAAACCTACTTTGTAGCAGAGACTATGTCATGGAATAAAGAATCCTTCTCAGATAAGTGGGTAGGAAAAGAAGCAATGGATTTATACAGCTGCGCTTCCCTTAATTCTACCTCAAATATTTACACCACCGTGGTGAAGTTGATGAATAAAATGGAAAAGCAAGTCAAAAAGTTAAAAACAGTCAAATAATTAAACAGTAGCTGCCTGAGGAATCAAAATTTACCGTAAAGCAAAAAAATAAATATTTCTCCAACCTGAGGTTTGCCAGCATCTTAATTTGGAGCTCAAGCTCCCAAAGCATTTTTCTTTTTTCCTTTAGTCCCACCATCCCCACCCCCCAAATTGTGCCTGTACACTTGAAACCACAGTTCTCCTTTCAAACAAAATGGACAGCATTCACTGTAGCCGTGTCTACCCTGTAAACACATTGAACGGCTGCAACTGCAGGGCCAGGCACCAGTGGGTAATGCTGGCACCAACTTGCTTTGTGGCTTTCAGCTGTTTGAGGAAGAAGTGAGCAGTGATCAGCCTAAACGTAGTTATTTGAACAGGGACAGACTCCCATCAGTTACACCAGAATGCTGTCTGTAGGATCTTTAGCAGAGGACAAACATGTCCTGCTTTATACCCACTGAATGGCATTCTTTTTCCTCCAGGTTTAAGAAACATGCAGTCATTGAATACATCTTCCCAGAAACTCTGCTTTTAAAGTATATGTACAGCAAGCTCCAGCAAACTCCACATTTTCAACAGCAGCAGCCAGGTCTTGAGATCTCACCCATTCCAGCTCCAGCATGGCCCTTTCCAAAATGGCCCTTAACCTTACTTCAGCCTGGAACATCCTGCTGTTGCCAGCTGTGTAACTGTAACATTATACCTTTGTTACAATAATCATTACTGCTACTGTTCAAATTGGAACACTTGAAGGGATACGGTACTTTTGTTAGAAGGTTACTAAGGACCAACTAGAAGGCCATTACATAAACTCGCACAGCAACTGTACTGAAGCGTAACACCAGTTTGGTGATTGCCATAGGGAAGAATGTGAAAATAAAATCACCAAAAACATCTTCAAGTTGGTGAACACCTTTCTGAAAATACAGGATTAGGATCAATCCATCTTCTCCTCCACTTTGTCTCCTATTCACCCACTAACCAAATTAATTAAGCTTTAAAATAGCAGTGATGTCCCTAACGCAGTGAGACCTGAAAAGACATCTTGGTGTCTCATATTAGTAATGAAACTACAAGCACAAGTAATTTCCAGTATTTCTGAACTTAACATCATTCCGATTTTTGCTCTACCCCATCTGCACACAGCTACCTGCTCTCATCAAAACACAACCCAACATAAAAGATGCAGGATGAAACTTTCCAATGCTGACATTATCACTTAACTCCCATCATCATGGCAATTCTATCTCTTAAGAGTCAAGACTCCCTGATAATTAGCTATCCAACTAGCTCTTCTGCAACAACTTGCTTTTATTGCTGTTCTATTGCTTTCAGCACATTATCTTTTCTCTGTGCATGAAGTCCTTATTTCACAAATGATTTCCTCAGTTCACCACTTGAGAAAATACTACTTTAAAAACAGTATTCATTCTACAGCTGCTTACTGTACACAGCTTTCCCTAAATCACAGATGTCAGAAGTCTGCACTGCATCTGCTTTACAAGAAGTACAAACTAGAAGCTTTCTCATACTTTCCAAAACCCATGAGTAACATATCCATGTCCAGTCTGAGGGGTACATACCCATTGTTATGGGGTATGCTATGGCCTCACTAGCATAGTTTTGCACTATCACTGATGCTGGCCACCTCAACGTGAAAAACCCAATGAAAATTCTACACTTTTCCTTTAAGGTAAGACTGAAAACAGTAAGAATAAGGAAACAACCAATAAAATAGAGACAAGTTTAAGGAGTCAAAGGTACTTTTCTGCCAAGGTACGTAAGTTTTTTGCAAGCCAACCTATTTCCACTACCTTCAGCAAGAACAATCAGCATTCAAACAAGCAGCAGTGCAAGACCAGATGAACTTGCCCAAAGAACCAAACATCAGCTAGGAAGCACACCTGCATACAGAAATAGTAATGAAAGAGAGATGAGATTAATTATAACCTTGCTAAAGGATCGTATGCTGACCACTGGAAATTCTACTCAAATGTTAAAAATGCTTTGAGACTCCTCAGATTCACTTACAGCAAACAAAACCTGGAATGTACCATGTAGGTTGCTCTGAAATTAATGCCTCTTATTTATTTATTTCCATGGAAACTACAATAAAGCCAATAGTACTATCAGATAAAGCAAACTATCAGCTACAAAACACTATTTTTCAATGCATTCACCACCATTAGCCATGCATTTCCAAGAGCGATGATCAGGAGCCTGCACATGCTGTGCACATCAAAACCTGCACCAGCAGAGCTGAGAAGAGAACAAAATATCGCATTCTAGAAACAAAAACAGCAGCTGCATGTTCACAATGCAATACCTTTAAACAAAAAAAAAACAAAAAAAAATCATATCTGCAAGTGGGACCCTACCCAGTTTGAAGCACCAGACATCACTCACTTGAATTAAAGAACCCAATGGCTGAGGCTTTGCAGGATATCCAACTGATATTTCTGTACCACTGCACTCAAAAGGAAAACACACTATGGATGCATGAATTAGCAAAGTTCAAGGAGTACAGAATAGTCCAGAAATTACTTCACCTTCCTTGTATATAGAAGGTGAAAAAATATATAAAATAATATATGTAATAATATATATGAAAATATATATAAAATTCAATTACCCATTTTTGACTACATAATAAATGCATTACTGACCCAAGCACTGAAGAAAGCACTGGAAGAGAGGTGATATATATTCACGTGTTATCTGTAAAAAGAGTTCTCGCAACATAAGTTTGTCCCTACAAGAAGGCACTAAGTGGAACCTATGACGTTCTGTGTTTACCCCCACTAAGAATACCTACAAGTAACAAACACTGTCTGCTTCACTTATTTATTATTAAGCTTAAAAATTTCTATGCTGCTGAAGAGTTTAATCCATAGAACCTATAATCCTGAATCACAGCCACCAGGTGTCCAGCAGGACTACTTCAAAAGCTGTCCTGCTGGAGAAGAGTTGAAATGCAATAAGCCTGACCGCATGTCACACAGGCTTTCTGTAATACAACTGAAACACCTTATAGGCAGCTCATATGCAAGTGTTCAATCATAAGTGTTTTTCTTGGGAAAGTGTAAAAAATTACTACAGTCCCTTCAAGGGTGAGCAAAGATTATTAGCAGTTTCGAGTATACAATTTCTTATTTTAATATAGAACTGTTCTGTTACAACAAGTGAAAATTTCTACTCTCGCTAAACATCATCACAAGTTGTTAGTAACTTCAGTTAGGATGAGTGTGCACTATTTGCCAGCATCTGCAACTGCCTGAGCAATAAAACTAGGAATCTGTAACTTCATTACCCAATTAGCATATATTAACAAACCAACAAAAGGTTTAAATAAAATGCCTCCAGAAAAAAATACAAGTTCAGATCAAGTATTCCCTAGCAACTAAAATATGTGTCAGAATCAAGCTGCATCATACAAAAATAGGAGTCTCTGATCCATGCTGCATACAACAGTGTGAAAAAATGCCTGGAAACCATAGCCCCAGAGGACTACACAGCATTAACCAGAATCTGGATCCTGTGCTGCTCTTTGTTGTCTACCTATGAAAGCAAAGGATGAAAGAAATTACTTACAAAACATACAGGATCTCCTATAAGGAAGGGAAAGCTACCAAAAATAATTATACATATATACACACACACACACGCATTTATACACACCATCCCACAAACGAACAAAAATTACTTAAATTGCTTACTGCATATTCTTCTGGTGTAACCTTCAGAACATCAAATACCACTGCATCAAAGCTCTTCTTCAGTTCAGCTGAACCTTTGTCACTCAGGGATTCAGAACTGCTGCTCTTCTGCAGGAACAAACAAAAACACTGACGATATTTTGGTTTCCTCGTTTTTACATTGCCATGAGCAAAATTTCTTTTCAAACACTGCTGTTGCACTTTTTTCCTGTTGGGCAAATTAACAATTAAAAAAGCCACAGAACTTGCTTCCTCCTGACAAAAAAAAATCACTGCAGTCAGAGACTCTCAAATTGGCTCCTGTGGACTTCAAAGGTGGCCCTCAACACACAAACCTTCTATTTCAAGGCGTAATTGAATTCCAGTGTCTCACTGGGAGAATAATTAATAAGAATCAAAATCTGGACTTCAAGCAAACAACGAATCACTGAAAGAGGAAAAAAGACAGCCCCAAAAGAATAGTTAACAAAGAACAGTGTCAAACTCTTACAAGCTTTAAAATTTACAAAAATTGCACTGTGAGCTACATTATGTCTGCACATAAGATGCTTATTATAAGCAATTATGTATTTTTTTTAACAGTTAACATTTGAAAGAGATAGAGATATAAATGCAAATCTAGATTCTGTTCTACAATCACACTTTTTTTCCCCATGGAGGACCAGATGTCACATCCAGATGTACACTTCTTGGACATTTACTTCAGAAACATACACACACAAAGTCATCACTTTACTGCCCCACACTTCCCTGTGAAGACCTGAAGAGCTAAACATGCTTTTTGCTTAGTTTCTTCTCACTTTTAGAAAGCTAGTATAAAGCAAACTCTTGATTAAAAAAGCTAGAAATGAGATGTGACATGAATAAAAACATCATGAAGGAGCACGGTTACCACAATCAATAACCATATTAGTTTGTAATGCTTCTTCAGCAATGCTTGCTGTAAGCACACTGTAATATGGGGCTGTTCAGTCTGGGGAAAAGGAGGCTGAGGGGAGACCTTATTGCTCTCTTCCAAATCTGAAAGGTGCTTACTTACAGCAAGAGCAGGGTTGGTCTCTTCACACTGGTGATAGCTGACAGGATTGGGGGAAATGGCCTCAAGTTGCTCCAGGGTAAGTTTAGGTTGGATATCAGGAAAAAACTTCCTTACAGAAAGGGCTGTTAAGCAGTGGAATAGGCTCCCAGGGGGGTGGTTGAGTCACCATTCTTGGATGTGTTTAAAAACTGTTTGGATGTGGTGCTCAGGGACATGATTTAGCAGAGGGCTGTCAGAGTTAGGGCAGTATGGTTAGGCTGTGGTTGGACTCGATGATCTTAACGTCTTTTCCAACCAAAGCGATTGTATGGTCCTATATCTACAAGTTTGAAGAATAGCAGAGCCTCAAACTAAGTGCCATCAGAGCTCCCATGGCAGTTTTGCTTATGCACTGGAGGCTTTTAAGAGAGAGAAACCTAGCACTGATGAAAAGGGCATTCACAGTCTTGCTGGAACTTCCAAATCTACAATGGCAAAGCACACTGAACACAAACCAAAACCCACCTAGTTTTAACTTGGAGACCTTGGGCTCACTCAACTATTCCTGGAAGGTTGAAAAGACACTGACCCACGTATTGAAGGCACTTTCTGACAGACCTTGTAATTTTACTAACGTTGTACATTTCAGATCACAGATATAGGTCACACACACAAGAAATATCAATGAATGTTTCTGCCTGTTGTGGAAGCCAAGCTTACTTCACTTTCAGTATCATCCTACGTCATTTACACTGATGTCAGGGTAGGAGGGGAGACAGCACAGCACCACTGATGCAGGTAAACAGCTATCATGCTCTCATCTCTTTTCCTCAGAACCTAACAAAGCAGGTCTTTATGGCTGTGTTACACATTTTGACTTCAGCTTCTCACTCACAACAAAGAGCATGTGAACTCCTTCACAGCTCAGCAAACTGAAATTAACTCTTCCCCCCCTTTAAGAATTTTTGGTGCAAGGATAAATACATATGTAAATTTAACATTCTGGTTAGCTTCTTCTGACAGTGCTATCTCTCTGAAAAAACCTGACTTAGCAAACACCAAAAACTCAGACATGCATTTTCAGTAACCAAGGTAGTGCACTTTCTGAAGCATGTCACTTCCAACATCTTCTTCCTCCACTTTGTCCAAAAAAAGAAAAACCAACCTCAGAAAACCAACAAACAACTGGTTTAAAGCAAATTTATGTGACATAGGTAATTATTGCCTTCTTAAGCACTAAGTATTTGAAATAAATTTTCAATTGTATTGAATTTCATCAGACATAACGTAAACATACTGGGTAAAATAAGAGCTTTTCTCTAAGGAAGGCTAGCAGTTACATACCAAGAAACAGTCAAACAATACATAACAACATTACAGTGCTTGTGAAGTTTCTGGATGTGATTTGATTCTTTGTGATCACACAACACTTGTCCCTTCATCTTGTTTGTGGTGCTTTCCATGTGTGTGTACAAAGACCATGGAATAACTGTGGCCCTGCTATTAAAACGGATGAGTAAATATATACATAAAATAAACACATTTTATGGTTCATATATTTATTCAAGGAAGCAACTGTTGTCAGGACTTAGTGGATCTCACCACTAGTGAGCAGCTCAGTGTTCTTGAGCACTGTCTTCTAAATAATGTGACAAAAATGAAATCTACTGGTTGGACTGGATGATCTTGAAAGTCTTTTCCAACCTTGGTGATTCTGTGATACTGTTGTAAAAACAGGTTTTGTAATCTGTCAGAAGCACCAACAATAAAATAAAATCTGCATTGGCAATAAAGCAACTGTCCTCTCAAAGCAGAAAGCTCAGGGTCTTACTGTGCATCTGCACATGCCCATGTATGTATGCAGTCACTCGAAAGAGAAACAGCACTTCTGGAAAGATCACTCACAACAGACTGAGGGCAGATCTTAATATCCTTTCAGCCCAAGGCACTTCAGGAGGAAAAAAAGCAGCTTACAGAAGGAGTGATCTGCAAGAAAACAGGTCTTGCAAGCCCTCCATCAGCACTAAGAATTTATGAAGCCATCACAACTCTCAGCAGTTCTGGCAAAAAATCCTCCAAGTTCTGATACTGACTTCATTTTACAGTCTCAATGAGTGGATGGTAAATGAAAAGCTACAGTAACTTCAAAGCAGGAGAAATAAGTGTCAGACTGCCCCTACACACACAGCTACCTATCAAAGGCAAGAACATGGAAATGGCAACATGGAACATGGAACATGGAACAGGCCTTGCCAACCTAGCTTCATGCATTAAGAGTATCTATTATTGTTAAAATTCTCAAAGAAAACCTTCCTTGTCTCAATGTGATGGAAGAGAGCACAGAAAAGGCAGTTACTGGCTATGGCAAAGCTGTCAATGCTAGCTGATGCTTTCTGTTGGCAAACAGAAGTCAGAGGTTTAAGTTATTCACATTTAAACTGGGGTATATAAAACCAACATGTCAAAAACTTCCCATGCCAGACCTGTTGAAATAAAAAATTACTTTTTAGCTAACATAAAAAAAATAGCATTTATGATATTAAGTATCCAGAGTTTTATAATCCTTACCTCTGAAGCAGTAGCTGCAATATTAACACTGCTTGACTGTCCGTTCATTAGGTCCATACTGCCCACAACATAAAGCTCCAGCCCTACATTTACAGCAGAAGGATCATCTCCAAGGCAACGGAATGATCATTCCTACAAAGAGCAAAAAGTCAGTTAGAAACTACTTTGCTCAAGCGTTTTAAACAAGATTCAGCATTGAAAAAAAAAAATCCATCACAAAACAAGAAGTACTTTCAAAATAGCTATAGCACATTGAGGTCCAAACCCTAGACTCAAACACATATCCTAAAATGACTCACTTAATGTCTAAGACAAACAGCTGAAGGGTCCATTGCAATCAGTTACTCACTGCCAGCATGGACTTTCGGTGCGATGCATACCAGGTATCAATATGTAAATTTACCCTAACAAAGCTCAGTATATGAACTATGTTGCAGGCTATTCTTTTCCTTTGACTACCAACGTAAAGTACACTTAATCTATGCTGTACATCTATTACTATAACTTATATAAAAGATGCTTACTATACAATTTCTCAAGAAATTAATGGATAATTTCTTATATACCCATTCACCACCTTCAATTGAAAATTATCCCACTAGGAGCAATTCCAGAGTACAACTGGAATTTGCCTGTTTCACCACAAGTGATTCATATTATCATTTGGAAAAATAAACAAAACAAAACAAAAACTCCAAAAGACAGGAAAGAAGATTCCACACACTGATTTTTGATGTACTCTTGCAAGGATGCGTTTGTGTTTAGCTTTCATTCCTACAGAGAAATGGAAGCTACAAAAATAGTAAGACTTGAGTAAGACTACCCAATACGTGAAACAGTAAAAACTGGTTTGGGCTTATATTTCATGAGATGCTAGTGCCCCCTAGTGTGAAAAAGACTTATAAATCAGTTTTCATAGGTGCATGTTCATAACAAACACGACCGTAACTGAATGTATTATTTATGGAATCCACTTGAGGTTTGTAGTTCGACTCAGAACTGTTAGGCAGGTTGCAAACAAAAGGCAACGACAGGCAGGTGAATAATATCGAATGACAAAATCACTGCATCAAATATTTAAGACCTTTACAATAATGGAACCAAAGAAAATAATCTGTAAAGCACTGTCTCCAAGCAGGCTAAACAGGTATGCCGTGCTGACAAGGCTGGAAGGCAAGAAACTGCAGTATTTAAATAATAAAAAAGCTTCAAAAAAGCTGTAACTTTAAAATGTCATTGCAGGACTGCAATACACAAAGGAGGTCAATTGAAACACAGTGTGAATTCCAGCCAAACACTACAGCCGCCAGGTATTTCTGGGCAGTAACAGCCCTCAGCTGACCTGCATCGTGCTGTGCTTCAGAACAGCCATCCACAAGCTGGGCTTTTGAGGTTTTGTGTAAGAAACATCGATGGGATTATCTTTCACAACACAAAAAACCCTGCACTCTGCTTTAAGGTTACATTCCCAGCCCATAGACTATACTGAAGATTATGTTTCCTCCACTAAAAATAGCAGCTAAGTGTATTATACTAACAGTCCATGCAAAAGGGAAAAAAACACCTCCTGTTTGGCTTGTAACTGGTTGTGTCACTCTCATCCTCCCCGTCCCAACTGTCTCTCACATTGCCTCACTGGCATATTTCCAAACACTCAGCTCCCCAACGCTTCTTTCCTATGTACTTTTCGCATGCTGTTGTCCCAACTTCATCTTGTTCTCTGCTCAAAAACCAGCCCTTAAGAACACAGATTTATAATGATTAATTAGAAGGAAAATTAAAACCACACCATTTCAACATATGACAAAGCCTACCAAGTATCACATAAAGCTCATTTTAAACTAAGGACCACACGTTTGACTGCCATCTCATAGATACTCTACTTTTTCTTCACTGAGGTTAAGGAGTAAAAAAAATCAACTAGGGGAAGAGAAGAGCTTCTGGTAAGCAAAGGGGAAACAAAGTTTTGTTTGTCTGTTCCATGGAAGGAACTGGAAGGTGCTGTTTGTTTTTGTTATGGCATAGCATAATTGGTACTTTCAAAGAAATTACACTTATTAGAGAAGCCCATGGAGTTGGCAGTGCAACCTAATCTAATCTAACCCCATTATTAGGAATAAGGTTGAAGCCCAGTTTCCTGATGATTAATGCCACACAACCCATACACACTGAGATAAGCTCTAGCAGCCCTGCCCCCATCACCCCCACATTTCCTAGTGCAGTATCTCAAGCCTTATCCTCCTTCCTTACCACAACACCTCCAGCTTCCTACCTGCATCCTAACTTACCAGATTTGTTTGCACCCACCCATTCCAAGAGCCAGATGGAAAATCACTCAGTGCAGTGCTGAAGGAACACAGCACAAGCTCATTCACTTAACAGCAGGATAAACAGAATAGGTAAACATGGAAACTAGGCGAGAGACTTTCCGCTGTACAGCTAGAGCATAGAGATGGTGCACAGTGATCCGAGATCTTCTCTAAGCAGTCAGTGTGTTGGAACTTGGAGGAACTGTGTCTGCTGATCAAGCATGGCTGAAATCAACTGCTAAAATGAGAAGTGCCACCAGACAGGAAGGCAGAGAGCAATCACATATGCTCCAAAAAGTAAATCTCTTTCTTTTTTCCTCTTTCAGTTGCCCCAGCCATCCCACGCTAGGTCAGACAGCATGGGCTACAATCTGCCCTGCAGCCAGAACAGGAGGCAGGAACTAAAGCATGCCTAGTGCACAGACTGAGCAACAGAGCTCCAAAAGCCAGCTGCCCTCCTGCTGTCCTAAGTCACAGCAGCCTCACCGAGTTACAGCCAATGCTGGATTCAGTGCTTTATCTTGTCTTCTCATACTAAAACAACTTGTAAATTGTGCAATGTGGAACTAAGTTTAAGTTCTCGTTTAAAAGAAAAAAAAAAAAATCAGTAGATTTTATGTGAAAATCGCTTAGAAAAAGTCTGTATCAAAAAGAAACTGAGCTAGCAAAATAAAACATTTGCCAACAAGGCTGCACTGTAGGTAACAACACAGAATCACAGAACTGTAGGGGTTGGAACGGGCCTCCAGAGATCATCAAGTCCAACCCCCCTGCCAAAGCAGGTTCCCTACACCAGGTCACACAGGTAGGCATCCATGCGATCTTAATTTCATGCCCACTGCCACATTCTGATATTATCTTTGAATATACTTGCACATACTTCTTCCCACTCCATTAATAAATAGCAAAGGGGCAGAAATAGCACCGAACTGCTATTAACTAGCATTTATCGACTTCAAAGTTCCAGAACTCACAACATTAAAACTGTGCCTATGAAAGATAAATTTAATATGAAATCATGCTCCTCTCATAACAAGAACAGCTCACGGCAACGACTTTGGCTGGTGTCTCATTCAAGGCAAACAAAAAGAAATCCCAACCTTGAAGTAATTAAGCATTTTGCTTGCTGTCCTACCCTTCTGCTTAACGCTACAGTAAGCGGTGAACAGCAGTATCACAAAGTGATTCACAGTGTGAAATGACGTGCCACACTGCAGCAGTGAATCACACATCAGTTTTCAGTGTGCACTCAGTATATCCAGTTACAAAGAAATGAATTACATTGAGTAATTTGAACTTTCAGCATTTGTTCTTTTTGGCTTAATAAATGCCTCTGTGCTCAGAAATGTATTAAGAGTGGAACCGAAAGATTTATATGCAGTGAGATGCATTTAAGCCAATCTAAAGCCTGGGCTATTCAATACCCCGCACGGTATCTTCCCACCTATTCATGCCATGCATACCATATTTTAAAAAGCAACCCCAAAATACTGAAGATTTGTCATATCCAAAGAAGGGAAATGCCTACATTAAGCAGGGACTGCTATCTTCAGCAAGTCTCAGTTATTCTGTAGACTCACCTAGGACAGCATTCGAGGATCACTCCATTACAGGAAGGTGCCTAACAAGATACCTAATCTCAAGTCCCTTCCAGTGTAGAATCCAGGGATACTCTTGTAAAAGCTTTGGTAAAATATTAGCTGGAAAACATACTGTCCAAAAAACGCTTTAGAAGAAAAGTCTAACATTACATTAAAAAATTGTCTGCTAAGGTCAGCATCCAGAATAGTACAACAGCTTTGAGGAAGCATATCCACATGGCAATGCAATGAATAACTCGAGAGTCAGGATGACCAACATTTCTGACCATATTATTCATAATAGCAGCACAAAATGTCATTGTTTTGTTCACAGATTCCCATGAAGGAAAAAAGAAGTGCTCCACATGGCTTATGATCAACTACAAATGTGGAGCCACTACCAAGGACCAAAGCACTGCAAAACCCAATGACCTGTTTAACATGAGATCCGGAGCTTAAGTTGATTGTGTGCAAACTCTCAGTGGTATTTTTGATACAGCGCAGAAAAAAGCTAGTTCTTCCTAAACAAGGAACAGAAAACTATTGGGCTTCGCTGTCTTCACTTTCCTATGTGCACAGTACAGCCCAGCTAGGTTTAACTACTTCATACCATCCCTTCAAGATGCTCTGATGAAATCTTGTGGCCACTGTGGATCTGAGCCCTCAGATTCTTAGTTATAATTGTGTTTTTTTCCAGTATCACTCGGCACTTCTTAAAGTAACATTCATTTTTACCACTGAACACAAAACACGCTTTAATGAAACAAACTCCAGTTCTTCTTCTTTCACACCCACCTCATACGTGCAAAGGCAGATCTTTCTGCCTAGAAGTACTTTGTGGATCTGCTTCTGCATGTAGGATGTCTCACTGCCCTTTTCTCTTGAATGTGTAAACACAAAACAAGTCAATTAATCTCGACTTCCTTCTTACCATGCATAGCTACACGAGCATCTATCATAACCTCTCAGTCTGCACACCAACTTCTACTTTACAAGAAGAACACTTACGAGTGCTTGTTTTCTGGGGTGTCTCGTTCCTCTTTTTTCCCCAATTCCCATTAAGCAATTTGAAACCAAAATCTGTCTGCTACTGTCACAAACAGTACGACCTCTGTAAATCCAACAACACTAAAAACATGGAAGAATTAAAATACTGCTATTTTAATGCACTCTCCAGATACTTTCCCCTTGATCTGTATAACGTTACACATTTGTGAAATACCTTTCAGTCTTAATAGGACAAATATGGGCTATAGTTCCCATAGGATCACCATAGAGATGTTGTGACTCACCCAGGTAACGCGCTGCATCCTGAACAGGAAGCAGCACAAAGAATCCTGCTGACTCAACCCAACTCAGTACGAATGCTGGGGCACCTCCTGCTATCCACAGCGAGGTGGCAGGTAGAAGTTCTGGATATCCTGCTACATGGCAGTGCTGCCTGCAAGCTGCAGCAAGGCCAATTCACTCTGCCTGCAAGTGGTTCAAGTCAGTCCATAGGCACGCAGGAGCCAAGGAAGTACAAAGTACACTGGCACGCAGGCGTGACGGTCACCACCGGATACCTGAACTGGCACCAGCTGCCAGCAGGGTGAAGGCTGATCACACTGCTTTTCCTTTCAATTTGGTGTACATGCTCCTCAGCATGCCTAGAAGACCTGCGTATGTAAGGATCACAGTTAGTGAAGGAATGCTTTATCTAACAGCAAAGAAATATCACTTATTTGCTAGGCTGAATGTTGTCTGCCTTGTAACAGGAAAGAGTCTGGAAGCAACAAAGGTCTGCACTGTGGTAATGAGTCATAGAATCACAGAACGGCTTGGATTGGAAGTCCCTTAAACACGTTTTAATTCTGTTTACAGCAAGTATGATACCAATAAGAGGTAGTAAAACGTATGAAAGCTGGTAAGTAGAAACATTCATAGTAGAGGTGAAATAAAAGCTCAAGCAACTTAATGTAACCCCACGCTCCTGCAAGAAATTTACACTGAAATGCTCAAATCCCAGACCTAAAGCTTCACGTATAAGAAGTCTCCAGTCAGACATGAATCTTGGCAAAGCATATGATAAGCTGACACAGCTGGCAAGGACTAAGATAAGAGACCCCAGTAGAAGACAGACAAGTGGATAACAACATGACAAAATCTGAGATACAGAACATAATTTTGAAGACTATTAGACTAGGAAGAGATTACTAACAGTTATTAAATACCCAACACCAGTACAAGTATTAGTAGAATGATATAACATTGGGAAATAGAGGAAAGCAGAATAATATAAGCAGGAATAAAGCCATCTGGTGGACAAGAAAATGAAAAATGAAATTCAATCATTACAGGATAATCCCTGTAAATTTTTTGCTCAGAGTCTCAGCATATCATTTGGAAATCACCAATGCTTGCATTAGTTCAAACACTACTGCCACTATATTTCATGAGACTGACTGCTGACTCTGTGTGGCTCAGGTCATTCAGCTTCTAAAAGATCTGAACCCAAATACAGGGATGGGGTTCCACACTGATGGAAGATTCCATTAGAGACGGAAGCCTCAGCTTGCTTATGCTAACAAAACTGAGCCCTGTGAGAGGATATGCTTGCTACGTATAAATAGAAGGAGGATAAAGCAGAAAAGCATGACTAAAATGTAAATTTATGCTTAAAGTCAGAATAAAACAATCAAGTTCTTGGAAAGTGTCTGGGAAACAGTATTAGAAGAGGAAAAAAAACCCCATAGCTGTTTCAGTTGATACCAGACTCCTTGCTGAAAGAAACTGCAATACAGCAACTGCAAGAGCAGTACAGCTAAACCAGTAACAGACTCCTTTCTTCAGTGGTTCAGCTGGGCCTACTGCACTCTCAAAGCATCCCTGCCCTCCTCAAATAACTCAGCTGCTCCACAGTATGTCACACATGCACTTTTTCCCTAAGCAGCTGTTGCACAGCAGTCAGGGTAAAACCAGTTGTTCGAGCTCCATCACAGATGAAATAAAAATCTACAGAACAGCAACAAACAGAAAAGAAAAAAAAATAATATTAGGTTTTACATTTACAATTAAGTCTTTAAAGTACAAAAACGATGCTTTATTCAAATAAGGTCCTTAACATAGATCCCCTTCTCTCTCCCTACAAAGGGAACCTTCGGACAAACAAACAGTGCATTTCTCTTTTCTTTTTTTAAGCAAACATTATCTACAGAGTGTTTTACCATCATGCATGCACTCACACTCTGGACAATATAATCATCACTTAGATCTAGGAAAAAAAAGACAGAAAGAAGTAACATTAAGGCAATACACATTAAGGTGCTGTCTCGTATCTTACTCAATTTACAACTACCAAGATCACTCCTTCATGATGCTCCAATAGTCAACGCTCTGCTCTTTTATACACAAATAGGAGATTCTGACTGTTCTAACCTCTGTCATTCAAATCTGCCCATACCCAGCAGGGATGACTGACTCATAGCCATGAAGCTACGGCTTATGGCTTCCAGCACATGGAAGATAGCACAACACAAGGCAAGACATTCCTGCACTAGTGTTGGTACACAGCTACCAGCATCAGCAGATCCCGGTGCTCCCACAATGCAGGCATGAACTGAGCAGAAGGAAAGAATCATCCCAAGTGACAAGAAGGCCAAAATCCTGAATGTGTGTTTCACGTGCTATTTAAGCTCAGCCTGAAGTTCCAAGAGATTTGCTTTCTTTCCACAAAAATGTAGAGATACTGAATTTTAAGGCAAAACAAGTTCACTGCACAAGAACTTAAGAAGTTCGTGCTCAAAAATCACCAGGTTCCTCAAGTCTGTTTCTTCAGAGACCACCTCATAGCCTCTATTCCATTCTGTAGGTCTTCAGGAAGGACACTGCATATAGGAGTGTTTTATTCCTTCGGGCTTGGCTATTATTTTATAGCTGCTGTCAGAACAGCCTAACATCTAAAGTTACTACGCAGTTTGTTTTCTTCACATACTCCAAGAGGGCAAGAATTAGGGAACCAACAAACATAAGCACAGAAAGCACAACAAATGCATTCAGGTCTCACCTTCTTCCATCTCCCTCACCAGAATACAAGCCTGCTGATAGCCTGTTCCAGAAACACTTCTTCAAACACCTGAAGAAGAAATTCAGGCTTGTTCACTCAGGAACAGGAGAAGAATCCCCAAACTAACAAAACAGGAGAAACCGTATCCTGAAGACATTTTTTTAAAGATAGGAGCTACTGGCATTTCTTTGCCTGAATAAAAGGTACAAAGAAAATAAACGGGAACAATTTCAACTACAGTCAGATACTCCCATGAATTACAAGACGAAAACCTTTCCACAACCTGCTTTTCTAAGCCTCCCCTCACAGGGCTTTATAACAACCTGTTTTCAAACAAGCAGAATAGTAAGAGGCTGCTGATGTGCTGATTAACTGGTGTTCAGTTTGCAAAATATATTTGTTATGCATTAAATAAACAGTCATGACATTAGTGATACCAACAACAGAAGGATACATCCGTAGCCAACACACTCTGAACAGAAACATCATACTAAAAAATCTGTAACAACAGTGCACTGAATGCCCTTAGCATGAATTTCAGGAACTGTCAGCAGCATCACAACAACTCACACACCAAAAGCACAGGTAAGTGATGAAAACTGAGACTAAGGAGCTAGGCATGGAGTATTATATAATACCACACAAAGAAAACTCACTTTTCCATGCAGCTTTTTGAATGAGCTTCTCTAAAGCAGTGTGTGCTGCAGGCAAAACCAGCAACAGCCACAGCCACATGAATACAACCCAGCCATCCCAGGGCCAGGCTTTCAGCAAGGCAGAAATGACAAAGCACTCAACTGCTCTTGAGTACAAGTTTACAAGCCTGCAAAATTCAAGTCCTGGGATATACATCTGCCTCATCTACACATTATCTGTACGATGGGACAGAAAGACAGGCTTCACATTTATAGGAAAGAAGACAAAACTACTCTGACTGAATATCTCACACTATAACTGATGAGGAAGAAAATACTGCTGAGGGAATATTTCACCGTAATTTATGTCAAGCTGTTAATAGACAAAGAGGATCATATTTGGACAAGAAAGCCAACATCTCAGCCTGCTTTAGGATTCAGCTTTCAGAGAGATGAGTGAAGTCCTTCCCAGCAACACCTGAGATGACATTTCAACAGTTTTCTCTATAGCTCCTTTTTAACATCACACATCTACGTGGAAATTTGTACAGCTGCTGTAGAAATGGTGCGAACAGGAAATAATCTGACAGCTTCTCAATTGCCCCATTGGTATGATGAACATCATGTGGGAATAAAACAGACATTTGGGGAAGGGAGATGAATTTTCTGTACCAGTGAGCTCTGCCTGTGCCAGAATCCCCTGCATTTGTTTATGGAAGTTTATCAGCTTTTTTCCATCTTCTATCAGCAAACAATACACAGATTGTGGCTTATCCATCCAAGCAGAAATCTCTTCTGCACTCATCACTCCTCCTGGAAGAACCTCAGAAAGCCAAGCAACTGATAAGCAAGCGTATAAAAACTCAAACACCAGCCATTAATATTGAATACTTTTCCTCACCTCAGAGCAGCCAGTAACTAAAGCATCTGCCTGAGGAAAGTAAAACATGATACAGAAACTGAGCAAATCCACGTTAATGCACACACATATGTAGGACTTCAATAAACCAAACAGATGCTACTGACTGATACTGGAAATCAAGCATGTGTTCATTTCTACTGTTGTGATTTAGAGTAAACACTTTCATGAAGGAGGATAACATATTATTATTGTACGTTATCAGATCTTGTCATCAAAACAAATTTATACTCGACTGAAGGAAAACCTCATCTCTTTAGAGATGACTCAAGGCAGATAGGAATTTCTTTGGAAACATGAAGTTCTGGTATAACCAGCTCATTTCTTATGCACTAACAACAGCTGAAGCACCATAAAAAAAAAAACTAAAAGCAATTTAAGGTAAATGGAAAGTAGAAATGAGAGCCCTGCTGGAGCTATTTCTGAGCCATCTATCTACATTATTGATGAAAGGATTTGCTCTGAAGAAGGAATGACATCATAAATATCTACATACTTTGTAGAACTTGTATAACTGATGTAGAATGCAATGTTTTTCAGAAGGCATCAAAAAGGCATTGAGATATAAAACAAGCATTAATTTGAAAAGCAATGCTGGCAAGTGCAGGAACCAACTAAGCAGAAATACCTGTACACCTCTAACAGTAACGAAGGCAAACCTCAAAGTCCTGGCTGCAAAACAGAGGGAAAAATACTGCAGCAGAAAGATAAGTAATAGTTATTTACAGCATGTGAGACAACTTCAGACCATGCAGGGACCAAGGAAGTCAAATAATTTCCTACAGCACCTCCTACAGAGGTAGAAGCATGTTATTTTACGAGCCATGCTTGAAAAGAATATAGAAATCATTAGCTGCTAAAGGTGCACACATCTTTTTGCTCTGTATGGGATTGCATGACAATATGATCATCGTACCAGGGAAACAGAACACAAGTCTGGACTGAGTTTACTGGCATTACAGAAAAAAATGCAAACAATGCATACGTATATACAAGGTTGACTGGCCTCTGTGGTTTGTTGGCACCTGAAGCAAGCAAGAAGATTCCTACAGTTCATTATACAATTATGCCCCTAAGTGCATGGCAAGCAATGACAGAAGAATGGCATTTGTTGGCCTTTTCAGCACCTAGGAGTCAACCCCAGACCATCCCACACACAAAGACTGCTCCAGCATGCTTTCAATAGAGTGTATCATGAAGGATTTTTAGGATTATTCCCGCACTGTAAGCTCAGTACAGTAAGATCACAAGTGACATTCTGTCCAAATGCTACTTGGAAGTCTGAAATATTCAAGGGGATGATTGGATAATTACTACTCAGACACATACTTCAGCTTAAGATAGGCAGCTGTGCCCATTTCTGCCAAATCAATGCACGCATTAAGAACTGATTCAGTTACAGAGATGTGCAAGCTGGAAACCTGGATCCAGAAGGAATGACAAGACAGTCTGTAAATACAATTTTGGTAAAGCTTTGGAGCAGAATGGCATTTTGAATGGCAATACCCTGCTTTACAGCAAATAAAACTTAACTCTTGAGTTAAACACACTGTTTAACTAAAAACAAGGTTACATTCATCTCTGTTAGAGATGTCTTCCCAGCTCATTCAAGGTAAATCCTGGCACTGCCACAAGGCACGGAAGTCCACTCCGTGAGATGGCAGGGTATCACAATTACAAATACAAACAACATTCTTAAATGAGCATCCTGTGAAGTTAATTGCATCTTCACACAGCCCAGTCTGACATCCTCCAAAATAAAAACATAACAACAAAACCACACACACAAGAAAGGAGCCTACTAAGAGTCATTACTTCAGTTGGTATTAAAAACTGAAGATCTTAGCATACTACTTAATAAATGCTTTGCTTTTCTTTCCAGGATCCTCAAACCTGCACAGAGCTAAAATAAAGGAATAGTTTAGATTTTGGGGACATCAGAATTTGATGAAAGCATAAATCATCAGGTTTACCATGTAAACTCTTCCATTCTCTGGCAATTTGCAGCAGGAAAGCTTGCATGATCTCTTTCCAAAAACATTTTGCACAACTCTTCTTCCTTACCTTCACTGAAAAGCCCAGACTAATTAACAGCACTTGTTCTAGTCATAACCAATGGAAATTTGACACTCTGGAAAAGCAATGAAAGCCAATTCTTGACTTCACCTAAGTGGAAATACATTTCTTGAGATCCAGTCATATGCTGTATTACAGACCTAAGAGTAAGAGTTTAAAAAATATAAATAAATTTTAAAAATCAACAAAAATTTAACCACTCAAAGAAATGCACAGCTTGGTCAAGACAAGCATTTTTTCTATCACAAGATTCACCTGGAACAGGAAGAGAAGCAAGAAAAACCCTACACACCCTTGAGAAAAGCTTTCATTTGTGTTTTAACACTATAACACTTAATATCAGTACTATGAAAGATTCAACTAACACTGCTCAGATTTTGGAAAAACAGGAACTGCAAATAGTTCAGTGAGGAAAAAAAAAAGAAGAAATAAAGATCAGATGCTTTGTTTTTTTGTTGTTTTTTTTTTTGTTTGTTTGTTTTGGTTTGGTTTTTTTTGGTGTTGTTTTTTTTTTTTACAGTTCCAAAACCACTTTATTTAAATTAAGGTGTTTCAGTTCTGTCTAAAGCCAAGACAATCTGTTTTAGGGACCCTTTCCCTACATGCAGCCATTCACAGAATCACTCAGATTGGAAAGAACCTTAAAGATCATTGAGTCCAACTACAACCTAACTATACTATCCTAACTCTAACAACTCTCTGCTAAATCATGTCCCTGAGCACTTTCCTGTTACAGTGAATTAACAACTTGCTGCTCTTCATACAAGCTAGCAATTTGTTCTTCCATTTGGTGCAATAAGCAAGTTGCCTTTTACCTGATGGCTGAAAAAGCCATTGCCTTGGTAGCAGTATGAGCACGCTCCATTTCTGAACTTCACATTCAGCTTGCCAGGCTAAGAAGGCTCATTCTCATCGTGTTATCAAAACATAAATGAGAGCCAACGACCTCAAAGGAAATATTAATATCTCGTGGAGCAACAGCTCAGAAGGCAGCTAGCCACAGTAAGGTCCGAGTGGTTTTGGCAGGTACTACATTTTGGACACAGCTTCACCACTTAGAAGCTACGAGACTGTAATAAGTCACACTGACTTATCTCCCATTGCCTCTGAGACCACGGAGGGAAAACCACCTCAGCACAAAGAGCACAAACGCAGCCACCAGCTTAAACACAGTATTCACACAGTGGTTTATTTGCAAGACAGCTTTGTGATCTATCTTTTTTCCCACCAATAGCAGAACAGGGTTTTGCAGCAGAGCTGTGCACAGCATCACTAATAACCACTACATCTAACAGAGCTGGCAGCCAGTAGAGCTGCTTCACCACACAGACTGGCACATCAGACTGCTTCCTCATCACTGAGGAACAAAGCAAACTCAGCATCTGTTCGCTCTTGGGACCCAGCTGCGTGCTCAAACCAGCCCCATTCTGAAACGATGAGCAGAATCTGCGAATGGCATCTCCAACTGAGGGGACGCTCCTTCACCACTGTATGTTTTCTAGTTTTGGGGATCCTTATTAGAAAGTGTTGGCTTTCTATGGATTAGAAAAGATACCAACCACGAATTCCCAAACATTACCATTTTGTTCCAGGAAGCAAAGTGCTTCAATCAATATTAGGAGAGTCATAAATACAGAGAAAGCCACAAAGAAATACTCATCAGCTATTCTAGTGATAAGATCACAGCAACACACCCCGATGCCCCAGGGAAATAAGATATCCAATTCCATTAATGACGTGGAACGCAAGAGGGAAAGGAGACACCAGAGAAAGTGTGAAGCCAGCAACAAAAACTTCAGTTGCTGAAGCCCTTTGCTTCTGCTCATCTTCCCTCTCTTGCTCTTACCAGCAACATTAGAACATCACCTGTGACACAGTGCCAGCACAGAAAGCTGACACCTAGAAGCCACACAGACTCCACGATGCCCCAGGACAGCAAGAGGAGGTTTTACTCCTGCTCCCCAAAGAGATCTTACTTCTGTAGTCCAGCCCCACTACTGCTTGGTTCTGTGTTTGCACTTCAGATTACCGTTTCATGCAAAGAACACCTACAGCCATTGATTTTTTAGGTCCTGAAAAATAGGAGCAGGCTTTCATCCCCACTCTCAAATGCATACAGCCGAAATACTTAAAGCCTTCAGCTTTTCTACAGAATACTTTTGTTTATAAATGAGGGATTTAACAGAAGTTAAATAAGAGTGCAGTAGGGCAGCAAGGCATTTTCCATGTGACCTCAATTGTTTATCAAACAAGCTTCCCTTTTTAGCAGTATCACTGAACACCGGCTAAGTAGATTTTACGTTCATCTATTTTAACATAACTACATCTCACTTATTACATTGCTGTTATATAAAATCTGTATTGAACGACATTTCCATCGCAACAGACTTCCCATTTTCCTAAGCTAGCCTTTAAACAAGCTTTTTAGCCTCAGCAACACATCCAGACCACATCCTTACTGACTAACAGCTAAGCTATAAAATTGACATCAATAATTACTCCTCATCAAAACTGTCATCCTCAACTCATGAAGGTACAAATCTCTGCTACTGCAAGCCTGAACTCGACTTCCAATCTGCACACCCAGGTTTTGGGCTTTTAAGGAGCACATGCCATAAGCATGCAGCTCTGCTTCCACACCCACAGGCATTTCAGTTTTCTCCCATGAGTTAATCAAACTGCACAGAAAGGAGCAGCGTTTCACAGCACACAGCCCAGCTTTTCTGGGCTTTTTCTACCTGTCCTGGCACAATGCCTTCTTAAATACCTTACAACCTTGTATTGTACATACAGTAAGTCATTTGGGAACATACAGTAGCAAACACACAAGTAGTCCCTTTCTCCCTCTTCCAGTCACACCGCATTTGTTCACAACAAGAAATTAAAGCAGTTCAGAGTGTTAAAAAGATGCTTGAAAATTATTGTGGAGCAGCACAAGTGAAGTCCCTGAACACCGGCTCAAACAGATTTAATTGAATACTTCTTTTAATAGGAGTTGGATTGCCTTCCCTGAAGCATGAACTAAGTCCTAATGAAGAAACCTTTCCATCACTAAGACAGCAAAAGAGTCAAGACTGACTTTTCAGAAGCATTAAACACAAGTCGCAGCATGAAATGCGGTCTGAGTTCAGTCACCGCACAGACCCTATCAGCATTAAGAAGTCAGCTGCTAATTAAGTGCGAGGGCAAGCCATTACACGTAGGCATTAAGGAAACACTATCGCTAAGTGGGTCCTAAAGCATACTATCTGCTTATGAACAGATGCCATTCTTCAAAGGCAAAGATACTTGTACCTCAAAAGCAGTTTTTCTACTTCTTTAGTATCACTTTAACTTTATAAAACATCACAGACCTGGCATCCACTTCAAGAGAAAAACAGTATCGACTAGTTTTTGTCTGATCTCCTTGGTTAAGATCATTTTCCTCCCCAAATTCCTTTATATGCATTCTGGGTAGACACTTTGAGCTCTTTAATACGCATTGCCACTCTATTTACACAATTTCTACAAATAAACTTTCTGCCAGCACAGCAGGACCTACACAATGGCGTTACACAGTATAAGAAATAACCAAAGAATCACAATTTCATACTGTGAGTAAATTTGGCACTTTCGTAATGAAGACTTTGTCTAACCTAACACAATACAAGCGGCCTTAAAAACTCTGCTATTAGCACCGCTAAGAAAGCTCCGCACTAGGCTGCCTCAGAAACAAAGTTACTGTGCTCTGGGGATGAGAAAAGCACTTCTGGCACAGTGTTTCACCAGGAGCAGCAACATTTATCATCAAAATATATCTGGCAGAATTTGCTCAAAGTCAATCCAAAACAAGCCTAGGCTTGGGGGGTGGGGAGTAGTTGATAAGAAGGAATTATGCATCATTACCAGGGTAAACAACCAGGAAAGTGGTTAGCCAAGCACTTTTCGAACAGGAAAGAGGAGAAAAACTCTGCTACAGAGGGACATTGGCTACTACTGTACAATACAAACAGAATGCAGTTTCATTCTAGAAAATGCACGCCTAACAAGCAATGCATGGCGTGTTAGAAAGTAATAATAATAACGCTTTTACCCAAGATATCTTTATCCTCCTCCTACCTTCAGGCAGACCTGCAAGGCCTGGGTTTTGACCTGCCTAGCAACCAGCTTGAGTATCTGGCTGCCCATTGTCTACCACATTAATGCTTCTCAAATATAGGATACGAGTGGATAGCTCGGTAGATTTCTTACTACACCTTCAGGAACTCTGCTCTCTGATCCCTACGAGGTACATGAAGGTCACTTCAATCACACTGGGATGACTGAACCCAATGGACTCTACTGCTCTTAAACCAACAGGCAGTTTGGAAAGGAATCACAGATATTTCCATAAAACTTTCATCAGTAAGCATACCACCATTACTCAAAGCTACTTGTAAGACAAGCCTGACACCAGATGCCAAAACGAACACATCACTGTACAGAAATGTGAGTATTATCCTAAATATTCTAAAAATAAATGAAAGCTTACACAAGGGGAAGCCACCACTACTCGGGTGTGCTTAGCAATAAAACCCAGGGGAAAAGCAGCTGCTAACCAAACACAAGGCTGTCAGCAGATCGGCCTGGATTTGCTAGGACAGTAGCACGTTTCTGGCGCCCTGTAACCACACAGAGAAAGCTAACTGCATGACAGAGTAGGACAGGAAATACAAAGACTGACTCATCCACTTAACTATATGCTTTACCAGCACACCTGATTATATTAGAGTTATTAATTACTAACAGCACAAAATTGTGATGTATTAATGGAAAAGAAAAGAAAAAAAAAAACAACCAACAACCAGACCGAATCATTGTGTTCTCTTTTATTGATTTAGCCTGTCAAACTATTACATATTTTGAAATCCAAGATGTCCATCTAAAACTTAACACACAAGCTGACTGCAGATGCTTTTGGAAAGCAGAAAAACCACTCTGAAGCCTTCTGGATCGGGTTTTGTATGATCAAATAGATGTCTCTATTACCAAGTTTGCTTCCAGTAACATCCTCATTTCTACTTCAGCCCACTAAAAAAGATGGGACAATCACAGAACAGAGCTTCAATTTGAAGCAATTTTCAAAAGCAATGCAAAGATCCTGTAATGCCTCAAATGTTTCTGAATGAAATACAATAAACATTAAGTTCACAAAGGACTAATAAGTTTTTAACCAAGTTCCTAAACTTGCAAACCCTGCTAGGGACCCAGGATAGAGCACAGCTTGTGCTCTAACATCAGAGATGAATGCTCCACATGCTATAAGCAGTGGGACAGATAATCCACTTTGAATTCAGCTGGTTTGTGGGAACTCTGATCTGGCATTGCCAGCTGTCTGCCACTGATCACTGATCATGTTTTCCATTCCTTTCTCTGCCATGACTTCAGCACAAGACTTTGGAGGGCTGGAGAAGAAACAGCTTGGATGAAACTATCAAACTGAAAAGTAAAGCAAGGGAGAAAAAAAAAAAAAGAAAGAAAGAAAAAGCTTAATTTCTTACATGGGTAAGTCTCCTGATGCAGTTCACCTTACCAGCATTTCTGTTAAAACTGTGATAAGTGAATGGCAAGAAAAAAAGCAGCCACTGAAAAATGCATGAGGTCAAAACCTGATTTCAATTACAAACCATCCTCAGCTGGTTACAAGCATGGAGAACTCTAACTTTGTCAAGCAAGTGACAGAGCTCAGCAGCAACTAAGATCAAAGTAGCAACTTGTCAATGAAATGAACTCAAAACAAGTTTTTTGTTTTGTTTTGTTTTTTTGTTTTATACATTTATGTACAACTGACAAGCCAGAAGTCCACCTGTGGTTGTGTCTCTTCACCTGGAACAAATTCAGAACTCAGCTTAGCAAGAAAAGCTTTGAAAATGCAGGCTTTTAGCTTTTCACTGCAGGCTTCAGTCTTTCTCTATGTTAATAGGGAAAGTTTATATCACAGCAGAAAATGTGCCTTGCACTAGACCTGCTTATTCACTTCTTGGTCCAGCTCCAGTAATTCTGTAATGTTATACTGCTTACTCTGAACCTAAATGAAAATATGATACTATAGTTTAGGCAATTATCCCAAGCCCTGGGCACCTTAATAATGTGATAAAAGCAAACTAATTTACAAATTGCATTAAGATCACTTTCTCAGGACCTCTGCCAGTTTCATCTAGCCACTATTATCTAAGAAATACACCTCCAACTTTTAAAACAAGATCAATACGCTTTTCCCCCAGTACGATCAATCTGAGTCAGCCTCAATGAGGACAGCAAACTCCATGCTCTGAAAGCTGCTCCTTAATGAATAATGAGGGAGGCTCAAATCAAACAGCTTTTAATGCTATGCTTCTGCAACAACGGTCAGAGTCCTGATTCTTAAGAAGCTGGTCCTAGACCGCTTCGGACTTAATTGATTGCAGACAATCCCACAGCTCCATTAGGGGAAAAAGAAGTAACACATATATCTCCCAAAGCAGCTGTGCTCCCGACTCCTGCTGAGATGGCTCCCATGCAAGATGTTCTGCACTAGACGAAGCAAACATCTACATTGCTTTAAATTCAACAAGGCCAGCATCCCCAACTTCTCTGCAACGCACACTGTGCACCTCTTGCCTCCCACAGCTTACAGTGTAAGCTTACACCATACAGTGTAAGCAAAGAGATTGAAGAGCACCCTGAAATAACGTAAGCAGGCTGGTCTCCTTTCAGCGGAGGATCCCACAGCAAGCTTAGCCATCACTCTTTCTCCATGCCATTTCTGTTTATCTCCTTGGTACGCTGTTATTTCTTCCTTAGCTGACCCACGCTTTGCCCCCAAGTTACACTTCATTATTTGCCCTAAGAACTGCTGCAATGATCTAAAAAAGCGGAGGCAAGGGTTACAACTTCTAGCCAAATTCTAGTCAGATTAGGGGGTCTCAATCTTTTAGACAAAGACTTAAAAAACTGATTTTAATGCTTCAATGAGTGCTAGCAACAACTGAAGTCACCAGAGGGCACTAACACTTATCTAATGACAAATGCACTCTTCAATTAGGAAGGTTGATAATTGCATCCACATCATCATGTATATTTTATCTGGATTGAACTTCAGCCAGCCTGTTTTAATCCACGTTCAAATCTCAACTACACGCTGATGAGGCACCGAGCTACGTTAATTGCTGTGGGTCACACTTGCAATATGTGGGGAAGTCTTTGAGACTCCTCAGATAAAGCAGAGAAAACAGAGCAGGCACATGCCTCTCCCAGGTTCACCTGCAATCTAAAGATTACAATTAAATGTATTTGCATGTAGGCATATTAAAAAAATCTGAAATAAGCATGGAGAACAGATCAAAAGACCCACACCTCAAATAAACAAAATAAACTACTATTCTTAAGAGTCTACACCAAGATGAATCCTGCTGGGGGGACCCCAAGCACTATCTGCCTTCAAAGGAAGAAAAAAAAAAAGAGGGCTTTCAATTTAATCATTGAGCAGCAACAGATGCACTGCTCTCTCAATTTTGGCATCGCATCAACTGCCACAGTACATACTAAAACATGAGAGTGCGGATTTGTTTTTACAACTGAGAAACAAGCAAGTTTTTAAATCACAAAGATCTGTCATACGTAGAGCTGTCAGAAGCATTTCTTGACATTTGAACAAAGAAGCTCTTCAGCTTCTCAGCGTTAGAAAGGTACACCCTGAGATCTTCAGTAACAGGAAACTTCAACTTGCAGGTGCACCTGACAGAGGTACAAATAGCCAGAATGCAGCCTGATAAGTGCAACTCTACAGAACTAAGGGCAAAACTTCTGGGATCTGCAAGGTACACTGCTTCTTTATCCCAGCACTACTGCCTTGCAGTCCTAACTACACTGCTGTTCTTGTAGTTGGAACATAAGACAACATGGATGGGGAAGCAAGGGGAAATCCTGTCCTTAGAGAAAGGGATACAGTAAGCATCCATCAGCTCTCCGTGTTGAGGTTACATCTGTGGAAAAAGATGTGCTGATAATAAATACAGGACAGCATTCTCAAGACATCTCCATGAGTTGAAGGAAGATACCAGCTTACAATCCATCTCAAAGCCTTTAAGGAAGTTAGAAAAGACCAGCTATGACTGTATTAGAGCATGACAAACCTCAGGTTGTACTTCAGGAAAATTGAATTTCAAAGTATTTAGCACCAGCCCAGTGGATTTCCCAGTATTTCATCTTGTTACGCTGTTCAATGCATGGATTGGTTTTTCTAATCAAACTGTCACATAAATGGAAACACCAGTGCTCAGCCAGCAAGCATGGTCAGTGACTGCCATTTAGACTACACTAACTCGAAAGAGTCACAGCTAGAAGCTCTGATGTTCTGAACATCAACACATTAACACACACACATCCTCCCCTTCTGGAATTTTGGCCACCTTCACATTTCACCCCCCATCTTCTCTGCTTTCCATAGCTCCTCTGGCTGCACAAAGCTGCTGCCTTCAGCTTGCAGTGCCTGGGCCGCCACTGGAGCAGCAGGAGCTGCAGTACCTCTGGCTGCTGTCTCGCTCCATCTCTGGTTGCAGATGTCCTCCTTCTGCTTGACAGAATACAGGATGATACCAGCTTGACCACAGGCACGGTTCTAACGCCAGTTCCCTTGGAATCCTGCACAGCCTTTAAGGATCTTTGCAAGAGAAAAAAACTGCAGTCACACATCTGCATGTACCAGCTAACTAAGCATGTAGAGCATCTATTTAAAACACCCAACTGTAACACTATGATTCTCTTGCTTCAGCAGTCTTCTAAGGTGATTAGTTCATAAACAGACAAACGTGAATCCCGCAGAGACCTACTTCTGCAATAAATACTAGCCATGAATGCATATTAAGAAATTATTTCTACTGCAGCAGCTCCAAGTACCTAAACATAAAGGTATTAACGCAAGTGTTTTCTTGTTGGTTTTAAAATGCATCTCTTGGTTTTAAAAGTATCTCTTCTAACATTACCCCTCCCAAGGGCTGTAAAACAATATCCAAAGCAGGAATATACTATGCCTTTGATGTCTTACAGTTAGGCAAAACACAACTGCGCTCCCCACCCTTGAAGCAGGTTTTCAACTCAGCTTTATTTATTGAATGAAAGGAGGAGCCCAAATGACTCAGCTCCAGGGAAACAGAAAGGACTAAAAAATCTCCAATTTCAATGGAGAGAAAATAAGGAAGAAAATAAGACAGAGGCGTGTCCTTATCAATTCTTTTAATATTCAAATTTACGTGAACCAGAGCATTAGCACACCAAGATCAGAAGCTTTCTGGAGCCTCAGAGTTGTCCATCTTTCTTTAATAATTGTTTAATGCCTATGTTCACACATGTAGCTGAAACTAGGGAATTAGCTGTACGTCTTCATGTTGTTTACTGGTGCTGAGCAGTACCGTGGATCAGTAACATACCCACACTGAGGGACTCTGGACTGTACAGTCACCAGCAAGTGCAGAAAAAACAAAAGATCTCTCCAAAACTTCTGCACAAAAGCAGGACTATCAGCAGGAAAACAACACCACTGACAGTCACCACAATGAGCTCATCAAGAGCCCCCTCACCCCATGAACTGAGGAATCCAGCTCTTCAAAATGCAGGCAAAATACCAGTTAGAGTATTTCACAAGATGGGGCAACAGACTCCAAGTGACCGCTGTACATCTTATGTTCCGCATGTATTTACAAGCGGCTGCCCTGCCCCTCACCTGAGCGTTTCTGTGCAGAACAAAGCTCCAGCTCTGGTGGTAGGAGAATTAGAGCCCAGATCAGCAAGAGCGTTTTTTTTAACCCACGCTCTAAACGCATATGTCACCAGAGGGCACTGTTTCAATTCAAGTGACCTAGCTTAGCAAACTTCTGAGCGCGACTACAGACAACATCCAGGGATATACAGAAGAAATAATCGTTTTATGAGTGTGTGGGGGGAAATCTCTCGCAGAAACAAACCCAAATACAAACGAAACGTACATATTTATCCCAGAAAGAAAGTATTTCAGAGTAGCCAGAATGCTAGGATTACAGGCCATTATCAACCCCCGAACACCAGCTGGTATCAATTCATTCAAACAGCTTTGGCACCTGTGTGGAACGTCTCAGTTTACAGAAGCAGGACCCAAGCCAGGGGAGATTATGCAGAGATGCCTACAGATGTCCTAAGAGTATCTTATCATGGCTTAATACATGAAAAAAAAAAACAAAAAAACGTACATCATCAAGAGAAAGCTTTGGGGAACAATGTATTTCTTTACTGCTTGTTCTTCTGTATTAGATGCTGCTTTAGGTGCTAAGAATTAGACCATTTACAATAAAACAACAGAAAGGTATCAGCAAAATCAGTAGTAAGGTCCATGTATTATTTCTAAATGGCCTCCTGAGATGTAAAAAAGATTTAAGAAACCAACCTGTTGAGTTGCAGTTCGTTAAGAAATGAACACAACCACAAGAAAGCACAATAGGTCTATGAACCAACAAGGATGGCAAATCACTTCTGATGTGAAAAGTAGCATTCATTTTGTTTAGAAATGAAACACCACCACAACATCACTAAAACCAAACCAGATTCAGAGGCAGACAACGATTAAGAAAAACACTGTGGTGCAACCCATGGCAATTGACAGCCTTGAAAAATGACCAAAAAACAGAGACATACAAAACATGCTCTGCCTGCTTATGCACCCATTATCCCATCTGGAGAAGTCTTTGTGTCCTTTATCATAGAATGGGGCTGGGTTGCAGAGGCCCACAGGGCCCATCCAGCCCCAACCCCCTGCTGTGTGCAGGTCCCCAACCAGCAGCCCAGGCTGCCCAGAGCCACAAACAGCCTGGCCTTGGATGCCTGCAGGGACGGGGCACCCACAGCCTCCTTGGGCAACCTGCTCCAGTGTGTCACCACCCCGAGTGAAAAACACGTAGCCCCTTAGTTTAGCATAGGAATAGAAGCGGCAGTAGGAAAAAAAACACCAGAGGTTTGTGCAAAGGCACCTTTTGTCAGCACGGGGATCTGTGAAAGAAACACATCCACCCCATTCTGCCAGGCAGGAGCCACCGTTACACACGCAGGCAGCACTTAAACCATCGCCTCTCGCCGGCACTCGTCTCGCTTTGATACACGCACGTCATTCATCTTCCAGCGCCGGCTGCCGGGAACACGGCACGCCAAACACTTCAGCTGTCAAACACACGGCACCTACGCTGCCCGCTCTCCCAGCCAGCCGCCCACCCGCCTCCAGGCGCTCCCGGCTCTCCCGACTTCCCCCGCCTGCTGGAAAACCGCCTCGCGCGTGGCCCCGCGCCCCGCACAGCCCCCGCCCCGCACACGTCTCGCTCCGCTATCGGCACCGCGGCACGGCACCGCACGCCTCGCGGCGATAAGCCCCGCTCCCCGCGCACAGGCAGGCCGCGAGAGACAGAGGAGACGCTGCGGCCCGGCGCTCAGCCCCGCATCCCTCCATCTTGCGGCCCCGCACACACACGCTCCCGCGCACCCGCGCGCGCTCCCGCACCCACCCCGGGCGCGCTGACAGGGGAGGGGGCGCCGCCGGGCCCGGCCCGGCCCCGCGGATGGCGCCCGCTGCCGCTCAGGGGAGGCGGCCGCAGGTGGGTGCCGGCCGCACGGAGCCGGCCCGCGGCGGGGCCGAGACCCTCCCCGGATCTGGGAGGGGACCCGGCGCTCCAATCCCCGGCCGGCAGCACTGCGGGGCCCGGCGTGCCGGCCGGCCGAAGCCTCCTTTCTCTCCTCCTCCGCACAATAAGCCGCGCCGCGCAGCGCCTGCCTCACCTGCGAGACGGCGACGAGCGGGGGCGGGCGGGAAAAGCGCTCCGGCTGCCGGCCTGAGCTCGCCGTGCTCTGCGCCGCTCACCCCCCGCTCGCTGAGGGGCGGCCGGCGGCCCCTCCACACGCGCACAACCCCCCCCCCCCCCCCCCGCGCGCACACACACACACACACACGCGCGCGCGGGGGGAGCCCCGCCGGCGCCGCCCGCGCATGCGCGCTGAGCGCTCCCGTCCCGCCTCCTTCCCGTACGCACGCGCCAGCGCAACGGCGGGGCGCGCGCCCCCTCCTCACCTACCGCCGCTCAGCGGGGCTGAGGGCTGCATCGCCCGCCCGCAGCCTCAGCCCCCTTCACGGGGGCTCTGCGCAGCCCCGACGGCTTCGTCCGTTCCAGCGCTAACCGCTGTCCCCGAGCTCCTCGCACATCCCCTCGAGGGAAGGAGCTGGAGGTGCTGAAGCGCTTCTTGCGTGCAGGCTGCTCGCCCGGTTAGAGGTGGACTCGCAAAGGAAAAAAAAACAAAACAAACACCGGTTTTAACACAGTTCACACGCTTAAAAGCGATGCAATACACGGCCTCCCTGTAATCTTTTGCTGTACCCGCCGCCGTTAAGACATGATGAGCGTTGAGAGGAAAGACGGGGCCCTGGCTCTCTTTGCATCACCTCAGGGGCGAAAGCCTTCAGAAAACCACCAGGTTGTGCAAGAAGTGCCATGAAGCACAAGCACAGCTGCCATGGAGACCGGGCCTGGCATCGCCCGCTTTCCCACTTACATCCCTGCCAGCAAGGCTCCAGCCCCAGCCAGTTACTGCAGTAATTAATAGCCAGCACTCACACGTAGTCAGGACGCTGTACAAACAACACCTAACCTCATTAAATCGTGAATGGCCCCGTTGTCATCCTGTCGTGGAATCGAGACCGTCACTGCTTCCTCCACATCCCTGCCGGCACAGTGGACAATCCGGAGTTGCAGATGGCACCTGATGGAGTGCACATGGACCAGGGTCCTGAGCATATCTGAGCAGTCCAGATGAAATGAAGGCTGCCTACAAGGAGAACACACTCTCCTCCTGTGTACTTGTCTTGAACCAGGATAAATGAAAGGAAAACAAAGCGCCAAACACCATCCTTCCACAGTTTGGTCTACCGGTGAATGGAAAGAATGTGAATGGAAAGAATGCTTCACCGGCTTTGGAACCTCCAGATTTGGAACCTCAACTATGTTTAACACTGAAATAAAGGAATATTCGAGAAAGATAAGAATGTATTTTTACAAAAGGAAAGTGCAGATGCTTCAGAAAGGGGAGGAAAAGGTAAATTTTCAGTAAGCAATGCTCCTCTCTCTAAAGCAGGAGGTAGACTAATGTCTAATAGAATAAACTTCTCAGCACTCAGTACCTAAGTGGTGGATACAGGGGGCTGGCAACACAAATTTTGAAAGACGCTGTTCAGATCTTTCATCAAATCTTTCAAAAGAGCTTCGTAGTGGGTTGTGAGGAAAGCAAAACAACAAAGCATGGACCAAAAACTAAGAGAGACGAAACAGGAGAACAAACGGTCATTTAAAATGGGAGTGAAAAGCCAAAACAGTTGAGTGTATGTAAGATTTTGTGAATATGTGTTGTAAACACCCTTGCAAAGGGCTGTACAAAAGAAAAAAAACACTTGTAGAGGACAGGAGAGCATGGGACAGATGCAGAAGATATTCAGGGTGAGCCAGCTGTGCAGGTAGGCAATACAGTAAGAAATCCAGTACTGATAAATAATCATCAGTACAACAGAATAGACACTGGGGGAAATAAATCTGATTATACGTCCAAATTAAAGGGAATGGGTTGAGAAATTAAGGCATCTTAAACAGAAATTAAGTAGAAATTTCTCCTCAGTATATGTATGCAGTCATATGAACAACATGCCAAGATATGGAATGGTAAGAAACACCAAATGTTGGATGCCATGTCATCATTTTGTGCCAAAAAGATTTTTAAACGGTGAGTAGTAAAGAGCAGTGATGAGAGGAAAACGTAGGTTCTAACTGAAGCTATATTTGTCTGTAGAACCAAAATGGCCAATTCTACCAGAGTGCTGAAACGCCGTTTTTACACTAAAGCCCCATCCTTAGTTAGGTGCTTTTCCTCTGAGACTCCTCAATCTTTTCCAAGATATCATCTTCCAGTATCCAGGCATCCATTCTGTACACAGAACTGATGCTCCTTATTATTTTATAAGTACAGTTCTTCCACATTATATTTAGTATTGCATTTTAAATGTGTTATTAGTTGAACACTGCAGCTGTGCTGTTAAACATTCAAATCACAGGAAGAATCATAAAGAGGAAATGACTAGATGAAAGCATGTGGCAAAATAGCTGAGTAGAATGAAGAAAGCTGCTGTCAGAAGTACAAGGAAACCGCTGCCACTTGTGAGTGACAGACTGTTAAGGAATGTGTGCAGATGGTCAGTCCTGAACAAGCTTCTTTCATTCCAAATGAACGTGGCTGAAAATTTTACAGCCCGCAGGACATCACGTTTGTCACTGCTGCTTTCATGTGAGAGAACAAAATTAGAAATGATGGTTGCCTGTCCATCCTTCCTGCATTTCCATACTTTGAATCGTTATTTAGTAGAGATCTAAGAAGTTATTTTTAAGATGCTTTTATCCCAAATTTTATTACCAATGATTATTTATATCCTCTACTGCCTAAAAGAGAGTTGCACTTCTCTGCACGATTGTAACAAACTTCACTGTAACTAGAAACCCCTCAAGCCAAGCAGGATATAAACACCTCCTTTCTGAAGGAGCAGCTTACATCTTCAACATTATCTACCCACTGACATGTTGGAAATGTATCAGTATATTTCTAATTCTGCAGATGAAAAATACTTTTCCATTAGGCAATATAAAATGCCTGTGCTTTGATACATAAAATTTAATATCTTTGCAGGGACAGCTGTAATAAAGCATTGAGACTGCAAGCCAGAGCACTTGCTATAGCAAAACTTAAGTCTATAAAAATGTCAGTGGATTAAAGTCACTGCTTACTATATGTTCATTAACAGAAAACAGCATAAGCATCTTATATGAAAAATTCATAACGTCAGTTACTTTAATACAATTAGTTTTGCTTGCAAAGGTTGCAATACAAACTATTCTAAAAATCATAAGGAAAAAGAGAAATAACATTTGTTTCTAACTGGTCATGCCATGATGCAGACAAAGCTCTGGGATTATATTATCCATTACTATAAAATCAATTGAATTTAGTTACCTTTAAGACAAGATTCCTGAGTACTGCAGAAGAGATACTCCTTAATCTTAGTTTTGGTAACTAAGGCTTGGAAAGAGCACAGCTTACATTGTGGCACTTAGTTAGCACTTCATTAATTACTAATTACATGGCACTAGATAAAGTTGTTCTAACGAGCTGTGAATCTGAAACCAGCCATTAAGATATAAAGTTGTTAGTTAAAAATAGTTTGATCTGAGATATCCCAAGAGATAACCATTAAAGCACGTTGTTCCCTTCAGAAATTAATAATATAGTAGAATATATTTTAATATTTCTAAACATTCTAATATAGTAGACAGTATTTACATAGCTTGGAACTCCTACATTTTATTTTCATTCTTTGGGTAAGTCATTTCATGGCTTGATTTACATTCAGTTCACACTACTGCAGGGTTAGAGATGCAAGAGAAATGAAAATACTGCTAAATTTACTAAAGATTTGATGAGAATTAAATTGGTTTGCTTTGTTTTCCTTCCGAAGTGTACAGTCATTTCTCAAGACTGCATTACTATGCAGCTGTGTTACCTGCCTCCTTAATTTCGTTGCTTCCTGATGTGGCAGTGCTTACGTACACAAATCTGGCTTTATAAATGCAGCGCTTTACATTGTACAAGTAAATTTTGGAGTTCTAGTAAGACACACAGTCTTCAAAGCCCCCTCATATATATTCCTGCTCTTCTGATCTGTCACTTTCTGGTGTCCTTGCTTTAGTTGTAGGTAAAGTAAGGGCCAGAACTGGATAAATGTAGCATCTCTGTAACTATTTTCATTTTCCTATTCCCTTAAAACATTATATACTCATCCTTTTTTCCTAGCTTTTAATAAGTGGATGACATTCCTGCTTCAATCTCAAGAATAATACAAGTTTCAGTTGCTTCAGTTAAACATGAAAATAATCATAAGAAGAATTCTAATGGATGAAAACATCAGTCCTAGAGGAATCTGATTCTAATAGCCCCAACATTTAGAGTTTTCAGTTGGAGAAAGGAAATGCTAAAGTAATGTTTTACAGAAAAGTGTATGTATGCTTCGTGGCTGCTCTAATTCAGTACCTTCAACAGGTGCACTAATATCTGCCCCTACAAGTACTGTGATTATGTTAGAACACCTCCTTAGGAATTCGTGTCTACTTGTTTCTGAGTTCAAGCAGTAATGAAAAGAAGAGCTGCGGTCACAACCACAGCAGCTTGTACTGGTTGTTGTTCACATTTTTAAGATCACCATTTTTTAAAGAGTATATTAAAGCAGCAGCTTCTGAATTCTCCCAAGCACACGTGTGCATTTATATATATATATACATGCACATCCAAGCACATACACATGCTTTAAGAGGACTTCCTCTTCACATCTGCAAAGCATTGTTTTCCCAAGGTCAGCAAAAGTTCTTCCACTCCTCAGCAGTGAGGAGGCTGCACACAGATACCACGTTATTTCCTAACTGCCCTATATGCAACTTATAGATGTTTCCACAGGAAGACAATACCGTTTTTCCTGTGTTGCCTTCCTATTTCCCAGATGTACGAAAGTCAGGTTCTTGGTTCATGTTAGAGTCCTAAGAGGAGTTGTTTGTGATGGGAATAACGCCGGTAGCATCAGGGAGGGACCTGAGGCAAAGAATGGATTGGCAGCACAGAGGCTGAATAACAACATCCTTCTTTTTGTGCTTTCCTAGCATCCCTGTACATCACTGCAGACTGTATGTCGCTAGAGACAGTGCTTGCAAACTGCTTAATAGAAAGCAAACCCTTCCACATTTTTTTAATGCTGTATAATATCTATCTAGGCATTTTCCATAAAGAGTGGAGATGCTGGAATACCTATATGGTTTATACACAGAATGGAAGTAGCACAAACATGATGATTTACAACAGGTTTCAAAGACCATCTGATGGGAAAAGATCCCAAATATGGACAACAGCAACTGTTAATTGAAACTAGTCATATTTCATCTGTGTAAACAAAGTAATGATCACGTCTGCTACAAGCCTTCAAGAGATTTATCTTCCAGGCTCCCTAATATGGATACATCTGTCCCTTTCTTAAATCCTATGTTCTTGCCATCTGCTCCAAGATGCTTTTTTCAACCTCAAGCAGTGATTAAACAGCTATCTGGAGAAGAAATAAGTATGGCTTTTTTTTAACCAAAATGTTGAATAACTAAAAGGAAGTTAAAAAACAACAACAACAAAAAAAAACACAACATAAAACCATATCCCTCTTGTATCTCCATTGATTCTGTCAGATGAAGTGTTATTAGACAGATACTCAAAGTTTAATGTAATGTTTACATCTGACCATACAATAGGAGACATCACACCCGCAGATTCTATGCAGTTTCATTATAGAGAGTAATAAATTAGCAGCAGATTAAGTTAATGCCATTTAGCTAATAAGCCAAAATATGATTAAGAGGTAACTTAACACAGGCAAATAAAGAAGTGCCCCTCTTTAAAAGGTATGAAACTTCCTAGAATTCTTTATTTTTACAGTAGAAAGTAGCAAGTTATGCTCCTGCATGTCTTACCTCTCCATGTTCTGGATTGTAGAGGCTGGAAGAAGGAGACATAGCTCTCTCTTTTCTGCATGAGAAGAACCAAGAAGTGCAGTTGGGTAGGTTCTGTCTTGCCTTGTGGGCAAAACCACAGCCCACCTGGTCCTCATGTGGGTCATGTAAATTAGGGAAGCTCTTTATTTTACATCCATCATTTCACACAAGGATCATTCATGGTCCATCTTGTATTGCTCATTAGCTGCCATGAAATCTGTATAAACTACTAGAGATCTGTCAAGCATTTTGTTAATTCTTAAGATAACAGTGCAGGGCAGTGATAGTACTGCCATAAATACACTAAAAATTGAACTTACTGTAAGTTCCTGATTTAAAAAAAAATTTTTTTAGATTGCTTCTTCTTCCTGTATCCAAGAAATCATGGATTTCACCTCATTATTCCCTTGAGCTTCACAGAAGGTAACCAGACTCCATATTTATGTTTCTTAGCCTTTGCTCTCTTGGCTGGTTTGCTGTGCTTCTGATATCCTCTGCTCTTCTAATTGTTACTGCTTACAAACATGGGGAAATAAGTAAGTTTGGTTTGTTGTTGTTGTTGTTTTTCACTGTGAAACAATGCAGTGTCTTTTCAAAAATAATAAAAAGCAAAATCTAAAATGTCTCCTTTTAATCCAAAACTAATAATCCTTGTCTGAAAAGAGGATTACATCCAGTAGCCTAAGTAGCTGAAGATCCATTGAAGGCCTAGTCATATATTAGTAAAGAGCTTCTCAGTGAGGGATGTGGATGGGCTCACATATTTTTAATACTTATATTTAATAAGTACCATTGCTTCAGTTACTTTGAGCAAGTAGAAGAGATTGTTTTATAGGCAGTATTTTCAGAATTACTTATATAAACATTCCAGGGAATGCTTTTGGGATGAGCAAAAGGGCAAGACATCATGTTTTGTATTCTTGTGCTGGTAAGTCTTACATGCTGGTAATCTCTTCAACAACGTTTGATAATGCTGTAATATTTCTTTGAGAACATTACTGCATGTAAAGTGGCTTGTCAGGAGCTGAAGTTTGGTGTTGTAAAGGGCACTGATGATATGCTCTTATATGAAAATTAGAAAGCTGGGTTGTAACAGTTTTAGATTCTCATTTGCAGGTGAAAAAAAAAGAGGTAGAGATAATGTCTCAGATGCTCCCTGTTTTCCAGGTTCTCCCATTTTTGTTGTGCATGAGGCATCATCAATATGAACGAGTTTAGTTACAGAGGCAGGACATGCAGGGGATGCTGAATGTTAGAACTTAATAAACACCATTCAAGATCATTTGCAGTAAAAGATGAAACAACATTTAGTAAAAGACCTGAAGGTTTCACTATTCTTTACCAGAGCTGTCTGAGAAACCTGAATTCTAGGTCTGAATTCTCTGTTAAATTTTCATACCAGTACAAAAACTATGGGGAATGTAGAGACATTTCAAACTTCCACTTTAAACCAAAAAAAAAAAGAAGAATCATGCCACTGTCACTGCCCTATAACATCGCTGCTGAGAATCACTTTAAAATATATTCTAAAAGTAAATAAAAAGTCAGTCTCTATGGAGGCAAGGCTTGTTTCATGAGAAAAATCATCTGACATGTAGCACTTGGACTGGAAGGTCTAATGTTTATAAATGTGTCTCAGCTGGAGACAGCTGCTGAACTTTTGAAATTTAGAAGAGATTCTTCCTGTATACTCTGGAAGGGCTTCAAAGTACACTCAGCAAGCAAATTCAAAAAATACAATGGGTGTTTTCTAGCAAGTGTTCACCTCAACTACTGTGCTATGCCACATAATATCAGGAAAAAACCACACGCCTGAGAATCAGAGGAGTATTACGTCTCACAGAAACTGCACATCCATTTTAAATCAGCCTTTGAGAGTTGCATGAGAAAATACTTTGACAACAATCATTCTAAAGTGATGGTGAATTTGAGTATTTTATTCTGTACTACAGCTCATCACATTGCCCTTGCCAACACACTAACTGAACACTTCTCAGCATGTTACAAACAACGAAAATTTGGCAGATTTATTATCTTGTTCTTTCCCTGGAGGAGAGCTGTAAATAAGCGAGCTTGTTTTGTTACTCATTGTCTTTTAGATACAGCTACAGATGCTTTTACTTTTCACCAGTGAAGATAAAGTGTTGTGAGAAATTAGCAAGTTTCACAGTGGTCTTTAATTCACACAGGAATTCTTTCTAAGGACTCACCTTGTCTTTCCCTCTCTCCTGCATAGATTAAATTTATATAAACACGTACCTGTATCGTCTATGGCAGAAAGCTCCTTTGTGACTAATGAGCATGGTAAATTTTGCTTCCAGACTTGATGTTTTCATAGAGAAATACTGAGCTTAGATCACTGAGTAACTTCAGCTCAGAATGAACACTTTTAATATAATTTTTTAACAATGCAATATTCTGCAGTAAGGCGATGCAGAGAAAGTTTGATGCACTCCTCATTACTCACTCTGTTCATGTTGCATCCATTTTTTTTTAATAGTTGGCATTTCAGAGCTACTATTCATTACACTGTTGCTTGTCATATGTAATAGCCCCTATTCTCTCTGTCTGATAATTTACAAGCTACAGTCCAAATCTCCCTGACAAGGAGGAGGCTGCCAGAACTGAATGCAAGTAGTACTTGGGATCCACAAATAGTTATTATCCACATACGATTAATAATTCATGAACCTCGGATAGCTTTTGGATACCAATAAGCCAATGGCACTAAAAATAGCTGGGTAAAGGGAAGAGCTTTGGGACTGTCCATGGAGGTCAAGACATCACGCTAAGCACAAAAAGAGGTCACACAGAACAGGCAAGACACACATCCTATTTTTGTGAGTGTGCTGGTATAATGATAGAGGAATGACTGGGAAGGCACAGGCTGCCCAAGGAGGCTGTGGGTGCCCCATCCCTGCAGGCATTCAAGGCCAGGCTGGATGTGGCTCTGGGCAGCCTGGGCTGCTGGTTGGTGACCTGCACATAACAGGGGGTTGGAACTGGATGAGCGCTGTGGGCCTTTGCAACCCAGGCCATTCTTTGATTCTATGAGATGCCTTTGCATGGGTGGAAAATACAACAGTTTCTCATACCTGGACAATCACGACTTCAGCATGCTATCCAAGCAATCTGAATTTGGGAAGTCTAAATCAAGAGCATCTCAGATGACTTTTCTGGAGGTAAGAGAAACACAACGCAATGCAGAATTTTAGGAGGGAGCTTTCAGGAGATGGACTTGAAATCAAGCATGAGGTGGACTTCACTTATGAGCACAGTCCAATAAAAACTGAATACTGTACAAGCACTATAGAACTAAACAAAACATATGGGGAAAAAAAGCTAACAGAAAATGCAATAGTATTTTCAGTAATAGATTCTTAGCTTAAATACTACTTTGCATTTTGGCTTCTGGCTTAATAAAATAATAAATCAAAGAGGATTGGAAAGAAGAATCTAAAAGAACTACAAAAACAACACAGTAAGAGAAGACTATAAAACAAGAGAATGAAAACTAGTATTTCAGAGTGCTTTGATCTACAGGTGAGAATGACACACAACTATCCTATCTGCATTATCACCATCCTAGCGATGTGCCACGTTACTGCAATGTGCCACTTCTTTGGCTCAAGGAACTCTGTGCTATAGGACAAATGGTGAAGCAGATGAAATAAATAGCTTGGAATATTTGTGTACAGATCAGACACGTGAAGTTTAGCATTAGTACACGTATAGTAACAACATGCTGACAGGGAGAACAACTGCAAGAATCAGTGCCAGTGATGCTTCACAGCACAAACTGATCACTGACAGGAGAAATTTCTCTCCTTTATATATTTTGCATAGAGTTCCGGTACACTGCCTTCTCTGTAGCATTAAATATGGGCTACTGCTAGAGATGGAGAAGATCCTCAAGCATAACAGCCCTTGGTTCTGTTCCTTGTTTTTTATTACCAGTTATTTATAGCATATTAATAAAAAGTCAGACTGTATTGATTTTGTTTTGAGACAGAGAGAACAAATGTGCATATGTGAGATTTATGCCAGTGTGTATTTGGAAAATGAACCTAAAGAAAAAGTTACTCTCTTTCTCCCTTCTATTTCTGAATCCCGTTTGAGATAAATGTTTTTGGTTTGGATTCACACAGGTGGGAAACATCTTTCAAGCCCTTTCCGTTTCAATTTAATCTATTCCTTCTGATGGTTTCCTTCTATTCTATTAAGTAACTAGAGGCAGGTATTTAAACTAATTGCTGCACAATGAACCATGAGAAAAGGCAGCAGTTAGATGGATGCTTATAAGGCAGGAGGTTCAAAGGAGACTGACAGGATATTGCCCCGTTTGCAGCTCTTATCTGTCGAAAGCAGCAGAACAGAATTAGGGCAATTAGACTTACTAGCTGGTTTACTGACCTTTAAGAATAAAGGGAATAAAAATGCCAGCGTGTGATAAAGCAGGCAATGCTTGTAAAACACCATCAGGGCATGCATGCATAACAGCTCACCAAACATTCTTAAGAAAAACATAATTTTCCACTTCTGTTTTGTTAAGTAAGATATAAAGGGAGAGCATTACAGACAGCCATACAGAGTTAGCTTTTCAGGAAAGCACACAGGGCCAGACCTTGCCTCCTACATCTGCACATGTTTTCTGCTCTTCAGGCCCATGGAAACGGGCCAGGAAAATTAATTGGCAGAGCACAGTGTTATCTCTTCTGCATAGTTCCCATGTAGTGTCTCAGAGAAAGACCATGCAGCTAGGGAGCTGACAGGAAAAGCAGCCTGCTGGGGAAAACTGTCCTTGACTCCCACGGATCCCAGAGGATATTCCAGATTTCAGTGGGACATCTCTTTCTTGTTGATCTGAGACGATCTGAAGAACTCTGTCACTGAGATTTCCTTCTATAGCTGAAAAGCAAGGGCTGTTGTGGGTGTCAGGGTTTTTACATGCAGTGTAAGTTCTGGGTAGAAGCATGAATGCTGATGTAATGACAGCTTTCTTAAACTAAGAAGCAACGATAGGTCACTGCTTGCATACTAGGTCATCAGGCCTAGTATCAGCTGCCTCAGAAATATTGTAGAAGAGGATCTGATGTTGGAAAAGGGAGCCAAGGACATCGTGAAGTGCTGGCTTGCTCCCACACAACCCACTCCTTCCCCTACTACATGCTCCTCCCCTACCTTTTGTTTTAGGAACAGTACTCAAGGCTCCCCATACTCAAGAAGGAAGGAGGATATCTTTAGGAGGTGCTCATCTTCCACTTTAATATATTATGAATGGAAAGCTATGATCCAACCTGTCAAGTAACAGAAGAAATAACAGTCTATTTTCTTTTCAGATCCCCATTAAGTAATGTACATCCTTCCTCTCGAGTGGAAAATCCCACGAAGCAGGAAAAAACAGTCTGGAGTTTGCACTGACAAATTACTTAAAAGTGCCTCTCCAGTTGGGGTCTGCAAGGCATGTAGAAGGGTCAGAGCCCTCGTATTCTCAGCCCCTCGGCTCTCAAGGGAATTCTGCATCACTTCCATTAAGTGTCATTGGAGTCCTCTCCCCTCCTCCATCATTTCCTGCTCCCTCCACTTTCTTTACTGCTCCTGCAGCAGGGCTGGCTAAGAAACTGTAGTGCTGTTAGCTCCCTCCCATACGGCTGTGCACTAATCCCCCCTCCCACACATCCATGCAAAGAGGGGAGAATCTATAGATGCAGAAGAAATGCCTTACTGAGCCGTCTGCTATCTAGGTTACATCTGGTGAGCAAAAGGTGCAAAAGAATCATGCTAGGCAGCATTACTGCTTTCCTCCCTGTTCCTCACAATATCTGCAGTGCTCCCAAGTACCTGAATCTGCAAAGGAAGATTTCTGTGGGAATTTTAATACTGGGAGAGAGCTAATAATCACCCTTCTTCTCCACTTAGAATCCTAAGGTATTTTTCACAGTATTTTTAATTATTGCTTTTGCTCCCTTGCCTGTTCTGTTTGGCCAAAAGAAGAGTCAAACCTGGGATTTACTGAAACATGAAGGGAGGTGGAAAATCAAGCCACACAGTAACTTTCTGAAAAAAACCCTTCTGTCTCTGTCTATTTACATTGAAGCTTTTTTTCACATCCTAAGGAAACATGTCAAGAAACATGCCATTTGTCAGCAGCTTGCGATAGCAGGCTGTCAGCTCACTGCCTAGCAACTCACACTGCATCGGGATATCCTGGCACTACATACACTGTCATGTCTCATTGCTTAATGCTCGCCTTGATGCTGTCTCACTCGCTAACAACATGTTACATCGGGTTCCTCACTTGGGAGACACTGAGCTGTGTTGGCTGGCCCAGTGAGCTCAGCTAATGACACCAATAGGAAAAGCAATATAATGGCTTATCTAAGTAGCAGATTTACTACGCCACCGAAGTCACAATGTATTGACACAGGATTTTACATTAAGCAGAAACTCAGCATTGGTGCAGCATGAACATCGGGCTCTTTGAAATGTCAGAAAGCATTTTAAAACGTATTGCTCACAACCAGTTGGTGATCTTCTGTGAAATAAAACTATACTAGGAAAACAACAACAACCAAATGTATAAATTTTGCTTTACCCATGCAACAGTAGCTTGGTTGTGTGAGTTGGTGATTAAATGAGATGAATAGGACTTTATCTCCTAGGTAGAAAATCAGAGGTTTTAGCTTCCTCAGTGACACACAGGGTTCTGGGCCCTCAGATGACTGCCATGTGCTACTGATTGTCATCCTGCAGGTGATGGCTTTCCCCTCCCAGGGCATCCTGTCCTCCAAAGCTTCTGTTGTTATGTAGAGGAATAGGAGGAGCACAATTCTGTATTATCGAAAAACCTTTTAGAAGACATAAAAATCCCTTGACTTTGCTTCTATGACTTAAACTCACTAAAAACTAGCCAGATCTCAGAGGTCACAAGAATGCTGATTTTGCAGGTGAAAGTCTTTGAAAAACTCCCTGTGCTGTTTGTAACACAGCTGTGGTAGGGCCTTGGATTCCCACAAGTATTTCCATGAGATTTTTAGTTGCTTTTTTTTTTCACAAACCACTAATGCTTTTTTACGTGGGTCAAGGGTTTTGAACCACAATCTATAATATAATACTGAAGAGATGACTTAAGTGAAAAGCACACCAAGTAAAATAGAGGTCTTCTCTCACTGCTTCTTTCGTAAGACATGAAAATCAAGAAAATTACCCCAAGCTTGTGGATTTTATGTCCATATACACCATGGAATTGTCTCAGCTCACATACCTTTTCAGTTGCCTGCACACTAACATACCAGTGCAGAGAACCTTTCAGAAATGCAAGCCTTAATGCAGTCAGTGTAGCTGGGGACATTATTGCATCTGAAAAATGGGAAACAAAATCTCCAGTTTGATGAGACTGAGGGAATAAAGCAAACCAGAGTTAAAACCGATACGTGATTACAGAGGTAAAGCAGTCACAGGAGGTGAGTCTGTTCATAGCAGAGCCTTGCAGTCACTGAAGCCACCCTGCTGATCACCTCCATCACAAATAGAGCCCTTTTGCTGTTACAGCGCAACTGGCTGCACACACACAGTGGACAGCTGAGCAGAGCAGGCAAACTGGTTTAGTTAATGCCCACAAAGCTCTGTGCAGAACTCTCAGCTGTGAGCAGTAATCACTAAAAATTGGTCATCGCTAAAAAATTAAAGCTCCTCCCAAAGAGCGCGTGAAGGCATTCTCAGCGAGTCTCATTTATGCTTCTGTTACTTTGTGCATCTGGAGCAGTGTCATTAGTCATCAAGGCATCAAATATCCCTGACCAAGTGACAAATCCTGTGCGTCAAAGGCAGAAGATTCTCTGAAATAAGTGTTTCCATCGTACCTAACATACTACATAATACAAAGGGCATAGAAGGCCAGATTATTCTTTAGAAGCCCCAGATCCACAGAATCCTAACTAAAAGGCAGCACAGTGCTTTTGGAATTACCCAAATCATAGAATCATAGAATAGTTTGGGTTGGAAGGGACCTTACAGACCATCTAGTTCCAACTCACCTGCTCTAAGCAGGGACACCTCCGTCCAGACCAAGTTACATATATACATTTTTTTCTTCAGTGAGCTCTATTTAATATAATAATTCTCCTGAACGCCATGTACACGAGTAGATTTTCCATTTTGTTTTCCAAAACCAATCATTCTAATTTTTGTATCAATCAGAAGATAAAGGAAGTCAGTTAGTGAAGATGGTTTTATCTGATCCATTGCATTTAAGGATGCAACAAGGCAAATATGTACACTTGGCTGGTGACGTCTCAGCTGAGGATTGGGTAAGGATTGGGTAAGTGGGATTGGGTGCTACAAAACAAATAAATACTAACAGGATCCTTGTGAGTGCAACTCCAGAAATCAATGCCCTAATTCTTTTAGGAAAGTGACACTATTATCTTCTGATAAACAAACAAAAAGGATATAAAAGAATGTTCATATTAAACAAAGCAGAAACTTGCAATGTTATTTTTATCAGCACGCCCCTTCATTTGCCCTAGGAAGGTTTCAGTAAGAACCAAAACAGAAGTGCATACCTTACAGCATTTTATGTGCTTGGCACATCAGCAGCTCTGTAAACTCTATCTTCTACATCACTTTCCTGAAGCCTACTTATCCTAAAGCGTGTTAAAAGCATTTGCACAGATGCAGGAAAGGACTGTAAATGCGATTCTTATGCTTAACTTTGACTAGAAAATACAGCAAACGCAGTAGTGCATGTTTTTTAGTCTTTGGAGCATGTCACATTTAACACTCAGCTACCTACCTGACTTTTTAAATGCAATATGTCTAGACAAAGACCAATGTTAATCACTACGTCTTTCTCTCACTACATCCTTCGTACATTCATTTAAATAGCACTTGCATGGTATGTGCTGTGGCACTCCTGGCAGACACATGTAGACACACACACACACATCACCACTTGCAGTACACTCTGTAGGCTGTCACCAACATGCAATTTTTTATCAGCATTATTTTCAAGTAAGGGCGGAGTGATTCAAATAAGGGAGGTCGACATTCTTGAAGGATTATCCAGGAAAATATATAATCATTTGCCAGAAAATAAACGCAGAGATTACTTGGGCTTTAAGCAGAACTATGTCACAGATCATTCATCATCATTTTGCTGACCCAGTTAATTTTCCAGTTCCATAAAAGCTAGTTGTTTTTGAGCTTGTTTTTTGAACAGGCCAATCCAAGTCGATGTGTCTCAGATTTGACCCAGCATTTCCATGGGTAGCTCATCGTGCCACCTCTTTAGTCTCCCTTCCTCCTTGCTCAGACAAGCAGGGCATTGAGGAGGATTTTCTGCCTGGGGACACCTGGTCATGGCAGCAACTTGCTGCTAAGCAGGATGAGAGCACAGCATTAGTCAGGCTCTGGCACAGCTGCCCAGGGAGGTGGTGGAGTCCCTGTCCCTGGAGGTGTTCAAGAACCATGGAGATGTGGCACTGAGGGAAGTGGTTGGTGGGCATGGTGGGGGTGGGTTGATGGTTGGACTTGGGGATCTTACAGGCCTTTCCCAACTGTAATGATTCTATGATTAAGAGTCCAGTGGCAGCCTTTGTGCTCGTCCTAGATACCCTGGGCTCATCTCCAGAACGTGCCACGTTCCCCTGAGGGCAAACAGACTTGCAATGACTTGATTCCTTTCGCAGCAGGCAGCAGATTGGACCCAAGGAGCACATCACAGTTGTTTTAGCTGCAGCAACCCCAGGGGATCTGCAGGATGTGACAACATTCCAGCCTTTTCACTGCTTTCTCTTTACTACACCGGGGGAGAAATGAGGGTAATTCCCAGCTGTCTACACATCTGTACTTTTTTCCAGGGCTCTCTTGACACCTGGAAAATCCTTTTACAGCCACACAGCTTTAGGGCTGCTTGGTGATGTCCTGCAGTTCTGGGTCTCTGGGCTGAGCTTTTTCTGCTGAGCTCCAGTTTCCGCATCACACCTTTCCACGTGGCTTGGCTGGAAATGGAAAACGTGTACTCATGATGACAAAGAATCAAAGCTGGAATATCTGCTGTGGTCTGGAAAGCAATGTGACTCTACTTATGAGTGGCACAGGAATGACAGCACCAGCCTGTGATGAAGTGCTGTGCCAGTGGGTAAGAGATCAGACAAAGCTTTATTCCTGAGCACCGGCTAATGTGTAAACACCAAGCTTTGGAGGCGAGTCTGGGCTTAAATGCATGTCCAGACCTGTGCTTGGAAGAGTGCAAGCCCGGCTATGTGACTTCAGCAGGGTCAGGATGTGGTCGTTAAAACTACAAAACAAAACAACACAACACCCCAACAACAACAAGAAAACCAGCCCTGTAAAAACAGTTGATGACTACTGGCTTCTTATGTTAGTGTTACCTATAAGAAAAGGGCAGAACGTGTCTTTGACTCCCTCTCTTGTTTTGTAAAGCTATAAAACTTTCCAAGACCTCCCTAAAATATCAGAAAAGAGGAATGCAATACCCTTAAGGTATGCAACAGAAAAGACCCAGACTGCTGGCTGGGAGCAGGATCACATCTGAAGTCTTTGTGCTACTCCAATTTTTATCATGGCTAATAGCTCAAATTTAGAAGGAATTTCCCCCATCTTTTTCTTCCTCATATTGGTTAACGTGCTCCATCTATCTCAGGTCTCAGAGATAGCTGACTTTTAGAAATTTCCCAGGATCCGTTCAGTTGTTAAAGTACTCAGACAATTGGGACTACACTGTGTTTCACTCGTAAGAAGAGAACAGAGTGGATTTTATACTATGTGGGTCACTCCCATGAGTTTCCCAGTTTGGATTAACCCAGATTTCGATGATTGCTTGCTTATTACAGAGAAAAGTAAGTGCATTTCATGAATAACAGTAACAAAAATGTTACTCTCATTTCTCCTATATTTAAAAATCTAAATAAAAGCTTGAAAAAAAATCAGGTTCAGATCTGTAAAGATGGAAAAAAAAAACCAAAGCACCCATGAACATGATCCTGAAGTGGGCTTCCCTGGATCTCAGACCACGACAGGTGGTGGGTCTGACAGCTTCTAACAGTGGGTAATCTCTAGCTAGGAGAAGCACAAGGATTTCTTAAGTGCATAAGCCTTTTCAGAAAAATAAATATTTTAAACAAAAATTAGATAAACAAAACAATGAAGAAGGGAATACGGAATCATAACACAGCATGATTAGGCCTTCAGATGATCTTAAGGCTGTGTAGTAACACAAGGGTTTTAACCTACAGTATCCTATTAGTCCCTTTTTAACTCTGCTGCGCAAATGCAATTGCAAATAGCCTCAGAAGATGTGCAGAGGTTCAAGGAACAAACTGGATTTTTGATTTGTAAAGAGGGATTTTTGTTTGGCCAGTTCTGTACTTGCTATGCACTCTATTCTGGACTCATTGCTTACAGGAGGTAAATGTAACTTCATATAAAAGCAGCAGAACCTAAAAGACACCTGTGTTTATACAGAGAAATTGTGTTCAAAGGATGAGAAGTGAAACAAACACTTCATCATTAAGTATTTGCTGGACTTCTCACATATTAAAACACTTGCACAGAGCAGACTTGTTTATCCATTGTGCGACAGTGGCAGAAGTCACCTCCCCTGTATAAGAGGTCTCACTGCGGGCTGCACGCAGTCTGTGTGAGAGGCAGGAGTCTGACAACCAGAGAAAGAGCCCAGGAGAGGTGAGAGAGAAATTTGATGAGTTATCTAGAAGTGATGAGGCTTTAAGATGAATAACACCTCAAAAATTTTTCTTACTGTGCATTTCTTAATATCACTAATTTAAAAGCATAATTTATGCCCCTTATACATTAATATCTTATACATATTCACCTTTCTTATCACAAGTTCAACTTGCTAGGGATGTTTGAAGTACCACATATCCTAAGAGACACCAAGGATGGACAAGAACTTGGAGAACTACAGTGTTTCTAGTTAAAAACGCATACACAAAGGCAAGGATAGCTAAATAGAGGGAAAACTTTTATTTGCTGTAGATGTAAAAAAATATCCTAACACAAGGAAAGGGATCAGTACAAAGGGCTCAGTGTAATGCCTGCCAAAAACAAGCAATTTGCAGTAATGTATTGCACTCACTACAAATTGGAAAGGAATTTAAGACCAAAATAAATGCATGAACATACAGCTGGGAAATGCTCTATTTATGGTAGATAACATTTTTTGTTGGGCATTTAAAAATGTTTACAAAGTAGAAGAGCAAGAAAAATTTACTTTTTAACCATGTAAATAAATGAACAGGAACGAACTGAAATATAACTATTGAAATAGAACAGGGAGCCCTTGTATCAAGGATATAAATGAAGGATAAATAAAGGATAAAATATTACAGGGGATGCCTACTTTAAAAAAAAAAAGACCTCATGCTCTTTCAAATGTGAGCATGCAGCAATCACAGTGCTAAGGGCAGATGTGCCTTCACTGGGTCTGTAATAGCAGAACAAAAAGTCCCATATGTGCTCAGGTTAAACAGCACTCCCCAGACAGAAATGGTCAAACTGGTCTCCAAACCTGCCCACAAAAGAGGATGCAGAAGATAATCCCAAGGAATTTGATTAAGTGCTTAAGAGCCTACAATGCATTCAGGAGGTAATGCATTACATTAATACAGGTATCAGAGTATTTATGCATTATGTAAACACTGTTAGCATAGAAAATTAACCTAAACCGGTTGATTAAATGCTAAAATGAGATGTTATTGAGGTGATCTTGATATTCACTGGATAAATTCACTGTCCGATTCATGTAAAAAACCACTCATAGTTCCACTATAACAAAGCCACCCGATTCTGACTGTTAGATTCTGAGGGCAACTGAGAAGACTTGTGTAGGTTGTACATGATGGAGTCATTCTGGAACATCCTTGTAGGCTGAAACCTATAAAATCTGTACCCACAGTTCACTTTCTAGTCATTTAAATAGGGCGTTTCAAAATTATATACAATAGAACTGAACAAAATGTTACGGTCTAGAAAAGAAAGCCCAAAGAGCTCCATCAGTGCAAGCACACCAGTGTTGGGAACCATCTTGCAGGATCCCATGCTGCCCAGCACCTACCTAAAAATGAGGTTTCTATAATGTAGAACACTTCCTACTGTTCAGAAAAACCATCAAGAGGCTGCAAAAGCATGGATCAGCTGTATAACAGCTTCTGGTGACTTATGCTTCCTCATAGTAAAATCCAAAAGCTGCAGGAAAACACATGTTTAGCAATATGACTCAATGCTATTATATCTTTCCAGAACATGAAGCAATGTGACAGACTCAAGCATGAAATATAAAATGGCAGAAGCATATCAGAGCATGGGAAAATAACTCCCAATGAAGTTCTGGATTACACTGTCACAGGTAAGGGGGTAGAAGTAAAACAAACACAAAATGACCTTCCATGATTGTTCTTCTATCCCAGGAAAGGTGTCTCCTCCACTCCAAGCAAAAGGCAGAATAATAGGAGTTGGCCTACCTGCTTAATATGGTCCGTCTGCACACTCCACCTGCATTTGAGATCTAACTAGTTACAGCCACTGTGCCGTCCCCTTTTTATTTAAAGGATGAAATCTTACTACACCAGTACCACTCCCAACACCAGAATTGTTTGGCTAATTATTCACCCAGTGTACATACAAACTTCACGTTGCTGGGATGTTTTGTGATGAAATATGTGACTTGTCAACCCTTCATCTCCATAAAACTGATCCAGATGATCAAAGTATGACTCTTCTGTGTCCTGTGGGGAGCTCCCAGATTGCTTTTGCAGAGAGACGTGCTGCTCTTGTAGAGATGAATGCAGAGCGAGGAAAGCACGCAGCTTCTATTTTGGTAATAAGTGCTTCAGTAATGTGTGGTTTGATGGCGTAGTTTTCACACCAGGGCAGCCCCACTGGGCACAGAGCTCAAAAGGAACAGTGGTGCAAGTCCTCAGAAAGAGAAAGTCAGGAAAATAAATATCACATTAGGCAGAGCAATTAAGTGGCTGCTAAATATGTATTCTACTGCTGTATGCTGAATAGGAATTGAGCAGCTAAAGAACATAGGTGTTCAGTTTTAAAAGCAGTCTTTCTTCAGTTGGAGTTATAATGGCATTGTTATACATAGAAGTTCTGGTTTTTTAATGTTATTCCCATTGAGAAGTGCTAAACATGTGCACCCCACATTGCAACTCTTCAACTTGGCCTCGAGTTTTAAACTGTATTCTTAAATATAAACAATAATAATGCTCAATTGAAAGCAGTTTTAAAGATCTATGGTCCACACTGCCTGCCTAAAGGAAGATGGGGAAATTAAAAACTGAAAGAGAGAAATATCTCAGTAATAAAAGCTACAGCAGAGAAGACAATAAATGGAGTGCAGCGTTTCAACTTTTACAGCTGCATCGTGTCGCAGTCTATTCAACTGCATATCAGCACAAACTTTATGTGCAGCAAACGCATCCTTTGTGTGTCACAAAGTATGAATGTACACGTGAGAGTCTCACATAGTTCTGTACCAAAAGCACAGAAAAAAATCAACTCTGAAAAACAACGTTATAGAATGCTTGCTCTGGAAAATTGCTAACAGAGACAAAACAAAAACAGCCCTGCGGCATTACAGTACCCTCGGGCAAGTGGGGAAACATAACCCTTCATGCAGCCAGACTACCAACACTGCCACACAGACCAACAGACACCTCAGCAAGCATCAGTGATCTGTCAGGCCTTGAGCAGTCATGTGCAATAAAGCTCATCTGTTACAGGTACCTACCTGTGCTGCATAGCTAGGGACAGACAGTATTTTCTTAGTGCTAAAAATACATCCTTCCCCTCTCCGAAATGACAGGAGTATAACTTTGCCTGACCTATTTTTCGTCCTTACTCATTCCGTGGAAATCTTGTAGAATTGACACCTAATTTCCAGGTGCTGTTGCTTAGCTTTCTAAATTATTAATAGGAGTGTAATAATTATCCCTTTTTATCATTACACGGTACAGCCAATAGATGCAAAGAGTGCAATCACATCACCACCCTCATATCTGAGCATGTTTACAATATCAGAAGATCCCTCTGCCATTGTTAATTAATATGCTGTATTACAAAGACGCACTTTACGTTGTGACTAATGATATTTTAAGCTGATCTAACATAATTGTGTCAGCAGAGATCCAGGGTAGAGCACAAGATTTGGTACATATTTGGAAAATATGGACCAAAATCTAGGATACCTGTCATGTTCACCACCATAGCTCTTTTCTCAAGTGACAGGTGATAGGACGTGAGGAAAAGGCCTCAAGTTGTGCCAGGGGAGGTTCAGATCAGGTATTAGAAGAATTTCTTCATGGAGGGGGAAACCAAGCATTGGAACAGGCTCGCCCAGGTCAGTGGGGAGGCCCAGTCCCTGAAGGCATTCAGGAGATGAGTGAACGTGGCACGAGGGCACAGGGGTTTGTGGTGGGACAGCGTACACGAGGTTGGACTCAGTAAGGTCTTTTCCAACCCAGGTGGTTCTGTGATTTGGTTAGTGCATTCAAGAGCGGTGTCGGGGGGAGCCAGAAGGCTTCAGTGCGTGGGGTGCGCTCTGTGTACCAGTCCTGGTGTGGGTTGAGAAAGAAGAAATGAGATGTGCAGAGAAGAAGTGAGACTGCTTATGGGGAGTGTAAGGGAACTACTGAGGAATAGAAAAACTTAATGCATCTTTTACATGTTCAGAATTATTTCTTAAGTGAAAACGAGGGACGTTTCCATGTCACAGCATCCTTACAGCTACACTTGTACCAGCAAAGCTGTGTCAGCAGGGCTTCCTGTTAGCAACACAACCAACACGAACAGCTTTTCTGCTGTCCTGTCTCCCAAGCCCAATGCCAGACATCCTCATCTAGCCCTTCTGGCTGAGTGGGCTGAAGAAGTTCTGACTCACAGTGGTCCATCAGCATCTGGCAGCTGTGAATTACACAGCTGGGCACACAAAGCAGATCCTGTGAGTGCTCTCATTTGCTTTGAACAAAGCTGCTAAACACTTTCACAAGCACTTTATATCACTCCACTGGACCTTACCTCAAACGTGCCAGGGCACAGTATCTTATGCCTGCAAATAAAGAGGGTTGCAGCCTCCGTAACAAAAGCAGTAATAAGCCACAAGTGGACACTAAAGTCACAACTGTTGGCAATAAGAATGTCTTGGCATGGCCTGATCAGTATCAGTCAGGGAAACAAAAGCAACTGCTGGTCAATAGCGGTGCATCTACACTTGTAACTTTTTCTGACTCAGCTTTCAGCAGATGTTTGCAGTACCAAAGCTTGAGATCACAGCCCCTGCTGGATTAAGCTCTATCTGCTAGAGATGCTTTTTTCCCAGAGCTGTGAGGTATAGAAATGTTCAGCCACCGTAACTAAATTCAACAGAGATTGTTAAATGGAGCTCCTTGCCACCAGAACGCACATCTCACGAAGCTCAGCTCACTGATTTGATAAGATGCTCATCCAGGGGGTGAGGAACAGCCCACCTGCTGCCTTTGCACCGCATCAGCCACCCTCTGGGGGAGAGGCAATGAAGACAAGCCAGGGCACAAACCACCTAAATTACCACTGCACACGTGGCTGGCCTTCAAGAGATCAGGCTCTAGACTGGGCCAGCTGTGGGAAAATCAGGCATTTAGCAAAACACTAAGAAGATAAACCAGCATGAGATACGGGGAGTCTGGTTGCAGGTGGAAAACAGGGAACTGGAGCCCAGCTAAGAGATGGGACAAAGAACAACTAATAAGTACCAAGCAATCTGGACAACTGCTTTTGCCCTCCTGCTGCCCTGCCCATCTGCTTGGAATTTGTTTTCAAAATAAGCTCTATTTGCCCGATTCCTGTCCTGATCCAAACTCGCATATTGTGGATCTGGTGCTGTCACTCAAAATCACTAACAAAAGAAACGCCGAATTGAGAAACAAAGAGAACTTCTTATTCCTTTAACTCATTCAGGTCCGGCTGGTTTATCACAGGCATTTAAAGACAACAACGACGTTATATGACTAACTGTTACAAATTCATCACAAGTCCTGCCCGTGTCTGACATTTAAGTCCAAACAACCGCACACTGTTGGAGAACCCCCCCCCCCCCCCCCCCCCCCCCCACATTCCTTTACTGACCTCCCCTTTCAGAAGAATGAGGTCACCGGTATAATGAGCTCTCCACATCGATCTGTAAACAGCCTGATTCACTTGTTGTTTTTTTTTCCCTACGAAAGAGGAGGAAGTTATGAAAGGAGCAGTTTGAACAAAAAGGGCTTCAGCTCCACCCAGCGGTAACAAGGAGCTTCTCGCGTCATCCCTCTTCCACCCGGCACCCGGCAGGTGTGCTTGGGCGTGTGGCGCTGGTACAGCGTGAGCTGCGCTACTGGGGCTGAACAGCGATGCTGCCTTAGCTGCCTGTGCCTCTAAAAGATGGGGGTTAACCTTTACTCTGCATCAGCCATCACCATTCCTTTTTTGGTATTTGCAAAGGCTGAACATTTCACTGGCCGCCTTGCAAATAATGTACCCAGAGGGGTGGTGGGTGCCCCATCCCTGCAGGCATCCGAGGCCAGGCTGGATGTGGCTCTGGGCAGCCTGGGCTGCTGGTTGGGGACCTGCACACAGCAGGGGGTTGGGATTGGATGGGCATCGTGGTCCTTTGCAACCCAGGCCGTTCTGTGATTCTATGTCCCCATCTGGATCTCGTGTCAGCAGCAATGTGGGGAATGTTGGTGGTGTGGAACTTCTCTCTCCCACACCTGCATCTTAGCCATGTTTTGTTGGTTTTTTTTCCTAATGAAGCACCACTTTCTGACATAACTCTTGGAACTACGTTTAGAATTGGGGATACTTTTAAGGAAAGTGAGTTTTCAAGGACAGAATAGCTCTCTACATTAACCTTACACTTTGAATGACAGGCATCTTGAGAAATTTAAAGCCAGTTCCTGCTCTCTTAGTTGATCAATAAATAAATAGTTCACAACATCTGACCTAATTAACATTCAAATACACATCAGCAACTCTCAGGTGCTACAGCATGAACTTGTAAGGTGTGAAGGCCTGGCAGATACCCTCCCTTCATCCACCCCAAAAAACTCAGCCTCGCCATCAGCTGGATGCATTTTGCTTTTTGAGTGGCACCAAAACATCAATTTGTGACTCCTGGGAGCAGGTTCTGGATTAGAAGGACTGCTCAGAAATGTAAAATTTTGGGAACCCTTATTGTGCTTCTCATCCCTCCCCGAGCCCTTCCTGCTTGCCTCAGGTGCTCTCTATTAACCTCATGATGTGTCTCATATTTACCTTTTAACTACTTCCGTGTAAGAATTGTTACAGTGGTCATACTTATATTTCAATGTGTAGCGTTTATCCATGGGTTTTGAGATCCTAAATAGACACAGTGGTTTTTTTTTAATCTAAATAGTTCAAAACATGTGAAATCTGAAATGTATTTTAAACAAACACACGCTGCATGTAAGCAGAACTGTTGTTTTTTCCTGCCATTTCCAAACCTATTTGCCTCATCCATTCTCCTTTCTCTTTCTCTCTCCCCTATGTACATCTGCCTCTATTTGTTTTCATTTTAATAGTATTTTCCACCACAAAGGGGTATATTTTTAGCTATCAAACTATATCACTTTCAGTAATTAAGGTTTGAAAATGATACACAAATAACATTAAAAAAAGCACACAAAAAACCAGCCATCCTTTCTTCTCCCACGCAAAATCTAATTTACAAAACCAGTATTTCACACAGCTTTACGGCAGCTATTTCATTTTTCAGCTCATCAGTGACAAAACCAGTTAAAGCTAGTTTTATACACACAGAATGACAATTGGCACAACGCACTGAAGGCATCGTTATGGTTTTACTTACAGGAGAAAGGGAAGCGGCTAATTCATGCAGGCTCTATTGCCCAGATAATAACATCAGTCTGTCAAGGGGCAGAACATGGAGGAAGGGGCTGCTGTGCAGGACAGGCAAAATGAGGCTTCCCGAGGGAACCTAGCAGAGAATGTTGTGCTCTGGCTGTAGCCACAGAACCCCCATCCCACACCGCTTCCACCACCAGCAGCACCGCAGGGAAGAGGCAGAACTGCCTTACTTTGAATTCAGCAGGCATCTCACCAGAACACCTCGAAGTGTGACACCTTGCTAGCAGACGTCTGTGATGCTAAGGGAGTCTGGGAGCCCTGTGCTTTGAAATAACACTCAGTCCTGAAAGAAATCTGTCTTGCTGCCTATGCAGCCTGGGTTTTCAGCTCTTACACTTGGAATCTGAGGCCCCGCTGAGCAACGCCATGCTGCCAACAGCGTCTTCCACTCTTGTGCAGATAGGGCGTACTGCTAGACGGGCATCTTTCATTTCTCACAGCTAACGTTCACATATGCAACAGAATTAAGAGAATCGGCTTAAAAAAACTAAAAGTACCTTTCCTGGGTGATTCAGTCCCCAGTGACACCCTGCACCAGGACAAAGACGTGTGCCTGGGCAAGCAGCAACCAGAATACGGCCCGGGGGAGCTGAGCGCGTTCCATGTCACCCATCCTTCCCTCTTCTGTGTAACTTAGAGACACAGCATCTTTTGAAACAGCCCTAACCCTAACCTTTCTCTGCATATGTAATGAATTGCCTATCAGTTCTGAGAGAAAGAAAACACGAGAGCATTTTCTGCACGTTAATCAAATGTCCGGAGCACACTGTGAGCAAAGCCAGCAGCAGCTCTGACAAAGTGTCACCCCATTCTCCCTCAATCTGTGCCCATCTCCATGCTTTTTGAGGAGTGTTAGTGGTGTCTTATCCATTTAGAGCATTTTTATAATGCAGGATTTTTATTTCTTAAATGGAAAGTGTATATTTCCACTTGATATAGGGAAAGCAAAACCTATTAGAAATATGGCAGGGAAATTTCTAAGAAGGGGGTTGTTTTTACAGCCAGATGTTTTTTTTTTCTTTTTTTTTTTCCCCCTCCAGATTTTCCTTTCCTGTGTCATAAAACAAAGCCAGAAGATGACAAATATTTTGTCTTCTCTTCTTGTCTGTAGCCCAGGCCTCTTGTTTCTGGACTTTGATTAAACCATAGAACAGCTTGGGTTGGAAGTAACCTTTAAGACCACCTAGCCCCCCCCCCCCCCCCCACTGCTTATAGCCCCATCCAGCCTGGTCTTGAATGCTTCCAGGGAAGGAGCATCCACAACCATCACTGGGCAACCTGTTCCAGTGTCTCACTGTTCTCACAGTAAAGACTGTCTTCCTAATATCTAGTCTCAACCTACCTTCTTCCAGCTTAAAACCATTTCCCCTTGTTCTATCACTGCCTGCCCTTATAAAAAGTCCCTCCCAGCTTTCCTGTAGGCTCCTTCAGGTACTGAGAGGTTGCTGTAAGGTCTCCTTGGAGCCTCCTGTTCTCCAGGCTGAAGAGCCCCAGCTCTCTTAGCCTATCCCTGTAGGGAAGATGCCCCAGCCCTCTGAGCATCTGTGTGACCCTATCTCTGGACCTGTTCCAACAGCTCCATGCCTTCCTTGTGCTGGGGGATCTTGGCCAAATCTTGGCCAAATCCAGCCTGATGACACAGCCCCAAACACTCCTGTGATATTCAGATTTTTTTTTTCAGGGAGAAAAAGAAATTCATAGCCTGTCACCTTCCAACGATGACCAAAAGCACAGTTCATATTTCACTTAAGTTCCACCAGGTCGATTAAGCCCTGGATAAAACAGGCATTAAGCTGTCAGACACGTTACTATTAGGCCACAACGAACAAGCAAGAAAGAAAAGCAGGCTGTTACCAAAGTTAGCAGTAAAGCTGAGGGGCAGAAAAGCTTTTGAGATATTTTCATGAAACATTAACCTTCAAACATAATTACTACAGTGCACTGAAATTGCACTCGGAGGCTGCATTGTTGAGGAGCATTGCGGTAAAACTGGCCTGCAGGGCAAGAACGTGGCAGGTAAACAAAAGTAGTATCTGTGCAGAGATAATGGGATACAGGTCAAAGCATTAAAAGTGTAGCTTTAGGGGATGGAGGTGCTGTTACTGACAGGAGATTTGCCCACTTTCCACATACCAGTAGAGGTGATGCTGACCTGTTTGACATTGCGCGAACGGTAATCTTTGAAGGCAGCCAATACCGAATCATAAGCTGAGCATAAAACTGATACAGTCCCCACTAAGATCTTGTAAATTTTAAACCATTTTATTATCTGGAAAAGTTACTAAGCTAGATTTACACTGGGAAGTTGAACATTTACATTTTGCCTTGGGTAAAAGGCATAAACGTCTCAGACTTTTTTGCCCTATTTTGCGGATTCATGAATTAAGAGCAAACAAAAGGTAATCATTCAAAATCTTCCATGGTTACAGACTCCCTATATCCTGCCCGAATTACCTGTAAAATACAGAGGCCGAGACTACGCACTCTAAAAGTATGGCACGGGAAGAAGATGGGACAATGGCTGCTGTTTCCAGATCACTGCATTACTCAGTGTGATACCCATCACAATCAGAGCACCACTCCTGGAAATAAGCCTTGGACCAGGCCACAGCTTCTATCACAGAAGGACATTAGGTTGTAGCTGGGATGTTTGGGAACACGGATGCAGCACAGAGCCAATGAAGGGGTCAGGAAATACTGACTTGCTGTGCAGCACTGGGCAGGTCTCCTTGACTCAGTTTCTCCTACTGTAAAACAGAGCAATGAACTTTGTTAAAGCTCCTTCTAACTTACCAGTTATAATATATATATATATATTATAATAATATATAATATAATATTAAAT
>JAPSGF010000009.1:13678704-13848287 GCA_035772895.1 Perdix hodgsoniae | reverse complement strand
ATGCCATGGACAGAACACAAAGAACAAACACTGAACACACACTGCTCCTAGACCCATTCCAGCTCGGAGCGGCTCCCGGGCTCTACTCAATCCTGGGTTCCCACATCCCAGTTTTGGTTCTTCCAGCCTCTGTTTTAGCAAGAGGAGTCACAGAGCTGAAGGACGTATATTGAATTTATCAGAAGAAACCCTGAAAACCCATCCGCAAAACTCAGCCTCATAACAACTAGATTAGATGCAGTGGGATGCAGCACTGAAGGGTCGAGCTAAAGGAGCTGCTGATGCAATCAGAAATGGCAGTTTTCATCTTCTCTAAAAAAGAAATTAAAAAATGCAGCCACACAGAGCAGCAGCAGAGATGGCAGCAGGCCCACACGCTGTCCATGCTACCAGCCAACTGTGTTTTTCATTCTGAGAAGGAAAAACGACTAACTTACTTGAATGAAAAAAGTAGCATGTAGAAACTCTTCTCTGTCCAGCCCATTGAGAAACAAAACGGAAGGAAAATGATGTACAGGAGGCACAAACGTTAAGGGACAGTTCAGGCAAACTGCTGAGGAGAGGTAGGTGCTACAGACAGCCCCTTGAGATTTTCATCCCAGCACAGTGGCTGCGTGGTACTGCTGTCATCGTGCCTCGTTCCTCAAGGGGCCTCCCAGAGGGGTAAGTGGTTGGGTGCAAAAACAAGGCAGAACGTAACTACTGCTTACACTGCAGCCCTGGAGAGACCAATCTCTGTACTGCAGAGCAAATGGAGGAGGAGGCAGAAGTCAATCAATAGGAAGGCAGGCTGCAGCCCACCCCAGCGCCCTGCTGCTTCCCCTGAGCTGGGAGCACTGGCCATGGAGGAGATGAGGGCCTTAACCTTTCCACCATGCCAAAATAAATCCTGTGAAAAAACCAACTGCCTTTGCAGAGATGTGTTCCTCAGCAAGTTAAAGCTCCTCCGCCTCGGACTGAATTTCCAATATGTATATTATTCCAGTAAGCACTTGGAATATGTACTTCAAAATCTAAATTTCTTCCTCAGGAGCGTCTTTACAGATTGTTAAAAGTGAAAGGCTGGTGATTTTCTGGCACTGGAGAGCGCTCTCTGCACCAGTCTGTAGGCAACCTACATTTGGAAAATGAGCTCAGTGAATAAAGGCATCCTCTCACTCGAAGGACAACACAACCTATCCAACACATCTAACACGCAGGAATTGGGCACAGGGAGTGGGAGGAGCTGGAATGGGTAGGAGGTCAGTGCACTGGGCCAGGACTGGGTGCTGCTCAGCTAGAGAACTGATTGGGTTTACTTGCCTGTTTGAATTATCTCATTCCCATTAATGACCTGTAATTCAACACAGCGAAGATGTCACTTGCAATAGCAACTGGGCCAGTACCCTTTGCAGCTCCAAGGAGAGTGCTGCCAAACCTTGGCTCAGTGGGGGCTCTCAGTCAGTCAGCCTGGAGGGCCTCTGGCACTGCTGTGCACAGCAGGCACTGCCCAGAGCTGGTGTGAACAGTGCTGAGGACAGGGCTGCCCTTGTGCTCTGGGTTGTGTTGGGTGCTGCACCTGGGCTCTAAAGAGCTAAATCCTGAAAGGCATCTTGTGGTCAATGTCATTGGCACAAGAAAGCCAGGTTTACTTGCAGCAACCTCTCTTCAAACAGATGTGATAAGTCAGGTTCCAACTCCATTCCACAAACTGCACATGATAAAGAACTCTTCTTGTCTAATCCCTGCTAGATCCCCGTACCAAGGGAATCACAGACTATGAAAAAAATCTTCCAGAAGTGACTTAGATGGACTGCTATCTACTCAGCAAACACGTGGGCTCCTCTGGTGGACCTTGTCTGAATCTAGATTTAACAGCCTTCAACTGAGGGAAACAGCTTCCTGGAACAATTGGGGTTATTCCTGAAATAAGGCAATTCTGAAAGATTATCTATTCATAAAGTTTATAGTTGAGACTACTGAAAAACCCAGGAGCAAGAAAGACATCCTCCAAACACAGCGTGGCAGGCAGATACCAAACCAGTCTCGGGTTCGGCTGGACAAGCTTTGCCCTCTGGGATCAGCACAGACACAGAAGAAAAGCTGCAACGATCCCACACGATACACCCACATGCACTGCCCACGAGGTCCCAAAGCTAACTCGTGTCGACTGAGACAAGCACTGCAGTTTGTGGCAGAGGGGGCATTTCTCCAAGACTGACGCAGACAGTCGGATGGGGTGAAATGCCACGTATGGGGTTACACTGGGCAATGCTCCATGGCAAGCATTCTCTTGTCTTCACAGGAACGTTGAAAGCCGTGCTTTTAGCTCACATAGCTGAGATGCATGCACATGGCGATCCAACTATGCTGGTATGAAGCACAGCTTCTCCAGAGTTCCCAGGCCCACACTTGGAACGATGTCTACACAATGCACCACTATTCCTTTGCCCCCCCCGGGATCTCATAAAAACAGAAAAGATTTTGGAGAAGCAAGTCAATCCTGTGATTTGTTGCCAGGCTTTCTCAAAAGCCAGAGTCAGACAGTGCAGTCTGCATTAATTAAAAAACACAACTCCCCTAGAAGGCAGTAGGTCACGTGTGCAACACCATGAGCCACTACTGGCTTGGGAGCTAGATAACGACGTCGGGGCAAGACGATAGGAGAAAATAATGGGTTCTATGCACAGAACACTTTGCTCTTGGGGATCCTGAGCTCCTTACCTGTGCATCAATAATTTTCTGCTTTGCATCAATGACAGCTTGCATCTCTGCATGATCTTTCTTCAGTTCCTCTTCAACTGCCATAAGCCTGATACACAAAAAGAATTATAAATTAGGACAGTTCAGCACTATTCCAGAGTGTTTGAGGTACTCTGGCCTCTTGGTTTGACTTCTCTGATTGTCCTGATCCGCAGGAAGAGAATTCTGCTGCACTCTAGGAAGGTTAGTTATCCATCTTCTGCTCCCAATCGGCTAAACCTGGTATTTGCAAAATGGACACAGCCAAAAACACAACTGTTCTGGAGAATGCAGCCTTCAGTATCGATTCCAAACAAAGCAAAGAGACCAGTTCTAAGTACAGCAGAGACCAGCACAACAAATTCCTGAATCTATTCCTCCGCCCTCTTGGCAACCTGAGGCGAGTTTCCATATCCATATCTCAGGTTTTTCACTTCCAAGGCAGGGCAGAACCACTCCAGAGATGTCAAACCACCCCTGCAGCTCTGCCTTCCTTAGTGTCAAAGAGAACATAAGGCACAGGGAAGCTTCTTGCCCTACACAGTTCCAAACTCTCCCAAGCCTCACCTGCTGATAATGCTTTTCATCTGGCTGTCTTTCTCCTCCTGTTGCCTGCGCAGTCTCTCCTCGCTGTCCTCCAGCCTGGACTTGTACTCCATCAGCAACTTCTGCATTTGCTGCTCCTGCACCAGGAGCCGCCTCTCGTACTCCTCCAGCCGGCGGCTCGACACTTTCAAGCGTTCCTTCAGCTTTGCTATCTCTTGTTCGTACTGCAGGCAGGCAGAAAGAAGGGAAGGAGCAGCGAAAAAGGGGAAAGGAAGAGACCAGATTGTTATACATTTCTGCTGCTGTTTAGGGCCGATGCTTTCTTCATTAAGAACACAGCCATGGAAGTAAATGAAATGACAAGCAAACAGCTGTGGCCAACCACTGACAAAGGAGTGTGGAAGCTCCCATTCAGCATTATGCTATTGCCACTCTGCAGGATGTCATGCACAAACTAAGCTTCAGATGGCTCTGAGGTGGCTCCTCAGTCCAGGCTGGTAACATCCCCAGTCACTCCAGACCCAAGGAGTTCCAGGACCAGGGCATGAAACCACTTGTCCCAGGCTGAAGGCAGCATATACTGCTCACAAGGCTGAAGTTTTGTTCTTCCATTTAATACTTGGATAACCATTTCTGCGTTAGTACAGAAATACTGTGCCATCTCAATGACAGGTGTCCACCTCAGGAGGAGCCCAGGACAAAATGTGAATGCTGGTGAATCTGAATCTAGTGGAGGACTGCACTTACCTGAGACTTGCACAATCACTTTGCAAATCCTGAACTATACTCAGTTGGGATTAACAATCATGCTGTTGTTTCTTTTTCAAATGGAATGTCATGATGACTAAAAGACTTTGCAAGCATAAAAAACCAGCAGTATAATGCAGCTATGATGTTGTCATCAAAATAATAACTCGAGCAGGATCTAATGCACTTACGCAGTGTGACTCATGATGCAAGCAAACGCTGAATACCAGCCTGTAATCTGTGAGCCCTGAGCTATGTCCACGTGCAGCCACCTGATATGCTGCAGCCTGGAAGCGTGCTCACCCACAGCATGGCACTGTGCCTCAGAGTGTGACAGCAAGTGCAGCAGGAGGCCGTGCCCACACAGCCTGGTTGGTTCTGAAGGTATGACTGGCATGGCTGCACCCGTCAGCCGCTCTGCACCCGGCTCTGGGATGGGCAGGACGTGCTGGCAGCCCTTGCACCCACCCATACAGAATGAAAGGTACCTTCTCGGCATGCTTGGCTTCATCTGTGTTCTGCTCTGTGTCCTCCTCGACTTCCTCGTACTGCCCGTTATTGAGGACCCACGCTGCTGTCCTTTCCACTGGTGACATTGTGGCCGAGTCCACAGGCGACTGGACCTGCAGCAGAGACACCTGTAAGCATTTTTCAAAGAAATCCACCCAAATCAGCTCTAACAGTCTATTTGGAGGAGAAAAATTCCCATGGATCTGTCAGCCTCCACAGCCCCAAACCCCCTCTTGCAGAGATACTTCGTCCTCCCTGAAATCTCTCTGAAAGCAAGACATTTGAGAAAACGTATTCCTCTTTGTCTTGGTGAGCTTCTCTGGGAAAATTCTCATTTCCAGAATCCCATTCACATCCGTTTCTTCCCTTTGCTAGACTTTCAATAGGATCTTCTCAATGTGAGGTTGCCCTCTTGAAGAAAATAGAGCGACAAACCCTGTGTGCAGCTGGCTCAGGTCAGACAGGCAAGGGTTGGCGAAGGGCTGCGGAGCTGCAGGCAGGAATTTGGGTGGGAGACAGCGTGGTGGTACTCAGAAGTGCCAAGAGGTGCACCATTAACACAGGGATGCCCATCAGGTTTCCAAGGGTTATTGCAGCATCGCACCCAGCCACAGCCATTAAAGGGACCCAGGGCCAGCAGTGCTTACCAGGAGGGCTGCCTAAGGGAACCTGGAAAGGAAGCTGCAAAAAGAAACCCCAAACTCTCCATCCGGCCGGGGGAAGCTTGGTAAGAATTCTATGCAGTTCTCATGGACAAAGACAAGTTTATAAGCCCAGAAATCAGCACAACCACCCCTGAATGAGCAACACTGCCTCTGGGTTTTGAGAAATGTGATAGACCAAGTTTTTCCCCATCCGTGGCTTCACTTTGTGCCCAAGCAGGCCGCCTCCAGTTGCACAAAGTGAGGGTGCTCTGTGCTATGGCCATTTAGAGGTCAGTGCCTCAGTGAGAAGCTGTGTGCTTCCAGCAGCTGCATTCAGAGAGCTCATGAAGAGCAGGACGATGGCGAGCACTTGAGATGCTAAAGGTTTATGATTTACAGGAGAAAAGAAGAAACGCCTGCTAGGAACCAATTCCCCTCCTTGCTTCCTCCCAGAGGAACACGCTGACATTTCTGTTCCCACCTACCTACTAAATGGAAATGGAAGGCAAAAGCTGACCTCTCCCAGCAAACAAAGGGCCTCGCTCTGCATTCAGAGTGGAGAACAGAGTCTAATAATTATAACGCCCACAAAGCTATGCCTGGAAAGAACATGCCCAACGTCTCTTTTTGCTCTTTCTTTTATCAAATAAGAACAGAATTCCACAACACGATTTGCAATTAAAAGGATGCAGTGGAATTTGCATTAAAAAAAATAAAATAAAATGCTGGCCTCTCATTTTGGCACACTTCAAGGCACTTCGCAGGGGTGTGGGGAAGGAAAGAACAAATTGATTTCTCTAAAGTAGGAGCAAGTACTCCCGTGCACCCAGTGCCAACAATTAGCATGGGAAGGAGAGGGGAAGAATAAGCTGATGCACGTTGCTACAAGGGATGGGGAGGAGCCTGCCCTGAAGCCAGGCACAGCTGCAGGTATTGGTGCAGCTATGGAGCACATGGATACCTGCAGACACACCACTTTGATGCTAAACAAAGACAGGCAATGGATTTATTTAGGACAGAGGGAAATCATTCCTGGCCTGCACATTTCCTACTGTCTCTGCGCTAGGCTCAGTTGTACTCAATGCACTTAACCTGTCACCCCATCCATGCCTGAATGTGAAACACTCACTCAAAAGAAGGACGCAAACGCAAGCACTTCAGACAACGAGTAATTACGTTTCTGGTATGAGCAACTTGGCACAGCCTTTGCTTTGTGATTCAGTGCTTCTGATCTCCTACCTCAGTTCTGCAGCCCTGGTTGCTCTTGGTTCCCAGGCACTAGTTAGACTCTCTACCTTTAAACTGCACCATTCAGAGGAGATGGCCAAGGCTGCTACGCCAACAAGGACAGCAGCAAAGCCTCCAGGAGCTTGTGCTGGCAGCTTTGCCTTACAAGCCCAAAGCCTCCCCCCTGCTCAACCATGCCTGCAGCAGTGCTTCTGCTCCAGCAGGGATGTAGCTGCATGGGCAGCACGGCACAGCCTCAATGACTGTGACTTTCTGGAACTGAACTCCTCCCTCATGCCTATGTGCACGAGGGCAGCAGCAACCTTCATAGAAGGTCTTGTGGAACATCAGAACGTCCTTCAAAAGCAGGTCAGGTAAATCAAAGCCCCACGCCTTTACTCCTGCAGTGACCACAGAAGAATACACTCAACCAGGGCACAGCACAGATGATGCCTTGGAGAGCCTCTCCCTGCCTAGCCATAGGCTATAGAACATTGCTGAAACCAACCATCTTCCCTGTGACCCACAGCCCAGACACTTCCTACACTCACTGTAGTGTCAAACATTTAGATACTTTTTCTCTTTAATATTGCACTGATCTAGCAAATACTTCTCATACACAGCCAATCACAACAGGGTATTTTTTTTTAAGGTGAAGGGAACGCTGGCTTTCCCACAAGAAAATCCTAATTTACAGCTGCCTACCAGCAACTGATAAAACGCATTCGGAATTGGTACATGTAAACACTCCTTTCCAGAAGGTGTTTGCATTACTCACAGTTTGGGATGATTAATGAAAAAGCAGGATTTATTTGGGGCCAGCAGTAGGTTGGTGCATCATGGTGAAATGCATGCAGTCTCTCCACACTTAAGACACCTCTAATTATTTATTATTTTGGCAGCACTGTATTCCAGGATATTTAGTCTCTGTTTATTCCTCTGTTTTTAGGTAGCTATGCTTTTAAATTAGCACCACAGGGCAAATGCGTTCACCCCTGGCAGTCTTAACTATGACTTAGAACAAAGCTTCTGCTACTTTATTATCTGGGGAAATGTTCAAGTTCTGTTTCTTTCAGCAGGCGTGTTGCTGCCTTAATACATGAAAAACATTTTTGTTAAGCTTCTGTACAAAAGCATCCAAAATAACAGGTAAACTAGGTCTGCTGGGTTTGTAATGGTAGCAAGTTGGCAACTTGTGGCCAGTAGCAAGGCTAAGTGCCACTGGCAGCCAGTATGATTCAGCTCAATTTAGGTCACAGAACAGCTTAGGTTGGAAGAGACCTCAAAGGTCACCCTGTGGGCTGGCCACCCCCCAGCTCAGGCTGCCCAGGGCCCATCCACGGCCTGGGGCACCTCCAGGGATGGGGCACCCACGGCTCCGGGCAGCAGCGCCGCACCAAAAAGCTTTGACGGTCAATGCAGTGATCAGTTGAATACCAGAGCACAAAACGCCTGGGCAGAGACTTCCCTTACCTGCTGCGTTTGCTGCCTCTGAATGGCCCTGACCTTGGGGACAGGGCTCTCCCTAGAGGACGAGGACTGCTGCCGGGAGCGGCTGCCGTTCTGGACGGGCTCAGTCACCACAGCCCCCGACACGGCCGACATGCTGCCCGTGCTGCGCAGGGACGCGCTGTGCGGCAGCGACTGCGGCGCTTTGGCCCTGGCCCCTAAGCCAGCTTGGTCCATTTTGCGGATCTGTGCCTGGCTGCTGCTGTTCTGGCGGGGCAAGGCGATGGGGACGTGCTTATCCGGGACCGTGTGCCGCCTGGAGAAGTCCTCGCTCTGCGTGCTGCGCTTGGTGAAGTCCTCCATGCTGCTGTTGCTGGGCCCGCTGAGCTTGAAGTCTTCGCTGTTGCTTCGGCTCCGGGAGCTGGCGGTGCTCAGGTTCTCCAGGCTGGAGTCCACAGAGGCCTTGGGCATCGGCGCAGGCGGGTTGTTGAGGTGGTACACCGGGTTCTGGAATGACAGAGGCTGGAGGCTGCCCTGCTGGTTCAAAGCTGGGTGCAGCGGCCTCCTCACCTGGGGAGCGCTTTGGGGCGTGCTCTGCGTCTCCCACAGCTGTTTGATGTTTGCCACTTGGGTGATGGAGAGCTGGCTGCCGGCCAAGCGCAAAGGCACGTCGTGCATCATGGAAGCGTGGTCGCCGTGAGCGGTATGGGGATCCTGCAGGTCCATGAGGGAGATGCTACGTCCGTTGGGCAGGATGCTCTCCCTTTCGTCCTTATCCGAGTAAGTCATGCTCTGGGTGGACGCCTGCTGAACCAACAGCAAGGTCTTGCCTCTGAAATATCCATCTATGTTTTCCTGGGTTGGAGACTTCAGTTTATGTAAGTCACTGTGGAGTGGAAAGGAGTTTGGTTAATTTCTAAGCAGCCAAGACCCTCAGAGATCTGTTCCAGAGAAACCTCTTTACCTCAATCAAACCTCCCCTCTACTCCAAAAGCTTCAAGGAACTGGATTTCCTTTTATGAGCAATCTGTGTTCAAGTCAGAGCACAGCCTTCCTTAATTACCACTTGCACCTTTGAAAATTAAGCTCGATTCAAGAAGCACTTCATCTTTATTTTTCACAGGTGGAACACAAACTATTCCCACCAGATCCACCCCTTACACACCTCCCTTTCCAGCGAGACTTCAGAGAGGTTCCCGTTCCCCTTTAACCCTGCACCAAAGCTCTACACGTCTCAGAACCCAACAGGAGCTGCAGGTCGGTCCTTATCAGCTCCCTGTGCCCCCACAGTCTCCCCTCGGGCTCTGGATGTTACATACCCATCAGTGGGGTCCTCGAATATCTTCTGAAGCCCTGAGGAGAGACTGCCACTGACGTTTGGACTAGAGCTGTGCTCAGTGAAACGCCTCAGCTGCTGCTGTATTGGCGTAGGGTTGGTCATTGATTTGGTGATGTCAGCAAGAATACGAGGAAGAGGTCCCAGTTTTGCCACGGTCGCCTGTAGGAAGGAATTTTCACCCTAATTGGACAACAAGCACCGCGACATCCGCCAGTTTTTGATAACGATGCACAGAGGCGGAGGGGTGGAGGTGGAAGGAAGGAAGGTGGGTGGTTGTGTGTGGGTGTGCCAGGACCATAAGGCAGTGTTACGGAGCAGGGTGACCACGGCGACGAGATGGATGGAGGAGACGAAACGGGGTGCAGCAGACATTGAGGAAAGAAAAGGAAATAGAAAAGAAATTAGGATTGACCTCCAAAAATAATTAAAAAAAAAAAATCATGCTCAACAAAACAAAACTATGGCCATTCCAATGCAAAACTCTCATGCAAAGCAAACTAAGTCCAGGCTGGGTGAGGTCAAAGTGAAAACTATGGTATTTATTCATTCAAGGCCATTCGCAGACTACAGATTCAGCTGGTGGGGGAACTTTCCAGGCAAAGGGTGTCATGTGGTGAAGGAAATGCATGCCAACAGACAAAGGGGTGTGCGGCATTCACGGGGGTCATGGCAGGACTGCAGGGGTTGGGGGAGATGGGAAAAGGGAAAGTTTTCGTTTGCCTTTTGGCATCCTGCACTGATGCCAACTTCCGTAGCAACTTGTTATCAAAAACTAAGGCGTTCTTCCCTACTTAAGAGTAACTTCATGAAAACATCAGTGATCCCCATCCCCACATTATCACATCAGCCTGGGATTAAAGGTGTACACACCCTTCGCTCAGTGCTGGCTGGGCCTAGGGGAGGGCAGCCGACCCTGGAAGGCTGCTCATTCAGGCTGCCTCTCTTTCCCTTTGGGTCACTGGCTATACCACCTGCAGGGCATCTTCAGGCTCGTGGCTCTGAAGGAAGCAGGGGAAATGCTGGAGGTTTATCATTAGGTAAAGTCCTGCCACAAGAACTGCTCCCTTCAAAGACACCCGTATTTTTCCTGCAGGCAGATATTCAGTCAGTTTGACTCCAAGGAGAGGTATCTTTACAGACACTATCACCCAGCACTACTTCTGTGTCTATTAAAATCTCAGAGCTGACTTCTCTCATCATTTCCCAGTCGTTACCTGCAGTAAAGCAGCACCGCAACATAACTTCACCCCTCAATTCTTCTTTTAGCAAACCACTGTTAGGACAGATCTGTGCATCTAACCCACAGAAAGGGCAAAGCAAATCTGCTCTGATGGCCCAGCCAGGTGTGGCTCCTCCCTCTCCTCTGCATTTACACCACCTGCGTTTCAAGAGCAGCTCACAGGAACTGAATGCAAGGATCCATTTGCAGTTCTAAAGACTGGAGCTGGGTTTCTCTTGACTTGACACCTGACTGGCACTCATAAGTTCACCACAACCTAGAGAAATGGAGGAAATGGTCTTCTGAGTGCTCCCTTTGATTGTTTTCCTAAGGCTGCTGAGCTGCCTTCAGAGCAGACCTTACTGCCTGTGACATTCTGAACGTACGCTGTGTGTATGTATGAACTAAAGGGGCAAACAAGGCCATAAATTGTTAGCAAATGACAATTAATACGTATTGTCTTTTCAAGACAAGGACATTTCTGTTCACTCTGATGCAGCAAGCTCAGATTTTTTCATTTTTCTTTCAAAGAATGCACTGTGAAGAAAGAGGTACCCAACAAATCACTGTTTTGGCAAACCTGAGGGTAATAAAAACAGGAAGAGTGCACTGCACAGCTCACCTCACCTCTCCAGTTTCAAAAGAAACAGAATGATACAAACGGAATATGGACAAAATAATGCACCTCTGAAGATAAAATACGGACTAGTTCCAAGGAAACAAAAAAGAAAATGAAGCACAGCTTGGCTTTTCTGATCCTTATCAACTACCCTTGTTATCAAGGTTTTAATGATTTGGGATCCTGGAAAGCCACGCAGCAAACAAATGCCTCTTCTCATTCTATAGCTAAATGGAAATGATGCTTCCTGTTGGCAATGAGCATCTGTTGTGATCAGCAGAACGGAGTCTGGAAAAGGCATCTGATCCCAGCGTGATGCAGAGGCAGAAAGCACCTTGCCTTTGTTAAAGGATAAAGCTGAGAGTCGAACCAGCTCTTTACATGGCACCCTCTTACCTACTAAAACCTACTCTGAAGACTGCAGAATCTCACTGGCCTTGGATCAGGAGTTGAACACGAATAGTTCTGCCTGGCCAGCCCATTCCTGCACCAGAGGAGCATCAACAAGGGCTACAACATTTTCACTTCCTGCCCATACGCCCTCCTCCCTCCCTTTTTCCCAGATCACTTATGAGGAACCTGGCTGCTCAGAGAATTCCAGGTCCGTTTTTAAGTGCTGCCTTCTCCACTTTTAACATCCAGCCTTACTTCAGGCTCTGCAAAATGTTTGCACTACTGCTGGAGCCAACCACTTCACATGCTCTGATGAAGAATCAGAGAAAGAGCAGTTGTGAAATACCACTATCACACATTCCTCTCTGAAGCTGTTGAATAAGTTATCCCCAGTGCAGGCTTCAGCTGCTCCCTTGATGTTTCCCAGTGTTTACAGTTGCTATGATACAATCGCCGGATTCACCCTCCCAGGCCTCCAGCCTGCTTTACCTTATCAAGTTGGGACACAACCTCCCATAAGAGGGAATGCAAAACTGAGAGCTCTCTGCCCAGGTCGATATAGCCCTCAAATCCAGGCATGTTTGAGATGGTATCTGGATTAGAGATCTCCAGGAGAAATCGCTTCATTCCCCCCCACTCATGTTCCAGAAAGTCGTTCATGAAAGCCATGTACTCTTCCTTGTTACCAAACCTGCAAGAAAGGAGAGTGGGGGAGCATCCAGTCAACAGCTTCCATACAAAATACAGAGCATGAGTGCTTGCAGACAGTTACTGACATGCTTAACTTTAGATCAACCTTTCTAAAGATCAGATCTGGGAGGAAAAAAAGAGTGGGGGACAGCATTTAAGAGATTCACTGCTTTTGGCCATGTTTAAACACCAATAACTCACTGGTTGTGATTTGAACAAGGGGCTCAACCCATCTCTCCCTCCCACAGCAATCTGTTTGCTCCTCCCCTTCTCTGCACTCCCTCCCCTGCAAGAGTCATGCCCTTGTTACCATTCAGCTGGGAATTTTGGAGGAGGAGAGGGGGAAAGTTAAGTTCCTCAGTGGGAACAGTCTTTCTTCTTTTGAAATAGAACACACACTGACATGCACAACTCTCTTCTTGGATTTATATGTGTCCCTCTACAATTCAACACAGCCCAAATCTGCATGTGAAGAGGTGTCCCGAGGGGAACAGGCTTCACATCTAACTTCCAAGAACTTTCTTCCATTTCTAAAGCTGACTTCAATCTGCTGTGTGCAGACACGACTACCAAGCCCTGCTCTCCTCACTGCACTGCAACCTCCAGTCACTTGCAGCCCTAGGGGCACAGACTTCAGTTTTACCGTCACCACCTACTTAGCAAAGTTGGCGAGATTCTGAATGACTTTAGCAATAAGCGTGAGCGTGCGCGATGTCCGGTCGTCGGGATACTCCTGCATGAGGCTGAAGAGGCTGGGGGACATGATGGCAGGGCACAGGAAGCGGAGGAACAGGGAGGCACTGATCAGCCGCTCGCTGATGTCCTGCTTGCCCCTGCTCAGGCACTGCTGCTTCCAAGATGCAAACACCTCCTTCAGCTCACGAGGGAACACGCTGAAAAAAGAATAAACCAGGATGCAAAATTGCACGGGCAATGAGATATAGCAAATTGAACTGATGATCAATCACCTGAAACAATTATCTGTGAGAAATTGCAATCGGCTTTATTTATTGTCTCTTGTCTCCCCTAGGCTAGGAAATGTCATTAGGCATCTATTCTTGGATGCTCACTTAATCTGGTGATACTTAAGTACTCCTTAAAGCATCCCTTTTAATATCTATTAGACGAAGCCCTTTTCAGACACACCGACTTACAAGCTAAGAACTACCTATCCGTTACTACTTGGGAGCAAACATGGTGTTAGGATATGAAAAACAAACTGAACCAAACTGAACTCATCTCCATGACTACAACTGTTATCTTGCTTGTTAACCTCGCTCAGTGCTCCACACGTGCTCCCCTCGAAGCAGAAAGGCCCTTCTTGCAATGGCACTCAGAAACAGAGATTAACAGAAAGCTCTCGGGCAACGTTTCCTCCATCCTTGTGTTTTCCTGCTCATTTTTACCTATCTAAAGGGGCTGAGAGCTTTCCCTGAATATCTGAACTTTCAGCTTTTTATCCCAAGCCTAAACTCAGCTGTTCCCAAGCCTAAACTCAGTGTTCTCACTGGGTTCCCTCCCAGCTGCAGTTCCCTTGGCAAAGCATGCCAGCAGAAGCTGCAGTAGGCATGGTATATTGCACTGCAGCGCCCTGACCTGGGGCTGAGTTCCACCTGTGGTACTGTCTCACACATAGTAAGACAGTGACAACAAACAAGGGCAGGATTGGAAGATCTACTGCAAGGTCTATGCTATTTCCCTGTACAGCTGCCTCTTCACCTGTAGAGGAGGAATGGGCACCTCCTGAGCAAATGACCTAACTGGGGAGAAGGGGAGGGGAGATGCCTCACCAGTAGGAATTGATAATCTTGCAGAAGGCCAGCTCACAACACATTTTCAGGTTGCTCTGATGGTCTGTTAATTCACTGGATGAACATTTGCTGGGATCCACTTCACAGTTTTCATCTGACTCATACAAAGCCTTGATAAACTCCCCTGGACAAAAGGAAGAGGATGACAAACCAGGGTAATTACACAAGAAGCCTCCTTGACACACCTTTAAATCCTGTTTATGCCTTTCCTTGGCAACTGCCTCTTCTCCTCTCGTGTCTGCAATAGTCTCCAGACACCAGCTGTTAGGGACACGGCTCCTCCCAGCTCTTTCAGACCAGCATTTGCTGCAGCAGATCAGACGACCGCTGCTCTAATGCCTCAGCCTGCCGTGCCCTCACTGCCCCCACACACAGGCACAAGAACAGGATGGCTCTGCTGTAACCCCAGCAGACACTTCATTTATAGCCTGGAGAACAGGATTCGACTCTGTACTCCGACTGCATTATCAATCATATGATTATCCACAGCCTCAGAAATGAACCTTTGCTATTTGTCTTCATAATTTCTTCAGGAAATACATTCGACAATATTATTTATTTTTCTTCTTTCTAAATTTACTGCTTTCTGACTTTTGAAGAGTGTCACCTTGCACTTCAGTAAGAGGACTAGGTAAGTGCTACCAGTATTCTCTTCCATCAGCATCTCATAGCATTTTCATAGCCCAGATCCTTCAAAATCCCTCTCTTACAGTGTCACAATGGAAACTGGACACAGACAGAAACAGGTGAAGTTCCCTTCTTTGAGCTGGAATGAGCTACTTACTGCTTTCCCTATCTATGGTAGCATGCCAAACGCCTTCATTCATTCCTTTAATTATTCAGTGCCTTCTGAGTTCATCCCCTCAGATGATCTTGCTGGCTCTGAGCTAACACCAAGAGGCTTGTTTGTGCAAGGGGCCTTTGTTTCTTCTTGCTTTGTTTTCACACAAACCCTCAGTGCTTCCCCCCAACCTGAAGCCAGCAGTGTTCTTGCAAGCAAAAGCAGGTGGCACATCTTAAGCTTTTTTGTTGGGATCCAAAACATTTCTGCTGAGGGCATCTACATCACTTAATCGCCAACCTTTCAGCATCATTTCTGTACGAGCCAACTCTGTTTCATCTCTTGTTTGCTGGGTAAATTTTTTTGCTTAACCACATTTGAAATGTACTCTTTGTGGTCCACAAGGCCCTGCCTTTATCACGTATTAAAATGCTCTTATGAATGTACCAGAGCTAACACTGAGCACAGCGTTGTTAATCATCTCAAAGGATGCGGCACCTGAGCAAACCGACTGGGCACACTGAAAACTTGCCCAAGAATTAGTACTGCTGTGAACAACCCTGCCCTGGGATACAGACAGGACAGATGGCCTCCAGGGATTCTCCATCTCTTGTGCCTATGACTTCCAATCTCACAGCACAAAGCAGCCCTCTGCTCGCCTGCCCACACTGAGAGCTCAGGACTGGGATGTGTGCTCAGTGGTTCTACCACGAGAATAAGACTAGCAGGACAGCCAAAACACACACAGCCACAGAGCCAGCTATACTGACCCTTGGAGCACTAACTTAGCCAACTATTGCCTTGATGACTTGCCAGCATCTGAGATTGCTGACAACATGCAAGACTGCTGGGAAAGCAAGCTGGTGTTTTATTTTATGAAAGGATGTGGCGAGGAACTTGGCTTTGCCCTCAGCTTGTTCCTCCTGTATCAGTTTCCAAAGCTTTCTTCATCCAAGGAACAATGGGATGGGAGGCTCACTGTGCAATCTCAGATAATAGAGATGGTGGGAAGGTGGTAACTACTAACCATAGAGGTGCACGTGCCTTCTAGCTCTCTTTATGGAGATACCAGTTGCGTGCACAATAATTCCCAAGGCAGTGGCACCGTCCTGAAGTCTTTGCAGGAGCTTTTTCAACACAAGGAATGCATACTTCATATTCATACCTCTGCCTGGAATTTCCACCTAACTGGATTGCAGCTGATAGCAGGTTCACTCCTGACACACAAAGTACTCCATTCCCACTCTTACAAACCCCTTTTTTTAAAACCTGGGCATAGAAGAGGCAGAACAATCACCACTGCTCACAAAGTAACTGTGCTGTTATACCCCTCCAACACCAGAGATACAAAGGGTTACCCAGAGAAGCAGCATCATGATGTAAACGTGCTGAGGGATGCTGCTGTATCAAATCAAGTTAGCCCTTCTTTGGCTTCTACTCCTAGAAGCGCCAACGAGCATCTTCCTCTGCAGAGAGGAAAGGCATCAAGAGCAGAGAGCATGTATTCTGCTGCCTGGATAGCTGCTCACACATCCCTAAATGTACCTAGGTGCACAGAGCTTCAGTCACATTGCAGAACTGAGAACACATGCTGTGACTCTCGTGTCACCAATCCACGCAGTGACAGCTCTTCACACACCTTGAGAAACACGTGGGGCAATGCAGCGTGGGAACAAGGGATAACGTTATGAAGAAATGCTGGGTGTGGAAGGTCCATTCCACCTGCATCGCTAGAGCAGCAGCTCTTGGGTCAGTCACCTCCTGTGTCTCAGCACGAGGCCCATACTTGACTGGTTCTCTGCACCAGGATCAAGCCCTTGCAATGCAAACAGCTGACAAAGAGGCACGTTCTTACCTAGCGCATCGTGGAGGTACTTCTGCCCTACCAACTTCAGGTATTCCTCAATAGCTTTGGTAGCAAGTGTGTTCTCCCTGAAGATCAAGACGTCGTGTTCCCCACAGCGATCTACCTCAGACATCACCAGATCCGTTAAGAAGTCCTGAAGGAAAAGGTGAGATAGCAGGTTCGTTTAACCAGACTCACACCAGGCTAACTGCAGAAGCCAAGAAGGAAGGAAAAACAGAGGAGACACAATTACTGAAATAACTGCCCAGCCTGGCACAGGGGCTCCATATGCTGCCTGTACAGCCAGAGCTCCTCTTGTATTTATTATATTTAAAAATATTATATATCATAATGTATAAAGGGAGAAGCAAATAAAACCTTTACAGCCAAGCTTCTGTTTCAGTTTAGATCCCAAACAGAAATCCTCATCAGTTTGCGTACAACTGGCTCTGTCTGTTGAAAGCAACCGTGAGATTACATGTGTATTTTAATACTGAATATTGCATACAACCTTGGATTTAAAAATCCAAAATGGAAGCTGCACAAACTCTCACAGCTTTGACAAGTATGAAGAAATGCTTACAACAATTTAATTCAGAAAAGAGAAGTGACTCAGGATTTGGGAAGAAAGTTGATGTGACTGCTGTGTATCTGTATGGCTTAACTTGTTCTGTACTCAAAGGCACAGACAGGAACAATCAGTGAGTCCTGATACAGTGAATTCTCTCTTGATACAGGCTCCAGTTCTACAGCCACGCCTGAGTAAGGACATGCAGCATTTCACAAGAAACACTCCTGTTTCACTACAGCCCACGTCAACCCCTGCAAAGCTCTCCAGGAGAGGAGCTGCCATTCCTCCTCATCACTACTCTCTTAAAACTCTTCCAACCCTCCCACCCGAAAGCCAACCAACCAAGGAAAAAAAAAACAACAAAACAAACAAAAAAGAAACATAATAATGTGACATCAATTAGGGCTGAGTGGCAGCAGACTGAAGAGCACTACAATAAGTATTTATAACCCCATTAAGGACACAATCCAAGACGTGATGCTGGCATGCGAATGCAAAAAAACCCAGAACAAATGAGATACAATAGGAACATACGAAAAACACACAAAGTACTGTTGTTTTTCAACCCCTTTTTACTTCTTTTAAGCAAACTCTTCATTTTCACCTGGTGCAAACATCAGCTGCACCACCACGCTGTGACACGGAAACCTTCTTTGCAGATTAAGGCTATGGCAGCCTAAGGAACTCAATGCTTCCAGCAAAGAGAGCTCCAAACTCAGGGGCACTAGGAGAGCAGTGGTATAACAGTAACTTATCTACTTGTTGGAGGTAGATAAACCACAGCCTGCTTTCCGAGAGGATTTCAACACAGCTCTGCAGGAGCTGCCCCAGCTACCAACCTCTCCAGGTCAGACAAACAGCTGGTAAGTAACCAAGGAAATCACACAGTGCCACAGAGCACCAGCCTTCCTGAGATCTCCATCAAGCAATGGGGGAACAGCAGAGAGTGGGTCACTCTTGAGAGTTGCAATGGGACCTTTTCAGAGCAGCTAATGTAAACCGTCCCTTGACTGCTGTTTGTGGGCATTTCCCCACACCTCCAACTCTAGCCTGTGCTCAGTGGTGCTTAACTTGCTCTAGCTGGCATTACTGGAAGGACCTGGCTACAGCTTGGTACTACTCCCATATAACCACTTGGCAGGCAGCACCTGGATGAATCAATGCTTGTTAATGCTTCTCAGAATTTCTGGAAACCCGCAGGATATTCTCTCACAATCTGTTCAAAGAAACCAGGGCTCACATCAATTACTGCATTACAGAGAACCACCACTGTGCACCTAGAAGTCCTAATACCATTCTTGGGGCAGATGGGATCACCATTAACTGAGTATGGATTCTCCAAATGGCTGTTCAGTTGCTGACCAAATCAATGTTCACGTTGATTAGCTGACTTTGCACTGAATCAACAACGCCATGCTGCTGCTCGCTGTGTTGGAGATGTATCTATAGAAGTTATTCTCCAGTCTATTTAATTCTTGCTTACTTATCGCTTTATCTAGCATCACAATTCTAGAAACACTGAAATGGTTCCCGAATACTTAAGCGCAGGCTCTCATTTTTCAGTCCTCCCACTTACACTCTGTACACAGTATCTTTAACCTTCCTATCAACTCAGGCACTTAATTTGTGTTGGTGTGGTACCTCTTTGCATGCCTTCCTGGTAGATGTAATCACCAAGTCTTTAAAAACACTTTTGAGTCCCTCTTCTCAGACTTAGCCCATCAAGCACCTCGTGTGGCTGCTTGTGGTCACACCAGCCCAGGAATCCTATTTTCTACAGGCCAACAGTTGAGAAAGTATCACCTATCATCAGGAGGAAGGAGCCATTTTGACAGGGGCCGCCCACTCTTACCTTAGCTCTCCCCGTGCTCTGAAGAATGTGCACCATTGCACAAGCCATCTCTTCCTTATTCCTCACGCTGATAACTGGCTCCAGCACGGAGCACAGCATCGTGTAGTTGCTGGTAACAAACTCTGCAAACTCCTTGTATTGCTCCATGGGTAAGATGGTGATGGTCTGATAACGCGACTTGATGCGAATGGAAGGTCCTCCTGATTTCCCTTTGTTGGGTGTAGGTGTGCTGACTGGGTACCATTTTTCCACAAACTGTCGACCCGTTACAGTGGCCATGGGAATGTTGACCAAGCCAACGTAATTGTTTTTGTCCTTTTTCTTTTTCTTCTCCACATCCTTGTAGATGTGAACCGTGATGCTGTGAAGAGCTGGGAGACCGTAGAACTCAAAGTGCTCTCCCCAGAAAATGTTATCTGCTTTCGTTTTGCTGGTGGTGCGGGCAAAGAGAGTGTCATCAAGGCACAGCTCACAGAAGTATTTCTTCTTGGGGGCCAGGTCCTTCGCCTCAATGATCCAGAGACGGAGCACATTTTCAGCTCGGCGGCAGTTGTCCTGCACAGAAGAAAGAACTGAGTTTTGATTCGAAATCTCTAAAATATCAAACGTGTTGTCTTATAGAGAAGCAGCAAAAGGCTGCCCTTCGCATCGGAGGCAGGGACAGAATCAGAATTTGCCCAGATGTGCCTCCACATTAAGCCCTGAAGCTCTGCATCCCTTCCTTCTGAGGCGCAAGGCACCAGAAATTCAGTTTGAAACATCATAATCAGACACAGGGAGTTCAGGAAGCAACGTGACATGATTTATTAATCAAAGCTTTAACCTACTGCACTCAATGGAAAAGAGCACAGCGGCTTTTGATACACTTCTGAGTGGGCTACTCCCTGGATTAAATTAATTGAGCAGGTATCTGTGGGAAGCCCTGTTACACCGGACTAAAACCCAATCATATCACCTGTGTTGCCCCAGTAATCTCATTTCTGTAGTTTCTATTACCTTATTTGGCTGCACTGTTCTGCGTAGGTTTTCCATCCACTTATCCCTCTCTGCAGCAGAGGAACAGCTGAAGCATTTACTGCCGCTGGAGTAGGTTACCTGGAACATGGAAATGACAGGCTGAGTTCAGGCAAGCCTAGGAGACGTGTAAGGGGCTGCAAGAAGCAATGTTTGAGCAGCTAAGTAAACATGAAAAAGGCAGGAAAACAATACAGGAGAGCCTGCAAGGCAGAGAAGTTAAAAGGCCCCCAGAAAAATGCAGAGAGAAAAAAAATGTCAGTTCAAATTAAAGTAACATATGAGAAGCACCAAAGGCTCCTCTTAAAGGCTTTTAAACAAGGCTTTAATCAAGCAGTTAATTCTTTTTAACACTTGTTAATTGATCCATAGCTGTTAAACGCTTGCAGTTTCCCCTGCTAGGTCTCAGAGACAGATGATTTGGTTACTAACAGGCCGAAGGCAGACAGAACATTGTATTAATACAAGTTAGAACACAGTGCAAATGGTGTCTTCAGGAAACACAAAATGTTTCTGACAATGAAAGTCAAACCAAAGGAGCTGTGCTCTGGACCAGCCCCTGCATCCGATGTCATCCTGCTTCATGCAGGCGTGAGCCACCTTGGTTCTTTCACATGTACCTGGCCTGAAAAGCCTAATTTACCCCTCCCATTCATCTGTGCACACAATTAAAAAGCAGTTTGAGGCAACAGCCTCGGAGCTCTGATGCTGCCAGTATTTTCACAGCACACCTCAAACCTAAGCAGGCTGGAAAATGCTTCCAACTGAAGGAGAAGGAGGCTGAAGCAAACAGGAGCAGCTCCTGAATCCACCCCGAGGGAGAAGAGCCTGATATGCTGGTTTTCTGCCCGTGCAGTTTCCCAGGTTGCAGACAGATCTCTGCCCCAGAAGGTACACATCTGAGCAGCCCCGCAGCAGACAGAGCAGACCAGCTGCCCATCAGCCCTGCTGCCAGATCACGGCTGGTTATTAGATAGAGCCAAACAGCACACACGGATGTGCTGTAAGGTAAGCGCTGTGCTCACACCAACAGCAAGAGGCTCCCGCTGCACGGTGCAGCAAGATGCCCACCGCCGCTGGAGCCCCTCCTGCAGCAGCCAGGGAACTGCAGGCTGGGCTAACAGAAGCAGGTTCAGACTGGAAATCACATTTCTCAGTTATAGCATAATTTGTACGTTTAATTCTAGGTATATCTGGAGAAAATGAACACACGGCTTAGGAGCAATAGTATGTTTCAACCATACATTCACATCCAAACTACAAATGCTCAGATACTTTCTAAGATAACGAAGAGTTTTCCACTTTGAAGACGCAGCAGCTGAAGATTTCCCTGCACGGATGGCTCAGCCCCAAGGACTCCGACAGCCCCCACCCAAACCCCCAGGACGGTTTGGCTGCAGACCCCTTCTCCTATTACAAAGAGAACAGTGCCCCGCCAGGCTTCAGACCGACTGCGCCGCTTCTGTTCGGAGAACGCTCTTTACCTCAAAGCAGAAGTCCTGTCCAAGGATACTGCTGTGAAGTGGCTTTACAAAGACCTTTTCTTCTGCCCCAAGGTCCAGGGCCTCCACTGCGCTGCCGGGGCTCAGCAGGGACTCATGGGAGCGGGACTCCTTCAGCTTCGGCAGCCCACGTGATCTGCAGAGCAAGGGGAGAGGAAACAGCCGTTTTCTCACAATTACCAGCAGACTTGGCAAGATCTCAGAGAAAGCTGCCAGTTGTTTATTCACAGCAACTACCACAGTTAGCCTGTAAGCCTGACGACAAGTAACGTTAGTCCAGTGAGCCCTGACTCCTAAGGAAACATCCCGGGCACAAGTCTGCTCCCACCCGCCCGACCACTGCTGCCATTGAGCGGCGTCAAACCCCTCTGGAAGATGCTGATTTTAGAGGTGACAGGAGTGTCAAACCTTCTGCAAGAAAGTCACAGCACGCTTTAGGCACAACCAGCATTTCTACTTATAAACACGATGTGCATACATGTTCTTGCTCCAGCTGGAGCTCAGTCAAAGCAATGAATGAGAGCGCCTTTCCCAGCTTAGCAGAAGAGGAGCTGTTTACCTGGCAGGTCTCATTTTGTAAGATGTTCAGGCTCATGTTGGTACCTACATCTGTTCATCTCTGAAGGTGCAGAATCGTAGAATCATTAAGGCTGAAGAAGACCTCTCAGATCCCCAAGTCCAACCCCAACCCACCCTCACCATGCCCACCTCCCTCAGTGCCACGTCCCCGTGGTTCTGTAACACCTCCAGGGATGCTGACCCCACCACTCCCTGGGCAGCCTGCGGCAGTTTAACAAGAACGTGGGTATCAGGAAGGAGTTGCAAAAAGCAACAAGCAGAGTTCAGCTGAATGCTCTTTTGTGCAAAATGAAGTGCTGAAGGTATCCTAGAAGATTCGTGTACAATAAGATATATTAAATGGGAACAAAGTTCTCCTTCAATACATTAAATGACCCAAATGCAGGCAGCAAAAAGCTTTCATCAGTGGGACGTTACAAAGACACTGATTTCAAATGCAAAACAGCAGCAGTGGTACAAATGCTTTGGCTGCACTGTGCATGCTTTGTTATAACAGGTTCCAGCAGCAGCTGTACCAACGCAAACCCAAAACCTCAGCCATGTATAATTGAACACTCGCTGCAGTTAAGGTAGGGCAAGTCTAAAATAAACACACCACAATACACCACTTTAATACCATCTCTGCAAAATCCTTTCTAATTTCTCCTCTCAAGAAAGCGCTGCTGAGGTCACTTGGCTTCTATCCCTGCCCCAAACTCTCAGCAATTCCAGCCCTAGCCGAGTACTTTGGTGCATGATGGAGGGGAGGCTGGCTGAGAGCCTGCAGCTACCACCAGCCTCAGCTCCTTGGACAGAAGGAAAGCATGCAGTGGTCACAAAGAGGAGGGGAGAGGGAAAAAAAGACAACAACAGCACCAAATAAAGGAGAATTTTGCATATCCCTGCTCAGCAGAGGCTGCATTTGGAGGAAGACGAATCAAGCCCACCTACATGAAACAACTGTACATCCATTTAGCAGTGCATCCCCAAAGCATAGCGGTGCCACATGTCAGAGTCCTCCGTTTCGAGCCCGGTTCCCTGGGCTACATCTCAGACAACAAATCCTGCTGGGAGAGGAAGGGAGGCCCAAAATCCAGGAGGAGCAGTTCCTCAAGCCTCAGGTCCCGGATTTCCGAGGAGCACTGAGCCAGGAGTGGGCTGTGCTGGGGCACGGAGAGCTGCCTTGGCACTGTAAGCACTGCCCTCGCTGCGCGCTGCCCCAGGGGTGCCACGAAGAGGCTCCTGGCACGTGTTGCCATGGCACAGCTCTGTAAGGAGATTAGGGGAGGCTCGGGGAGCCTGCCCTGCTGATGTGGTGAAGGTGACTTTTCCAGAAAGGACAAAGTCCCTCCTCTCCCCTTCCTACAACGAGTTTAACGAGACCCAGACAGTGAAAGACAGGCGAAAGAGCGAGGCACCTTCCACAAACACCTCCAAACAGCCTTTGGGGCCGGGGTGGGGGTACATGACAAACTGTACGAAGCGCCTGCACATCCCATCTCGAGAGTTACACCTTCCAGGAGCATCTAATTCTGCTCAACTGGCTAGCTTTGGACACGTGCTTTGTTGCAGACCAGCTGCAGAAGGTCGGCTGCGTTGGCTCAGGAGCCAGCAGTGGAGGAACGCCGATAGGTTCGAGCAGCTCCTTGAAGCTACCGTACTTAAATAGCTCATTAAACTGATTAAGTGGCTTAGAATTGGCACTTTGTCTTCCATAAACACCGCAGCAGTGCTGGAAAGCTGTTGGTTAGAGGCAACCGCACGCATTTAGGAACACAAATATACACACTTGTAATCCCCACAATATATATTTCACCTATTGATAGATCTGCAACGCAAATCATTGATATGTGCCTAAATCAGAAGCGTCCCAATCAATAAAGGCAATAATTACAGGAAAATAATAATTCTCTGCTTCTTAAAAGCCACATCTGATGTTCTGAAGCCATCAGTAAGGGTGAAGGAGAATTGCTCGCGGGCTTCCCTTTTGCACAGGGGCAGAGTTAATAAGTCAAAGTCACCGGCTTGTTTCCCAGTGCCCAGCAAAGGGACAAGATTAACAGGGCCTTTTCCCATATTAGTTAGGGAACTGCCAGGAACATGAGTGCTGCTCGGAGGCTCTGCTAAGAGAGGTAATCCCAGGGAAGCAGATTACTGTAAACAGGAAGATCACGCATGCACCAGGTGGGGGGAAGGGTTGTTTGTCCAAATCTGTTTCTGCTAAACAGCTCCATTAACAACCCAAATCCTGATTTACAATACAATTAACCTCAGGTGGCAAACTTCCTCACGCTGCTTTTTCTGTTCACTACTGCACACAGCAAAGGATCACCAAAGATGATGCACGAGTTCAAAGCAAACAGTTACCGACAGCACTGATGCTTCTCACATAGCTGTTTCCCACAACTGCTTTCCAATGGGAAAAGCAGGTGGAAGGGATGCTTTTCAAGGACCGCTCTGAGCTCCTCACCTCGCTTCATATATTTTGAAGCAGCAATCGTAGGAGCTGAGCAAATTCCTCCTAAGTCAGAGCCCAGGTAATGCCCTGAAGTGCTGACCGAGCAGCAGCGTAAGGTCCCTCCAACAGCAGCACCACGCAGCTCTGGCTGACGCTCTCTCCTTGCACACAAATTCAGTTTTGCTGCTACAGGAACACTTTGCTTGTAAGCAGGGAGCTCAGCTCCTCCAGGTTTTGGTGTCAGCTTTTTCACAGGCTGCACTCTGCTGTCTATAAGACGTGCAGGATAAAGGGTTAAACCCTAATTGCTCTCTGGTTATGAAGCTCTCCTGCTGATTCTGACCTATTTAAAAGCCAAACAAAAAAGCACAAAAGACTTCCAATTACCGAGCTTACCAGGGAGAGCACTATATTGCCTGGAAAACAAACGCATGCTCATCAATAATCCAGAAGATAGAAATTAAAAAACAGAAAAACGTACAGAAACAGAGAAAGGAGCTACCAAGGAACAGAGTCCCACAGTCTACAATTCATTACCAACGCAAACAGGTGCGAAGGCAAAGAATTCTAAAGCGAGTTTTTTGCTCAGCCCAAAGACCCAAAGCTGAATTCAGTACTTAACCCCTCGCAAAGCCACAGCAGCAGCTCTGTGCTCTGCTCAGCGCTGCTCTTGGGATCCCAGCTCTGCTGAACCGCACCCCAACGTTGGCAGCATGGTCTGCGACAGGACGGCAGGGCAGCAGCAGCAGTGGGCTCCCCGTGCAGGCATTCATTCTGCTAGCACACCACACCCTGCTTCATTATCCAGCTGCCTATTAGCAAAACACCCTACGACTTGGTCAACAATTCCACAAGTCCAACCAGTTTCATCATTATCATTGTTTTTTAAGCCAGACGCCAGCAATTTATATTGGAGGAGCCTGGGGTGTGCTTGTACGGAGGGGTTGGAGGAGCCTGCAGCAGGACAGGGCGATGGCTTCCGACGGATGGGCTGCCCTTGGGATGTTGCTCAGTGTTCACTTGGAAACAAACAGCTGCACGAGGAACCAAAAAAAAACCAGCTAAAAGAAATACGTCTCACTCCAAACAGGAGACGTCTCTCTGGAAACAAACCACTCCTCCCTTTTCCCCGTGCAGACAGATAGAGATATGCTGAATGAATACAAGCTCTGACTGAGTCGAGCCTTAATAACGCGTTGCATAATTCAGATTTTATCCTCGAGTCTCAAGCGGAACAAAAATCGCCCACTTTTTTCTTTTTTTTTTTCGGAAAGAGGGATTAAATTACAACAAACGAAAACGAGAAGTCGGGACCAGGAGGCGAAGAAGCGAGGAGCACGACTCACCGAAAGTAGAAGAAGCCATCGTTGGAGCAGCGGTACCGCTTCGCCATGAAGCCCAGAGCCATGCCTACCCTCTGCCCTGCTGCCCACCGCAGCCCATCATCCTGAGGGAGCGCGGAGCAGGACCTGCGCTCGGCCACCACCATCGGGTAATGCCATAAAATGACTTTTAGTGCATCGGGAGGGTTCCCACGTGGCACTAAATCCCAGCAGGGCAAAACCCTCCCCAGCTGTCTGCACAGCTTTGCTGCAGTCGCTGAGACCACATGCGGCCGGGCTCAGCAATCTCTGCTCCCTGTCCGGGCATCAAACGGAGGTGAGAGCTGAAGACACTCGTGTGGTCCCTCCTTACTGTTGTGAAGGCTAAGCATGAGTTTTCAACAGGCAGAACGTGGAGTACTAGAAGTGGTGTGTGTTACAGAGGCTGTGGATTCAGGCACAACACTCAGCTACTGGCCACAGTGGGCTCAATTCTGCAGGGACGCCAGTTTTCTCTTCCTCCCCCCCCAGCCATTAAGCCCGTTGAAGTTTAAAACCCAGAAAAACAAAGTAGATTGGCCAACTGCTTTCTGCTGGAACGCCAAATCTGATTGCAAAACTATCTGCAAGTTATCTCCAGCACTCCCTTACAGCATTCCTGAATCCTTTCTATTTTAAATTGATTCTGAACAGACAGCTTCCATTGATTCTGAACAGACAGCTCTGTCACCATCTGGAGTGGTGTGCAGTGTTACACTATCCCAAGCCTTAATGTGCACCATGATCTTCCTTATTTCAACTTTCTGCAGGTACTTACCTAGAAGCATCTACTGCTTCTTAGCAGGACCCAAACACCTCAAAAGAATGAGAAAAACAACGTGCCAGCAGCCTCTACTCCCTTCCCACCTTTCAGCATTTTAATTTATAAAGCTACATAATACTTTCTTTGAAGCCAGGGCTCTGTATTTGTCACAGCAAGAAAAGGTAGATGCTATCAGTCCACCTGGTCCTGAAAGCCAGCACAGCACCATGACATCACCCAGCACTGCCTGCTCCGAGTGGGAAAGGGCTGACTCACTGGGGCAGCTATGGGACATTTGAAGAGCAGCAGATCGAGCCTCATACAGAAAGCAAGCAGAGCAGGGGGTGGGAAAATGGCAATTCCCTCTTTTGAGTTCAGAGCCAGCTGCTGCGTGCTACCTTCTTTCACGCACACACAGGTGTAGCTGACTTATTCCTTTGGAAGGATCCCAAATAGGAGCATAATTCTAAAGGTTAATCAATCTTTTTTAGCTTCCTTCTTCCCTCCAGCTCATCTCCTCCCAGTATACTAATCTGTTCCTCATCTAAGGGGGTTTTTGAGTCATTTTTCCTTCTGGTCTGTTCACCAATTGCATTTTTCAGGCACCTGTAGATAACACAGTGAAAGGCATATGAGGAAATGGAGAAACTGTTGCCAAGTTTCACTTGGAAATGTTTTTCCTTTATTTGTGAAGATTGCAAAATTAGAAATAACATTAGAAAAGCTCCAACCATGTTCTTCCAAAGTTGCTATGTTCCATTTGTGCACTGATTAGACCACAAATGCAAAGAGAACTCCATAGAGCTCTCAATCTTTTCAACCACAGGAAGCCAGAAGGCTGAGTGGTGCTGTGGCATTTTCCATCCAAGAACAACTTATCAGCAGTTCATGAACCTCACCTGCATCACCACGCTTCACAAACAAACATGCTCTGGAACAGCCACTGTCATTTGTGCAAAGCTCATCTCCAAATGAACTTCATCTCAGCTTGCTTTCTATGTAGCTTGGCAACTCTCAGATGACCCCCCTTGCCTCCGAGCTCTGCCTTCACTTCAGCCCATGTACCTCTGAAAGGAGGACGACTGCGTGGACTCATTATCCATCCTTACTTCCATTAGTAGCAAGTGGTGGTATCAAGGCACAGAACATCCAGAACACAGATGGGCTTCCATCTCCAGTGCTGAGATGCTGCTCAGTGTGGGAGGCCAGAGCAGAACCATGGCAGGATAGAAAGTGCATCCCCTAGCTTGTCCCTGTCCTACACCCTGAGGTTTTCCAAGGCTCTGTCACCCAAAATTGTGCATGGACTCTGCCACTGGAACTTCTCAGTTTTCTTGGCTCCTTGTTAAATCCATGCCTAGGACACTTGAGAGGACTGACATGACCAGCTATGTCTAACGCCATCACCATGCAGGGCATGACCTCCAGAGGTCCCTTCCAACCCATGATTCTGTGATGTTATTCCATTGAAACAGCCAGAGAAAATCCATATGCTGTTGGGGGTCTAGGTGACATAACTCATGTTTACAACAGCAAGGAGGAATGAGTGAACTGGTTTGAAAGAGAAGGTGGCTTTGTTGCGTTTATTTTCTTCAAGTTGTAGGTATTAATTATAGCTAAATTTATTGGCTTACCCAAAGTGATAGCATTTCCCTTACAATACAACAGAAAGCATCATCTGTCTGTGCTTAGTGTGAGAACCAAGCAAGGGAAAGACAAATATGCTATTTATAGCAAAACCATTTCTGCATTACAAAACATCAAGCCAACAAGAGTAAAAATAACAGGTACTTTATCACAGGGTGGCATTATTTCACGTGCTTCTGTTCACTAAGTTGCTTTTTATAGCAAAGCTGCAACTCCCTGAAAATAGGCAGTTATACAACAAACCAAAAAACCACCCACCACAAACTGGACTTCAAACAGAAGAGGTGGACGTTGCCATGACTGAGGAGCAACAACAGCCTGTGCTGTAACTCATGGAGTTAACAAGACCCCTAACACCCAATGCCTTGCTATCTCCATGATTTTACGGTGCTGCCTTTCAGCTGAGGAAGATAGGGCCATTGATTGAAGCGGCACAGCATGACAGATGCAACTAATGAATTCAGCTTAGCTACAGAAGAAGAGAAAAATGCACTAAACGGTGTAAAATCGGAGAAGCCTGTCACAGCCTTAAGTACAGGGCAACTTATTCTGCACTCATTCTAGCTCTCCTGCTGGGCTGCTGTGGAATATAACACACAGCAACGTTTAATGAAGACAATCAAGACACTTTATAAGTAGTTAGGAAAAAAAACGTGTAAGATGAGCATTTGCTTGCTTCACATACAATCCACTCAAGCCTGAACCAGCAGACAGAAGCAAAACAAGCAGAATGTACCGAGATGGACAGGAGTTACCAAGTTTTCCAATTTTCTGCATAACAGACCATCTGTTCCTTGCAGGACTCCGCAGTGCAGCAGCTAGAGCATCTCCTGACATTAGCAAGGACTTTTAATGTACCTGAATTGCACCGCACATCCCTGGGCCCTGCCTGTGCTAGCTGAACTGATCTGCTTGCACCAGCACAATCCTCACATTGGCCTCCGCACTGATCTGCAGATCAGCGCTGCATGCATCGAGGCAAGGTTCTGTAAGAACCAATCAATCCAATGCTACTGTATCATGAAATGTCAAGTCTGCACTTTATTTGGGACAGATGCAGATGAAGTATTTGAGTCTAGGTGCTTAAACTGAACTTTTTTTTGCCAGGTGCTAACTGCAGTAAAAGATTTCAGCCCTATTCGATGGTGCATCACAGAATCATAGACACAATGTGTAGTAAATTAGGAAAACAACCTCTAACATACCATTCAGCTCCAACACCATCCATCTGCCAGCTTAACAAAAAACACCACAACCCTTCCTTTCTCTCCCCTTACACACTGAGATGCATGCTGCACGTAGATTTCACAGAGTGCCTCTGGATAAGGCAAGGTTGCTTTGGGAGATGCACTGACCCTTACCTGTCATCAGCATTGCGGAGGGATGGGAGACGGAAACTTGTGTTCCTGTCCAGCTTTGACTGACTCTTTGTCCTCTTGATGGACCCTTTCAGACGTTTACTGAAGAAGCCCTGAAATGAGAAATCATACAAGTGAGATGCCAGTAATAAATCCATCAGCGCACCGTCACCGAGTCCGAACTCGGCAGTGATTCCCGCTGAATGTGGGGATTCCTCTGGGCAGGAAGAAAGGCAGGACCACGTTGTTAATGACAGCTCCAGTATGTGACAGCTTCAAATTGCAATAATTAGCACTTCTTATGCTGCAGGTGCGTTTCAATGAATTACCACTACTATACAAAAGATCAAAAGGCTCCTGTATCTCTCTGAATTACTTTATGCAACATGCTAAGACATATCCTATCAAAATATTTCCAGGGGCTGCAAGCATGCATGCATATACATTCTTTGGCACGATCAAAGCAAATAGAAAGCTCCATAGGATTAAGCAGCATTTTTCTGACTGAATCCATCCCGCTCCTTCACAGAACAGCTGCACAGAGCGCTGCTGTCAGGAGATATACCAAATGCATGCAAGTGAAACCATGTTTATTAAGAACCTTCTAAGGCCAGTTGATAGTATTTGCTCAAAATGAATTTTCTTTGGGCGCATTGACCTTGCAGATCTCCAGCCTTGTAAAGGTCTTGTGACAGCAGCAGCCAGCTGGGGCTAGCCCTTCATCCCATCCTCGATGTTTCTCTCAGCTAGAAATCGAGCACAGCCACTTTTAAGCACAATTTGTAAGGCAAACCCTTCAGCTGCATTTGGGGTGGGTGACAGATGTTGCCCACAGCTGCCTGCTGTAGTACAGAGCTCAGCAAACTGGAGACAGACAAGGTCTTCTGTTCCTCCCTACGCAGAAAACACCGACAAAGCAAGAGTGTTTTATTGGCTGCAGGTGACTCGACCAGATGGAAGCATCCAACTTGTTCATTTTACAGACTAGTACAAATGAGGCCAACATCACACAAGAAAATGTTATCTGCAATCTTTTAGTCTGAAAAATCTTGTATCTTTTTTCATCTCTTCAGGAAGAAAATGAGGTTTGCTGATGGCACCCAAAGGAGAGGGCTACCACCCTGATCTCATCAGAGCTGCTGGAAGACGAAATTGATCCAAATGGCAAAGCCAGCATTTGTCCAGGTTCATCTACAAGCAGCTCCAAACAAAGTTTCCAATAGTTTTTACCATTATCTCCCCAAACTTTCAGTACTCCTTTCAAAAATAAATAAATAAATAAATCCTTCTCCTTTTAAACATGCACATCCTTCCTCGACCCCCACTGCCTTTCCTCATTCTGTTACATGTGGTCCGTTTACAGTTTTCCCTTCTTCCATACCTATAACCTAATCCTTCCCAAAACCATACGCCTGTGCCCTCCATAGAGGCTGATGTACAAGTTGCACGAGTTCTTCACCTCCTTGCACTCCTTAACACTGCTTCATTGGATTTGGAGGGTGACATATTACTAAAATCTTATGTGTACCTACAGCTGGCTGGAGACCAAGCACACACAGATTGTCCTCTCCTAAATACTGCGTGGGGAACAACCTGCTCACTCACACCACAGCCCACGGGCAGCTCAGAGAAAGATGGATGCCACGTGGCCTATGGGATGATGCCACATGGGACAAGGGAAGGAGGAGTGTGGTTTTTGCATCTAGACATAGTGCTACATCTAAGGCTGCCCTTCATTTGCTGAGGCTTGCCAGCCAGCAGGCTCCTGAAGCTGCTATTTCTACTGAAACAGAAAATAAAGTGTAGAAGAAAAGATACCACGAGAAAAGATACCACGATACCCCTACAGGAAAAAAAAAACCAAAAACAACCCAAACAACCCCCCAAAAAAACCCTAAAAAAAAATCCCACAAGAAAAACCAACCTAGCATGCTGGGAGAGAAGGCACTGTCAGAAAGGAGAAAGCGTTATTAGCTGAGTGTGCCACTCAAACCCTACCCATGTTCCTGCACTTTTCTTGGTCCTGGAATTGAAAAGTGCCTTTGAAAAAACCCTGTAATCAATAGATGCTCTTGTGCTTCTCTTGGGGCCATTGCTGGAATTCAAGTAGAAGATGTAAAGCACTTTCAAAGGCACTTTCATATATTCTGACCTCTCAGCACAAAAGGTAACAAATCCAGCTACAGGGATTCAGGTCTGGTGGACTCTGGCTTCATTCCAGTACCTCTTAGGTTACTCGGATTGCAAACACGAAATAAAATGGTTTTCTCCCCTTAAGGACAAATAAGACAAAGCTGACCCCATTCAGCGGGGGTGAGAAAGTATTGGTACTGAATCACTCCAAATCCCGCTCGGAGAGGAACCGTGAAGATTCATTTCTGTGTGCATGCACAACTTTAAATTGGCATTGCTTTTACATTAGTGAAACATGTTCTGGGTTTAATTGAACATCGTCAATTCCTTAAGAGATTGTTCCTTATCTCTGGTTGAATAAGGCTATCCAGAGCACCAAAAAAAAGGGTAAGAACATAATAATAAAAACTCATCAAACAGAGCGTGCCTACCGGAGAGCCTCACCATTTGGAATACCTGTTCTCTGCACCTTGCTGGCAGGCTGGCAGTGCTTACAGATGGACAACCTGGGAGCAGCACAAGTAATTCACATGCCAGATCCGAGCAGAGCTTTTCAGCTTCCATTTGCCAAAGGAAATCCTTTTAAATGCTGACTACAGCTATGAAAGGTATGCAGAGATGAAAAACAAATCTGTGACAAACACAGTCTGGCTTAAGAAAAAGTTTATTTTTCTTTTCTTTCTGCCAACATTAACACAGTTCATACTGTTAAAAAAACAACGCAGTAACACCTTACTTCCTATCCTACTGATTGGATATTTGTCTTAAATGCTTATTTCAACACCAAATGCTGCTGCTTGGTTCTTATACCTCAACGCAGTGATGCCTGAAGAAAGAGAGATGATGGTTGTCATCTAAAAGGACGAAGCTCAATACAAATCCCTCCCGGAGCCATGGGTTTGGGGGAAGAGGGATGGAAAAGGGACACAGAAGAAAAGCAGCGGTTCTCCACTTCAGAGAGAGCAGACCACGCCTAATAAATAATGGATCTCTCTGTCGTTACAGAAGTCAAAGGTTAATTCACCCAGGAACCAACAGAAAATAAAGATAACTATAATAGGAATTATCGATCGATAAAACTCAACGTTAATAGCAGAACTCTCAAAAGCACAGAAGCCAGAGTGGCTAAGGAACGCCCTACACACCGTGCTGTGAGCGCCGCTACCTACGCCGCGCCTTTCTGGAGGCAAACACGCTGCCTTGTGGAAGCCTGCGATGTGCCTTGAACATTTATGAGTCTCGATGAGGAGCACTAATGCATTATTAATAACAGCAGGTGGGCAACTTCATTTCCAGAGCAGCGAGACTTGTCCTCTCGGAGGGGAAAGATTGGATGAGTTACAAAGATAACACTCTGATGGCTCTGGACGGTGGCAGAACTGCCTCCCAACTGCTGCTCGTTACGAAGCATCTCATTTCTTAAAGTTGCTCACAAGCAGGAGCCAAGTGAAAATTCTCTCAGGTGCCAGGGATGCTGCAAGGCTCTGACAGGTGGGGGAAGTGTGCCAGATCATAAAATGGGCGCACGCAACCAGCAGGGTGCTCCAAGGATTAGGAGCAAACGTGATGCTGATGAAGCTTACTTCCTACCTCCTGTAGAACAAAGAAACAAAGAGGCACAGTCTTGCTTACGGACCCATTTATCAGCACCGCTGAAAAAGCTCTGGGCCACTCCTGCAGTGGGAAAGCAGATGGAACCCACTGCATTGACACCTGTGTGGTAATATAAAGGGCAAGGTGGTGGCTTGGGACACTGAAATCCATCCATCAGCTGAAAGCATGCTACGAAGAGGTGCTTCCTGCACAGGTAGAGGACAGTGAAAACTGTGCTGGGATGTATGAAGGATAAACAAAGCACAATAAGAATAAAGTGGTATTACGTAAATCTGCCACTGCTTTCACACTAATGCACCGTTCTTCTCTGATCTTCTCATCTCCGCAGCAAAACCGGAACAAAACTGAACTCCAGAAGTGAAAACTGATTGCAGGCAGACAAGAGGAGGATTTACCAAAGATATATTGGAAAGAGCGATTATTCATTTTCGAAATAAAAGCAATGAAAGGATTAGGGACGTATAAAACAAATAGAATGGAAATTAAGTAAGCCCCTTGTGCAGTCCGTTACGCAACAAAACCGAGGGGCATCTCCATATGAGAGGCAGCAAATGTTGGTGCCTGTCAGGAGACCTTTCCTAATGCTATCCATAAATCAGCTGGCAGAATTCTCTTCCACAAGATATTATACAGACAAATTTTTCAGCAAGATTAAAAAAGGATTACATGTTTATATAAGGAAGAACAACATATGTAGCTGCATTAGTCAGGTTTAAAAATAACGGGAGTGAGCAATTATCATGCTCCAGGACACAAGCTGATCAACAGCAAGGATCAGGAAGATATTTTTCCCCTGATGGGACAGCACTGCAGATTTGGCCAGATAACAGTTCCAGCTCTCCAATGAAAAACTGCCTCCTGCCACAGGAGGGATACAGAACAGGATGAGACAGTCGTGAGAAAAGCAAAGAAATGGAAACAGCACATCAACAGGGATGCCTCGATAACGTATCTTATAATGATGTGCATCAGAAGATTCCATGTGGTCTGCATGGTATACAGTCAAAAGTACTGAAGGAATCACGTTTCCAAGCACTGGGGATCACGCTGAAAAATTCATGAAGAAACAAGAGCTGCCACATAGCTGGGCAGAGCTATGGCAGCCCGCAATCCAGGCAGGCATCCCACATGGTGCAGTCTTCAGACACACAACACCAGCATGGGAGAGGATCAACCCTAGGAACCAACATCCAAGGAAGGAAGGAAGGAATACCCCAGCCTGCCCCAGCAAGAAGCAAGGGGCTGCATTTTGTGGTCCGTATGCATGAAGGAGGCAATGATTCCTGTGAGCTGGGCTCTTCCCGCTTGGCATCCCGCCTGTAAGCAGCCCAGCAATCCAGAAACCCTTCAGATAACACAGCAGCCGTAGCAATTAGGAAAATTAATGGAAGTGAGTTTGGTCAAAGCCAGTAACACAAACCTGAGAGCTGGCTGCAGGAATATCTACAGTAAATAAAGAGTAATTATGACAAACGATAAGGTATCAAGGTGGAAGGAACACTCCGATGGGATGTGGTGGGGATAGCGGCACATTGCTTCTGTTTAACATCTTTGTTAATGATCTGGAAGAAAAGTTAAACAGCGCATTAATTATGCTGAGTTGTATTAAATTAGGAGGTGAAGCAAGGGCCAGCAAGGACACAGAAATAACACAAAGGGTTGTGAGCAATTAGAAGCTGATAACGCACATCCCTGTGAACTTCAGCTGAAGAACTACGTGAGTCAGTTGGAGGGAATTTAAAATGGAAACACAGCAAGAAAAGCGATAAAAGGGCCAGAAAGACTGATTTGTAGAGAATGCATTCATCAAAGTGTGTGTAACTTGGCTAAGCCATGATTTAGAGGTGAAGAACAGAATGAATGAGTTGGTACAGATTCAAGCAGAGTTAAACCAAGGACAAACTGGGATGTAACCAGGTGTGAAAGGTACCACTTTCATAGTGCCCCTACACTAATCACAGGAGAATTGGATGAAGTCAAGTTTACAGCCAATGTTCCTGCAGCTGAGGTCCACCTGACAATGTTCCAGAGCGGATCTGCCACTGTTAGACTCAGCCCTGAACAATTTGATGTTATGAACAAATCCACCTAGGCAGAAAGCTGTTGTGAAGGTTGCAGAGCATCTGAAGGGCCTTTATCCCAGAATAAAGGCACAGAGGAGAACCTGGCAAGAAAGCCAAACTTCCATTTTCTCCCCTGAGGACACAGACCTGCGGAATAATGGCCAACAAACCTAAAGCAGCATATCAGGCAGAAGATTAGAGCAGCTTTAAACAAACGTGTTATTGTGAGGAAAGAGAGCGAGCGGAGGAAGGAGAAATGTTAATCTTACAACAGGGAGGACAGTTCTGATCAGCTTTTTCATGAAGGATGCGGCGATGCCTCGCATTAATGTAAATCAACAGCCCCATCTCTGCATTGGAGCTGTCGCAGAATTAAAAATATGCACTTGTAGGCCATCAAGTCACATGGCCAGAGAAGATCGCTCGTCTTAACCTGGCAGCACGACGGCAGCGGAGCAGCGCTTGGGAGAAGCAACAATCTTGCTGACTGCATAAAAGATGAGGCTGGGCAGCCGCGAGATCTCATCAGGCTTTGACCTTCACTTAGGCTGGCTGCATTGTCTTCTGTTCCATTTAGCAGTACTCTTAAAGAGCAAAGAGGCTGTATTCCTATAGATCCAATTATGTTCTCGACTGAAAGCAAACCAAGGGAGGCAAGCAGTAAGGATCAGTCTTCCCATCATATTCACGTAGGATTCCTATAAAAATCATTTTATTTACTTCCAAGATTGTGGTTTTTTGTCTCTTTCTTTTTTACTAATAACCATAAATGATATACTGTTTGCAGAAACAATTCACTAACAACCCTATCCAAAAGAGCCAAACTGGAGAGCATGCCGTGAGTCTGAAGAGCTCACTGACAGCCCTCCACCCTGCCATGCCAGGAGGTCTGAAACCATCCCTAGCTCCAGCACAATGGCAGAGCAATGTGAGAACACAGCCCGGCAGTGCAGCAGTAGGGAACGGGATGCACTGAGACTGAGACACTGCCAGGACATAGCGTGCGTGGGAAGGGAAAAGCTGGTTTCTCGCCCACCTATGCGTCATGGTGCCTACTTTGAGCCAGTTCCGTCTGTCTTCCTATCTGCTCAATCTAGTAATATCCATTATTAAAAATATGAGTTTTCCTATATATGAATCTCTATAAACAGCACACAGCTGTCTGAATGTGAGAGAGCATGCGTACACACTTCTCTCCGTTTGCCTGCCTTTCATAGCATTCCCTCCTCTACCAGTACACTGCACACAGTGGAAACTGGCACGTGGCACTCGGCACAAGTGAACCCAGATAGGGACTGATGTCACTGCAGGGGATGATATTTGGGGAAGTAGGGAAGAAAGGACAAGCAATGGGAGCTCCCATCTCTGCATGCGTTGCATACAATCAGCTGGGCCCACTGTGCATCCCTAGGTGAAACAGAACCAGGAAAAGCACATTCTTATGTTGATCCACGAGTGGCTGGTCCTGAAGTGAGGGTACCAAGTGTAAATGCAGCTCTTTTCCTCCAGTGCATGTGGAAGAGGTCGGAAGGCAAATTTCCTGAGCTCTACACGTCAGCTCCTTGAAATAAATCCTTCATTGACGACTGCCACTGAAGACATTAAAAAAAAAAAATGTCTCGTCAAGGAAACGTTCGCTTAAAGGCCATTATGCTGTTATGGATCCAAATTCCAGATGCCAAACAAATGCCAATTAGCAGTATTAAAAAAACAGATGCCTCTCTCTGAGGGAGTATCACAGCCTGGTGTCTGAAGGGAAAAAATGGCACAGAGCATGCTGGAAGCCACTGCCCGACTGAGAAGATAGTTTTTAAATAGCTTTACTGATATGCAAACTTAAAAAGCTGTAAAAGCAACTTATTATGGAAGTCTCAGCATAATTCTTCATCAGTATGGATGAAGGTTAAGCTGTCCCCTGCCTTAAGCTGCTTTCCGTGAGGAAGCTGAAGCAGGGAGAAGAGGAGGTATGGCACAGAGTCAGGTCCACAAGCAGAATCTAAACAGCACTACCCTGCAGCTGCGTGCAGCCCTCCAACCCATGGAGCAGGTGTCAGCAACTGGAGAAACAAAACCACAGCTTCTGGTGTTATCCATTTCCTTTCTGCATGTGACAAACCCCTGCCAAACACAGGCGACACCTCGCACGAACCCCTTTAAAGCCATTCCAGGTCCCACTCCCATCCATCACTCAAAGCTCTTCCCAGACCACTGATCTGAGACTTCCAAAAGGCGTTCAAATGCCCTCCCTGCTTCTGAGAGCTGGGGAGTTCGGAAGGCAGCAACCAAAGAAGCACAAGCCCTCCTCTCCTGTCCTGTCATCCACTCAATGGATCTGCACCACTCCACAGGGTTAATGGGTATATTATTTCTGTAGTTTTGATTCGAGCTCATCTGTATTCTTCAGCAACCTGAGTTCTAATTGCAGCTTGCTCTTTTAAGCAGATCCGGAGTTGGCGTGTTTTAAAAGTGGGTGATCTCAGCCCCCACCTCCACCACAACCTGCCAAGGAGTAACAACACGTAAATGGACTATTCAGAACAAAACCTACCAGGTCAGAAGCTCTGTCCCTATGAGAAAGACAGGAGGGTGCATTACGCTTCTGGGTATACAGGTGGCCAGACAGACAAAGCAGCCACACGTGGCACAGATAGCTTCTAGATGTCTCCTGGTTTATGCCCAAGAAATGCAGCCATGTGCCACTACCTCACCCCTTTGCCAGAGTCCTAGATAGCACAGTAAACAGATGGGGAAATGAGAAACGTTCCACAAAGTTCTTATTTTGAAAGGAAGTGGGAACTAAGAAACATTACTTAAAGATAGGATTAACGTTAAAAAAAATAAGCAAAAAATGGGAACAAAGAAAAAAAATGAGAGAGAAACAACACAGACAGTAACTGAACAGCCCGGTTATGCGGCCTGAAGTTAGGTGAAGAGTCCAACCACGGCACATGGGTACACCTACAGGCCAAGGCAATGACTTATACATGAAGACAAAGAAGACAGAGAATTTCTTATAAACAAGGAATGGAACAGCCAGGCCTTCCCTCCAAGTTCAGAAGTCCTCCTGGAGCTGCGCGGACTTTGGGTTCAGAATAAAATTCTCAGAACCTGACAAAACAGACTGTTCTTGTGATAGCTTCACATGTAACTACACTGAGGCCCTTTCTGCCTTGAGAGGCTCTACCCAGAAAAGAGATCGCTGAAGTGATGGATAGTTCTTAGCATCTCAAAACAGCTCAAGTGGGACGGCACCTCTGCAGACTGTCTAGTCCAACCCCCCATCTCACAGCTCAATGTGAGCAAGAGCACCATGTTCAGTTAGGTTCTGAATACACCTTTGAGGAAGGAGATTTCAGAACCTCACTAGACAACCTGTTACAGTGTCTGATCACCGTCACAGGGAAAAATAAATAAATAAATAAAAAGATTTTTCTTACAATTAAGTGGAATTCCTTGTATTTCACATTGTACTCATCATCCCTTCTCTGAAGAGCCTGAGTCCATTTCCTTTACTCCCTGCCATCAGGTACACAAATACATATTGTGAAGATTCCCCCCCAATCTTCTCTCTTCCAGGCTAAACAATATGTTGTTTCATCTGTTAATTCAGTTATTTTTCTGGCTACATTAAAATGTGATGCTTAGTCTTTCAATAGGTATTGGAAATTCCGATTACAATCCAACAAGAAAGCCTCTACAAAAGAAATATCCTTCACAATAAGAAACCAAATATTGGAGCAGGCTGCCCAACAAGGCATCCAACCTACATCCTTGAGGGCTTTCCAAACCTGCCTGGAAAACACCCTCGGCAACCTGATGTAAGTTATTCTAGCTGTGGGGAGGGGGTTGGATCAGAGCGTTCCAGAAGTCCTTTCCAATCAATATTATTTCAATGGCTCTGAAAAGGAACCAACAGAGACATCCAGCACATTCACCTCCCATTGACAGAAGTCAGGAAGAGCTGTGAAACAGCCCTCTGCTCTATTGCCTTTCTTAATTCCAATAAATCCTGACATATAGTCTATATGCTCTGATCAGACTTAACCCTTTTATAATTTAAATAGCCCTCATCGAATACATACCTGATGTTTTTTAATTCCCATTGTCATTTTCAAAGATGATACAACGTACAAGTTAATCAAAACTCAGCATTTCTATCTAAGGCAGGGTAAGAAATGTGCTTAATGTGGATGAATGTTATCTAAAACAAGACAAGAGCATATACGCTGAGGCACAGAAATGGTACTCGTCTATAGAGAATATAAGAAAAAATAAAGTTCTCTAGGTAATTTATTTCCACAGGTTTTAAAAGAGACAGATTTCTTGCAAAAAAAAAAGAAGTAGATAATATTCAAGTAAGATGTTTAAATCATGAGAACCTATTGTTAAAGGCTTACTGAGCCTCTCATTTTAACTGGAGGCATTTACCCTCCGTCTGATAATAAAAAAGCTTTTGTGTTGTTGGCTAAACTGACCACAGGCTGACACTGGCAAGAACATCCACACCAGCTGAAAACGTTTCATGCAGACTCTGAGCCAACTGAACTTGTAACAAAAGCTGAAGAGATAAAGAGCAATTAAGACACCTGCAGAGATTTCACCTGCTCCCAAATCAACTATAAAGCTGTTTTGGTTTTCTGTGTAGCTCACTGACTTGAGAGTAAAGCAACACACTATTACCTACCCAAAGGAACTTTCTGCCTAGTCAAGTATGCAGTGCAATCCCTGGCAGCAGCTATACAGGTATTTATATAGCCTGCTGCCCACATTGAGATTGGTGTTCTGTATTTCCAACGTTAGATCAATGCAACGAGAAGCAGCAAGCTACAGGTATACCAGAAATCTCACTGATAACGCACAGTATTTCACAAGATACACCAACGCTTCTTGCTCTACTGAAAACAACAACTAATCACTCATTTTTCAGATCCTAGTTATACTCTGTTGAAATTCTAATCTCCTCCTATTCAAGGAGCACAATTCCCCCTCTGCAGGAAGGGCGCACTTACCGATACTTTGAAAGGAGAGGTATTTGCAGCATCCATGGAGTTGGTTTTCTCAGATGTGCTGGTCCCGGAGATGCTCCGTCTGCGAGGAGATCTCTCTGCTGGGACCTCTAAGGAAGAACAGAAAAAGGAGGTGAATGGGAGCAGGGGGTGGGGATCAGTTAGGTTTTGTGCCTCAGCAAAGTTTCAAGTGCACACTGGGCTGCTGAATTACTCTCACCTAGTTTTTATGTCTTATTTATCTCCTAAATTACAGTGGCATTTCCACTGACAGATTCAAGGTTGTGAATCTGACTTGATTGGAGGCAAGAGGCAATAAAAACGCTGGTGAAGATCAATACCCACACATATATCACTGTTTCTGAGATGCTAACCAGAAAAGAGAAATTGCTCTTTTTTTTACATAAGCGATGCAGTCATTAACTGATAGCTAAAATCAAGACACCAGGAAATTCAGCGTTAGTCACAGCTTTGACAAAGGTCAAAGTTGTGTGATCGCAGGAGACCAAACTTGCCAGGACCACACAACCACCAGAAGACGCATAGCTGCCCGGGCAATACAGCATATATCTCTGCAGATCTAAAGAAATAGGTCAACTTCTCATTCTGGCAATATGACCTTACTAAGATACGACTTCAGCATCTGAAATCCACGCAGGCTGATCTGATGAGCACAAATATTCATTAAAAAAGAAATAGGCTTGTTGGCTTGCTATCGGCTCACCAAGTACATACAGTACTGACAACATGTCACACAAAGGCACACGCACCATACGCGTGTGGGTTCTGATATACAGCGAGATGCACACAGACACACACAGATACCTTTGTCACAAGTGCTGCCCATCTCCGGCTCGATCACCAGACTTAAAGGAACACAGCTCCACAAACCATCCTAGCGAGGGGAGGGAGAAAATTACTTCCTAGCAGAAAGTCCATTGTTAAATGCTGAGTCTTAACGAAGAGGAATAAAGCGTGACTCCAGACAGCGGCGTTCTTTCTCCTGCTGTTTTCCTTCCAGGAGACAGATACGGTTTAAACTTCCATTTCTGGCTGCCCGGCCCTGGGGATCCGTGCTACTTCCACGGCAAAAAAAAACGCCGGGGCTCCGCTCCCCCTCCCTGCCACGGCAAGCAAGGAGAGAGCAAGTGAAAAGGGAGCAGAGGACTGCAGCTATTCAATCAATCGCTCCGACTGCACATCCTCATTAGTTACTTTCAGGCTATTAACAGACGCCCAACTGCCGGCTTCCCTCCGTTACAGAAAATTTCCCTGCGTCTCTCGATCGAGAGCAGCAAGGAAGCCGTGCGGAGACGGGCAGCCAGCCGGTGCCACGGGAGCTGAGTGGCAAAATCACTGAAGAAAAGGAGAGAGAAGCCTCGTTCGGCAACACAACTGCTCGTGATGCCTCGGAACAGCCGACTGATCTCAGCAGCATTATGACATGCATCTCTGTTGGATACTCAGAGAGCAACAAAATGGAGCATTCCGAGAGGCGAGGACAGCCGGACCCTGCAGTAGCAGTGTCTCACCCTGAAATATTTCTCTCTTAACCAACGAGACCTCTGGCACTCAGCTCGGAACCACCAGCATGGACTGAGCTGCTGAGCACACGGCTGGGCACGGCACAGCTGCCCCCCGAGAGTGGGCAGAGCAGAGCCAAGCTGCTGGCTGCAGGGATGGGGCAGGAGCTCTGCTGCATCCCAGTCAGCACAGCAGCGTCCGGGCAATTTCTTGGTGCTGAGCTTTGGGCGCTGCCCATCCCGGTGCTGGAGGGTGGGCGATTCCCCTTGGGCGCCGTAGGGAACAGAATGCCTGGAGCGGGGTCAATGCTGGTGAGCAGCAGCAGCCCGGGCCCAAGGAAGGCTTTATGCCAGATGTGCTCCTCCTTACCGTCCCCCTTTCCCTAAGCACACCTTCCCCTGTAAGTGCTGCGCTCCCAAAGGGAGCTGTGTTATGTAGGATTTAATGACGGCTTCTGCTGCTCCCATTGTAAACGTAATGAAAGCAAACAAGAGTGATGTATGCAGTTGGAGCTGGGGAGCAAGGCGAGCACCTTTCCTTTCAGATCAACTAGTAATGAGAAACGTAATAGGCTCGGCTTGCTCCACTCCTCACCCACAGGAAATCACATCAAAGCCGCTTCGGTAATTTAACACAGCCTGTTAGCTTTGCTGAGTCATAAATGAAAGCCGGAGCCCAAGCTCCCCTGTTTTCAACAAGAGGTGGTCGCTCAGGGTGGGGGGAGCTCAGCAGAAAGTCGGCGTTCAAAGCAGAAGGAGCTGAGAGGTGACAGCAGGGACCTGCTGGCTCTCCTCACCTCCCTCCTCCCTCCACGCACGTCCTGAAGCAGTGCAGGTTCTCAGCCAATGAAACAAGGCTCCATCAATACAATGAGTTTCTGCCGCTCTAAGAGTGGGAAAGGGAAAGTGAGACGCTCACAAGGTGCCTGTAACAACCCAAAAATGCAACTACCTTCCCTTCTCTTCCAAAAAGCAAGAGCAAACTGACAGTGTGCTCAGTCCCCAGGACAAAACAGGACCCAGATACAGCAGAATTGTCAAGACAGCTTAACTCAAAATCACCAACCAACGGCAATCTGCTGTGATGCCCATAGAGCGGTGCTTTTGCTGAGCTGTGTAAAAAGTAAATACAAATCTATACTGTCACTAGCAGGCAAAAAATGAGATGGTTCCCTCCCTGACTGCACAGGCAGCGCTGGAGGCTGCTCTTGCATAATCCTCACCTGCTGTAAAAATCAATGCACCTCTCCTAGGCTCAGTATTATATCACAGTCGCTCTCAGCACTGCTCGCTCTCAGGGACCAGGACCACAGCTAAATCACACTGTTTCTATGGATAAACAGCCTGAAACTCTCCTCATCCGCTCTCAATCTCTGGGGGGAGAAAAAAGAAGCTGATAGCTCTTCCCCTTTTCACCCTCAAATAGAAAACTCCATCAAACCAATGAATTGCAGACGTCCCTATGGGACACTTTTTGTTTATCACCTGACTTATTGGTGATCGGCAGTATGATTTATGCAAATGAACAGTCATGCAAATAAATATCTTGGTGCTGCACTAGTCCCAGGAGTCAGTTAGGCTGGGATGGCTGCAGGGCAGTGCCCAGGGACACAGGCAGGTAATGCTCTCTGCACGCATTTGCACTGCATTGCTCTTCCCAGGCCACACTCCAGCTTGCTTTGCTCAGCTGCGCTTTGCCTCCCTGACCTCCAGCCAGGACGTGGCTCTTTGGCTCCATCTGAATTTCCCACTGCTCCACGCTCTGGTCACTTGAAACCCAAACCTACAATGCTTTGGGAATCTGTATTCTACTGTGCAGAGATTTTTTCTCGGGTTGGCAGAAGGAAAGCTGAAATAAACTCTCCTGCTTTGCAGGATGGTGCTTGCTACTCCATCTCTATTTTTCTGAATTAGAAATGGATTGGAGAAGGGCAGGGAAAACAATCAGGAACAAAAGAACATCCTCAGGGGTTAGAGTGAGAAGAATGGGGTTGGTGACCTTGTAAATGAGGTCATGGAAACAAAGCCTGCGGGGGTCCTGCTGACCCCAAAGGCAGTGCCATGGAGCTGCCGTGGGTCACAGCAGGACCCTGCCACGCGCCAGGGCTGGAAGGAGCCCCAAGCACCCACACCAGGAAGGGGTGAGCATGTTGGCAAGCTCAGCTCCTGTCTGCCATTACTCATAAGGGGCTGGTTGTGGTCTCTGTCACGGCAAACATCAGAGCATCCCATCCCTGCCACAGCAGCAAGTCCCAAGATAAAGATACTGTCCAGCAAACAAGAAAATCTGTGCCTGTGTTCATTCTGCAGGTATCTTTCTCTGAAATCTTTGTGTTGCCTTTGCCGGGAAGGGACAGACTGCTGATGTGTGAGCGCCTGGTTAGGGGAATAAAAGGCAGATACAGCAGGATCCCAGGGACTGGGGCTTCCTTTTTTCATCTGTGCACATCCTGATATGACAGCGCTTTGGTCTGCAACTGCAGGGAATACAGAATGTGATTCATAAAAAAGAATCAATTCATTCCGCCTCTCAAGTCTAGCTTAATTACAAGCATCTGAAAAATACAAAACCAGTTCAATGCCACCAATTACTTAGCTATAGGCAAAGACTGCCTCTCAGGTGCAATGGCATTCAAACGTCCCCAGCTGACACGGACCAAAGCAGCACCCACCCCGATATTTTCACTCCCTTTCCATACCTACCTATGAGAAACTGGTAATTGATTATTCTTTTTATTCACCTTAAAGGTGAAAAAAGCCATGCTGTTTTCAAAACCTGCCCGCACAGACAGCTTCCTTTACATTTTTAAATGCAATAATGCCTATAGGCCTCTTACCAGCCTGCCCTGCTGCAGCCATAGCCATGGACCAGAACACACTTAAAGGATTTCAAGGCCATCTCCAGCACTATTTTCTCCTCTGTCAAAAGGCCAATTAGTCATACAGACTAGCTACAAGGCAAACACACAATAAAACCCTGCAGCACTTGACTTGTTGTGACTCACGACTTCTTTCACAAACACACTTCAAGAAATAAGGGGTTCCAAGCTCTGCTTGGAAGACTTGGAGCACTTACGGGCTTGCTGCTGGAGCACATTTCTGAAGACGTTACTCATGTAGGTAACCACCAGCGGAGTGGTTTACTACACAGACAAACCACTGGGATTCAATATTCGTCTCACAGACAACAGGAACTACAGAGGTGGTTTCTTGCTTTACAAAGGCAGCACTCTGGAAGCGGAGCTCGCTGCGCTGCCCAACAAGAGGCCGAGCAGAGATGCAGCCTTTCTGCTCCACGACATTCGTATGAGCAGTTTTCATGGTGAGCTGCACCTACGCAGGGCAGAAGTAATGCAGGTGCTTGTGCAGCCCTGGTGGTTGGCTCTCCTCGCACACCTACATCTACCTCCATGCACGTGCACGCACACACGCAGCGCATGCAGCATATTAATGGAGCGTAACATCATGGCATCCACGACTTCATCAGAAGAGAAGAGGTTATTTTTATCTCGTTGGCCCCTTAGGGTTGTTTCAGAGCGCTCAAACGACAGCTCTAATGAGGAGGAGATCTCGCCGGGTGCAGTTGGTGTTTACTTACCATTTCTTCTACCGTGGTGAAAATGCCTACGAGCCAGCAAAATTACAGGTAGCAATAAAAAGCAGAAAGCAAGCAAGCATCAGGAGATATGTGCAGCCCAAGCAGCATATTTCAGATGGGTACTGCCTAATGAAACAGCAAGCCTCATATAAAAATAAATAAAGCCATTCATGTTTTATCTTGGAGTACGTTTCCTATCTTGTTTTACTCACTTGGGGAAAGCAATCAGACCGGGGCCCAACTCACAGACCGTTATAACAACTAATTAAATGCCTGGGTAAAAACCCAGGCTAAAAGCAAACGCAAAGTATGATCTGTATTCAATCTGAGGTCTTGTGCTCTAAACACATTATGTAAATTGCAGCAGGTATGACTTAAAGGAGGAAAGTGAAATTCGCAGCGATAGCTCTTCCCCATTTATTGGAGAGATAACTAGATAGGAAGAAAAAAAGCCACGAGAAGATATGTCTGAGAAAACACAACAAAGCCACAGTTATAGCATACTGAATTGCACAAAAGCTACCGAGGCTGGAAAGGGAAATAAAAAGGAAGCCCAAAGAAGCTCACTTGCTATAGAACTCCACCATCAAACAACTACCAGGTACCAATTATGATCAAAACCTCTTCCAGTCCATTAGAAGAAACTGTGCATCACTGAGAATCGAGTCGATTGGACAAGTCCTGCAAGATGATCCAGGTAAGCATCCGGGTGATTTTTAATGTGCACGCAGGTAATTCTGTTGCATAGACACCTGCATTGCTTTGGCATCTGAAAAAATGAAACTGAATTAGAGCCCAATTCAGAAGGCGCATAGCAAGCAACGCAAGTGACAATTTGAGTCACTTACAAGATGTTAAGTCATTGGTTCCTAAGGAGTTCAGTCTGAAAGACAAGACATAACAAGCAGAGCAGATGAACGCACAGATGAAGCTGGAAGAAAGGGCAAGAATATCATAGAAGATAAAAAAAAATTGGCTTTCAAGCACTGACTATCACAGTCCCTTTATGGAGAATGTTCTGCAGACACTGAACGTGGCATTTCATGAGTACATATCAGCTGTTATCAGACTGATGCGCTCACTTTGAGGCGGTGGAAAAAATCCTCTAGCTCTACACATGCAAGTCAGAAATGAAACACACGTGTGTCCCTACCTGTCCAATGTGTCCTCTGTGTGAAAGCTGGGGTGGCTGCCCTTTTTCTTTTCTTTAACCTTCGTTAGCCTCAAAGTCTCCTTTACCAACTGACTCCATGCACAGCAGTATAAATTGCCAGGACTGCTGTGAAAGGCATAACCAGACACGAGGAGCACACCACGCATGACCTGGAGATGCTGATGTCCTCGTTAGCTCCTAACGATCTTGGACTGCCCCTGCTAATTTAAATTACCTTGTGTTTGCTGCAGAGAGATTGCACACAGACAATTAACACAGATCAGCTGATGCATGGCAACTTGTTCCCGCAGCGTAATTTGTTGAGAGGCTTATGGCTTAGACACGCATTAGTATGATTTCAATATTTATTATCCTTGTTATTAAACAACAGCCTTGAGCCACATCTTACGGAAGTGATCCTTTTTTTCTGTGAAAGGGCTGTGAATGAAGGTGTTCTCTAAGCAGCAAGCCTTTGCTCTGGTTATTGGGATGCTCTCACACAGGCTGGCTGCTCCTGGGGGCATCAAGGCTCTGCAGCTGGTCCCCATTCCCCTCAGTGGGACAGAAGCTGGCTTGGAGTGACCATAGCTCTTGCTCACTCTGGCAGCATTTCACCTTTCAGCAGTAAGAGTTATTCTCATGGACACACAAACAGAACGATCTCCACGTGCAGCAGATACCTGAGGGATGTCAATGAACCTTTAATAAGGTTCTGGACTTAAGACAGCGTTTGGGAACTGTTATCTCCTTAAGATAAAAGAGGTAAAAAAAAAAAAAATCCCACCTTGACTAGCTCAGCTTTGGGACACCCTCCAAAGTCCGTGTTAATAAATATTTCTGTGATGAGGTTCAGAAGACAATTCGAGGGCCTCTTGGTGCAGAACAGAACTGGTGTCCAAGTCCATGCCTGCTCCTGTCCCAGCTCACATTCAATAGAGTATTCCCAAAGAAGGCCTCAGCACACAGTAATTAGCAAACATGGAGAGATTCCAGGAGCACTTACTGTCCTCCCACCTTCTGTACCTCTCTGAAGCTGCTGACATAGAGGGAATACTTTAAATCCAGCTTTCTGGAAAGAACACAGCAACACCAGGACCATGAAATCTGGATGGAGACAACAAAAGTGAGGGAAAAAGTTCACCTAGGTGGGCTGCTGCCTCCTTGACTGTGAAAGATCCATAATGGTGACTACTGTATTGTGGCAAAAGTAAATAAAAACGTACAGCAAATAAATTACTTTAAGTAGTCCATCAAGAGAGAAAGGAGGGTGCGTATGAGGCTTTCTGTATGACCATTATCAAAGCAGAATAGAAGCAGAATGCATCCTGAGAACAACAAAACATGGAAGAGAGACGGAATGATGTGCAGAGATGAGATGGAAAGAATAAAAAACAAATGCCAACGGCCTGAAATACCAACAGCTGAAAGGGAAAAAAAACAAAACAATAATCAGCTTCTTTGTGCAAAAGCAGTTTCAGCTTCTTGCTGGTATTTATGTTGGGCTACAAATAAAAGAGCAGTTTCAATTTCCTCCTTGAATAAAGTTAAATTGATGCATATGAACACAGAAACAGAGCACACGATTGTTTGATTGCACTCCCTAGATCTAATTTCTAGAGTAGAGCAGCATCTGATCCCTTAGCTGAGATCTTTATTCCAAACACATCGAGGCATTTCTCTTTGGAGCAAAAACTTTCAGCAAAGTCTCCTCTTTGATTTACCATCCGAGCGTCGCACGGTTGGGAAGCGAAGTTGCAGGCAAGCTGACAGCAATGGGTAAAGTGGAGTGAAAGCAGGGATAAGGTGGTCAGATGGCACAGAGGAATGAAAACCCAACGCTTCGGAGTCCAAAAAAGACCTAGTGCTGAACTGAGATGGCACTGCCCAGTTACAGCTTGACCTTTGCCCAGTGCGCACACAACTATTTTAAGCAGATTCTAAGCCGGTTTAGTTAATAACTGCACATCATTTAAAAGCTGTTACGAAGAATTAACATCTGCTAATTGAAGGAGTGAAGAAATTAACGCCAGTGAAAGCAGTAATGGCTTGTCAGTCAAATGTAAACAAAACGAGAACAATCAGCACCCTACCGTACCGAGAAACGACAGAAGGCTTTTCTCATCTTCTGTGCTGCTATCCAGCCACTCGGCCACATCGCCGGGAGAAAGGAGACTCATTCTCCAGCCAGAAAACTTTTCCATACAGACAACAGTGAGTGAACGGAGCAGGACAGGCAGGGCGGGGAGGAGCGGGTGGTCTCGGGATTCCAGCGCTCCAGTTGTTGCCTACACTGACAACACGCGAGTGCAGCCCTGCCCCACGCGCTCAGCCCCGCACCTGACGGCCCATAGTGCTGGGGCAGGCATGGGGGGATCTGCACTTGTTGTCTCTTTGTGTCAGCTTTCGGTTCAGGCAGGAACAGAAAACGATGCAAAAAAAAAAAAAAAAGGGGAGCAGGGAAACCAAGGTTTGAAGACCCAAAGGAGGTCGCAGGTTATGATGGAATCGGTTTAAATTGAAAAAAAAAAATAGATCTCAGAGCTGACAAAGCTCAAACAAGTAAACAAAACAGCTCCTCAGCTAAGTGTACTGTATCCTGCCATCCCCCTCCTGTGTTGGCTTTGTTTGTAGGCTCAGGCTTTATGCTTTACGCTAAAAGAAAAAACGATTCCAATCCCCCCCCACTACAGATGAGCCGGCATTCCCCTGCTCACAAGCCCCTCCGTGCTCCAGCTATTATACCAGCATCCCAGCCTCTCTTACAATGCATTTGTTCATGCAATGGCAGGTTGATCAATCTGGGAAGAGGAAGCTCCCACCCCTCCCTCTCCCCTCCTCCTGCATGGCGGCATTGATCGGCAATAATGGCATCTGCCTCCGCCCGGCAGCACAGCGCGGGGAATCACTCCTCTCTGGGCTGCGAAGGTGGTGGGGAGGGGGCACTGCCCACAGCAGCTCACCAAGCAGCAGTGCTAACACTCCATTCTCTCCTTTATCTTTTTTTCATTATTATTTTTAATTTTAAAGGAAGAGAAATGGAAAATAATCTCGCTCTGTCTAGACAGCCACTTTGCCCTGCACAGACCTGCACCGAGCAATTGCCATTGTGACTTTACGGAGGGCACTTTTAATTGCACGGGATTTATAGTGTATGATTTATTCCACACAAAAGAGCGTTTTACAGGTTTCCACATGCAGAAGCAGACACGAATCCTGGTAAGTGAGGGACTCCCGGGCCCCACAAATCAAAATTGCCTTTGTCCTCAGGGGATGGAGCTGATGCTCAGATCAAACTGTGCTCTTTAAAGAGACAGTGCCTTTTGTGCATCAGCTTCTGAAACTGCCTTTATTTTCATGAATTCATATCATTGCCATCCCCTGTTGCAAAGCAGGACACGTGCTGACCCTGCCCAAAGCCCGAGCCAAAACAACAACAAAAGCATTAGATCAGCAAGGTGGAGAATCAGTTACTAACCAACCAATGAAGGGGAAAGAAGAAAAAAGAGCTGTGAAGTCCCAGCAGGGAAGAGAATTCCAATTACTTAGACAAACTGTAGCAAAGTGTTGTTTGCGCAGGACAGATATTTTCATAACACACCTGCCAAGCAGGGCAGATGCTGCACAGAATGCACAGTTAATGAGGGAACGGGGGACTGACAGTGCAGGAGGCAAGATGCTCAGCTGAGCAGTCCCCCCCCGGTCACCCTGGAAAAGTGCACATCCAACCCCGAATGTGGACAGAGGGTTTAAAAAAACAACAAACAACAGATTACATAGGCAGTATTTCTAATAGATTGAAAGCCAGGCTGCTTGGGGAGGTGCTTAAGCCTCCATCCCTGGAGGTATTTAAGAGCGATGTGAATGTAGCACTGAGGTAGTGGGCATGGTAGGGATGGGTCAATGGATGGATAGGTGATCCTAAGGGTCTTTTCCACCCTAGGCAATGCTATGATTCTAAATACGCTTTCCCACCAATGCAAAACCCAGCCTTTTTGTTTTGACAGCAAGCTTTTCCAACACATTTTCCCTGCGTGTGGAGGAGGATGACATTTTGTCCAACTTCCACCAGCAGAATCTTCTTTGAGTTACGGATGTGCAAACCCATGACGTCAATCTCCTTGTGATAAGAATGGAATTAAATGCAGCTCTCAGAGCAAGGATTAGGTGGCTGTTTTCCTCTATCCAGTTGGTCAATATGAAAGAATTTTACCTCTTCCCTTCTAGTTTTCTGTGAAACAAGTGCGGTGCCCCAAAATGCTGACAGCCCTACCACTAAAAGCTGGTTTACTTTGCCACGTTATCTATCATTTTCATAAATAATAGGTTGTAGGGAAAACAAAGTGAAGAGTATTGATTCCTATGAATGCTTCTCGCTCCCATGAATTTTCTGTCCTTTCCAGGAAGGTAGATTCATGGGCACATGCTTTCCTCCACAGCTGCCTTACCTTGTATCATGATTCAGCTTTACGCATCCCTTTCAACTCATCACAAGTGCTCATGTCAAGAGGGTAAGTATATTAACCATCAAGTACGAAAATGGCTTATTGGAATACTTGAAGATACGAGAGCATGGAAAACAGGGTAAGAAAATGGAGGCAGGACCAGCAAAGATTTCAGCCAGGCTGAAGTACACCACACATAAGTAGGAACTGAAAAGGCACCCAAGCAATTCCCATGCACACACAAAAGTGACATTTGCATTCCTCAGGCAACGTGTGGGGATCATGTCATGATTACCATCATCTAACCTGACCGACTTGAAACACCTCGAGGACATCACCCAGGGGCTCTCCTCCATTTGCTGCATTATTTCCAGTTGAACAAAAGCACATCAGAAAAAAGGACATCTGATTTCAACAGACACCGCAAAGACAAAGCGTCAGCACTGCCCGTTCCCTTGGCACACAGTTCCAATGGTGAGCCGCACGTGTGGTCAGCAATGTGCTCCCACATCTCCAGGAATGAATGCATCTGGCCTCATCTCTTAACCACTGGCCACTGCTTAATGTTTCTATGCTTTAATACGAGTACCCCATTATCAAACTCTGGTATCAGAAGTTTCCCCCTGTTTACACAGTGTCTGGTTTCAAACAATCACTTCAAAAATACCTTGAAACTCCTCTGCAGCATCGATTTTAATTTTGAAACCTTTTGCTGTAGGGAAAACAAGGAAGATGAAACTTGCTGTGGGACTGGAGGAGTAGTATTGGTCTCCCATTAAAGCCTGCCACGGGCAGAAGCAGCACCAAATTGCTTCTTCCTCCACCTTAAAGCAGGTGTTGTGAGCTCTAGAGCTCACCAAAAGCCTTCAAGAAGACCTGTCCAAATTTGCCAGGGCTGCTGGGTTTTGAGAGAAGCTGCAAATAAACACAGGGGGAATATTCAAAACATACCTTGTGTTTCCATGCTGCGACAACGACCTACACTGGAAAAAAGTTTGCAGAACTGATGCAAATACAGATACAAATTGCCTCACCAACCAGAGGGAAAGCATGCAAAATGTAAAAGCATCCTTCACTGATGCCTGAAGGTACAGAAAGGTGGGAGAGACCAGCAAAGTGGTGATGAAACAACCGGGGAGAAGGAGCAGCTCTGACTGCCTCAAGAGGCTGCTGTTCTCCAAAAGCAGCCTACAGAACAGCAGGTTCTGTGATTGAAAAGTTGGGGTTCACCTCCCTCACCCCTGAGGCCCTAAGGCAGATGAGCCCACAAGGCTGAAATTTAAAGCAAGCTTTTACATTTTTGAACCTCTTACATAAAAACCAACAACTTAAAACCTATGCACATCCCCAACTGGTAATTCCTTAAATTACCACCAGCGACTGGGCTTCTGCTCCTTCTTGCAGTTGTCAGAAATGTCACCCTCCTACAGTTCTGATTTCGAAACCCATGATGCTAAGCAGCTTTGCCATCCCATGGATTTAAAAATTAGCATCCTTGATAAGTGAAACGACACAGAAAGACGAGTACTCATTTTTTTTCTATGCGAATTTCAGAAAATGATCATTCATAATATATGCAAATAATAGAGCACAGATGCCTTCTGATGCGGATGCTTTGTAAGCACAAAGTAGCAGTGGTGTTATAAATCATCATGTATTAATGCTCTCTGCAGGAGGCACTTACAAGGAAAGGAAAAATGGATCTTGCTTGCACTAGGGACAGACCGATGGGCTGATTGATGGATATTGCTATAGTCAGTTGGTGATTTCTTCACAGCAATATACATTAGAGAATGCACACCCAAGTCATTCTTATTGAAATCTTGTGCAGGCAGTTTAGGAGGGAAGGAAGACAGGCTGCTTATGCGCTTGAAAAACGAAGTTCTTCCTTCAGCTTGGGGGCACGGTGGGTAGGGAGAGGCAATATTAATGCTCTCTTCCCCAGAAGCAGGCAGGCGGAGATGTATAAAAGCTTGCCTGAGGTTGCAGCACTTGTTAAACCACAAGATGCAATAAACATCCGCTTTTCCAACTCCTGGATCAATGTCATGCGCTCCAGACAACAAGGCTCACCTCTGCACTCGTCCTTTAGAAGTTATTTCTGTCATTTTCCCCACAAAAATGCCAAGCACTAATAACTTCTCAATAGTACTCAATGCCACAGGACAGCACAAGCAAGCCAGCTTTAAAGCAACCTTCCCAGGTACGTAAAAATGTCAGTTCTAGACACAAAAGGTGCTGTCTTCTCCATTAAATCGTTTTAAATGCCTATCCGTAAGGAATATCATATTGTTTGGAGAAGCAACAGTACAACTTAACAGCCTCTAAGCATGCTGCAATCTGGTTCAAGAGCAACGTGGACAGATAAGGGCGAGCAATCCATTCTGCATTATGGAATCCCCGTGGAAGGACACACAATTATTCCGTGACACAGATAACTTTCCAGCTTAAGCCACATAAGCAAACCAGGCTGTACCACCACGACCAGCTACGAGCAGCTGAGCAGGCCCACTGTTCAGGCGATCCCCTCTGGAACAGGGCAGAGCAACCAGGAGGCCCCTTCTGTAGGAGCGATGGGCACCCAGGTCTCTGAGCCCATCTGCTACTGAAAGCAAAGCACGCTAGCCCACACATGCCCATTACCATCTACTATTTAATCATTCAGATTGCTTAATAATGTGATTTTAGCACAGCCAGGGATCCTCAGCACTCACAACCAGCTGAAGATGACAACCTCTACGTGCCACCATGCTGATGTTTACGCTGGTTAAATATGGTGTTGTGGTCTCATTACCTTCCAGAATTCATCCTTCAAAACCCAGCTGAGCTCACAGACATTAACCCAGAGGGAGCTCAGGGGTAGCAGGGTACAGGACTTCCCAAATGCTATCTGCTGGAGCAGTAAGGAATGGAGGAGCAGCAGGAGCTGGGCCCACTGACAGCCTGTGAGGATAAATAGGGATGGGAAGGCAAAAAATGAAGGCGAGCAGCACAACAAACCTTGGAGTTCTCTAGCACATAATAACACAGGCAAGAGCTCTCTTGTGTGACATTTTAAATAATGTCACGAAGCTATTTCCACTCTTAATTTTGAGAGGGGGTTGGAGACAAGCAGGTCAGCAACCAAAATGAAAATTTAAATGGAACGGCAAGGTCCTAGCCTCTATCAAGCTCTTCCATGCCACCCCAGGCAAACCACCCCTGGCTGCCCATACCTCGCCTTTACAGCAACTGAGCAGCAAGTCCCCACCCCATAAAGCTACCTGCTATGGAGCTGAATTGTAAACTGCTTTTAAGGCACATCTTAACAAGAGGATGCTTGAGAGTAGTAGGGAGAGCAGGAGACAAACCATTAGCTGAAGATCAAAGCTGAGTGGGTGAGATCCATTCTCACAGCCACGTCACTAGGATGTCTAGCACTAGGTAAGAGAAGAAACTTGGATCTACCTAGAGCTAAGCCAGTAGGCACTGAAGGAACCATCACACAGCCTCAAATGATTTTAATAAAACAACAACAGTAACTGAAGGCCAAGCGAATGATTGTGATTTTGGTTGTCGGGCATATCAACTAAAGCAGCCAGCTCCCAAAGTCAGACCTAGCAACATGGAAGCTTTGCCATGGTAAGTCAAAGCACCCTTCGCCCTCTTTGCCATGGAAGAGCGCTCTGCCTTTGTCAGAAAACAGCCACCCAAGCAGCAGCCAGGAGCTCCGACCCAGCTCTCTCTGCTAGGGGGACTGCTGCATTTTGGGGCTGTGCGCTGTTCTCCCCTCTGCTTCCCTTTCCATACCAACTTAATTACATTTTTGTCCCCAGTCCAAGTTAGGTAGCTTCAGCATAGCCGAGGGATTTTGCTAAGTTATACTGCTAGTACTACGATAGTTTGTAAGCATCTATTAATGACTACCCTAAAAGCATTAAGCTAATTTAATTCCAAATTAGGGTGAAGACAGTATTTACAAAGTCATGCATTCCATAGTGCTTTTCCAAACTGTGACCACATGTCTTATGTAAACCAAAGACTTCTATTAAAGTATGAATACATCCAGCTGTATACTTAACATACATTATGTAAAGATTACTTAGTATCTGTTGCTGGTCTTCAAGTGATGATTTTTTTTCCCCTAAGAATGTGTTTACAAAGAACACCTTCAAATATCCTCTCTTTCTGACCAGAAAAATGAGTGTTCAAAAGGAAGAACAGACTCAAAATGTTTCGAGAACACAGAGCTGGGTTTAAAACAAAGAAAAAAGAACCAATATACTGAAAAATCAATAACCACCCCCCCCCCCCCACACACACACCAAAATACATGTTTCCAGATTTGCCAAAGCTTGATGTGAAAGCAGTACTGCTCAGTAATGTTGTAAAAGTGGCAGCTTGAAATGAATTGAGTTTTAAGCACTTCAGATGGGGATTTCTGAGCTAGCATGTTAACTAGAAACATGTAGCACTTTAAGACTGAAAGAAAAATTAAGAAGAAACACACACAAGAGATACCAACCCTTCAGGAATGGATGAGAACAAGAAAGAGATCAACACGTAGGGCTTGATCCTCCATCCACTGAGACCAGAAATATCCCCTGCTTCACAAACCTGAAGATCCAGCTCAAACACTCGAGAGCTTCCAGTTTTAAAGCAGCATGAAAGAAAGATGGGGAGTCATTTTTGAACCACGACACCAGGAGGACTGTAATTGCCACTGCATTACAGCACTTTTCCGTATTGGAGAAAGCTAAAAACAACTACAAATACTTGCTGTGAAAGCAAACAAAGAGGCAAATAAAAAACTCCAAGAGCATAGCTTCCTCCCTTTCTTATGTCCGCCAGACTTGCATCTCTGTGGTTGTCTAAGAAAAACCAACCTTCCCAGGCAATGAAGACTCAGCTGTAGCTCTGCTGGCTGTACTTCCTTGACCAGCAGGTATTACAAAGGAGGAGGAAATAATCCGAAAAGAAGTAACTGCCAAGGAAAACACACTGCAGGCGGGCCATGAGCTGAAGCACCCACTTCTCCCTGCCCTGTCTCCACTCTGAGATGCTGACTTCCTACAAATTGTCAAAAACAGGAAACAAGGAGGCAGGAAAAAGGAAGCCTTGCAGTAAAGTGCCCCATGGGCTGCTCTTCGGATAGCAAAGCACTTCCCCACCAAGGCAGCAGTCAGGTATGGAAAATGAAAACAACTTTTCTTGCTCCCTGTGCAGGACAAATGCTTTGAGTGCTTCATTTTGCCCAAATTCAGAAACAAACACGAGTGAAAACAATGCAGGCAGTTTTGTTGGAATACTAAAGCTAGTACTCATGTTGCTCTATACTCTTACTTTCAGGCCTACTGCCCATCCTTGGGCACAGACTTCAGCAAGAGCAGGGAAGCAGCTAGGAGACCTTTTTCTCACCGAGATTACAAACTACCTGTATGGCACCTCCAACAAACAAAAACACAATACATGATCCCTACCTGACCACACAGCTTTTTAAACTCCTGCTGGGGTCATGCAGCAATTGCCACATCAACCCAACGGCTTGCAGACTGCTTCCCCTCTTCCTGCAAGCTGTAGTGCATGGTAATGCTAGCTTTATGTAGCACGCCCACAAGAAGTTCAACTTGCTTGTTTTCAGAGCAAACTAAATACCAGCGATTCTTGCAGAGCAGGGTTGAGGTTGCTGTGCCAATAGGGAACTCTACTCCACCCTGAGGTCACCGCTTGCTCCTTTTGTATGGTGAGAAACCACAGTCTTACCAACATCGTCAGGTGGGAGGTGAACTCCTCTTGATTGGCACAGGCAGAAGAAAAAATAAAAAAGACTAATTCACAACAACCTGCACCTCCAGCACCAGGAAACAAGACAGAAAACCACCAGCCAGAAATTGTCAGTGTCTAGTAGCCCGAAAGCATGCAGTTGCACTTACCAGGTATGCAGCAAAGGAGCTGGAGCATTCTGGAGAATGAGTGGTTATGGCCAGCTCTATGGCTTCCTACCCTGCCTATGAATCATGTAGCCTCCCTCCCTCTTACAACTCAGTTCCACCTGTGTTTATAAGAATACTGTCTTAATCTCTATGCAAGCATCAAAATAACGCAAGTGCCAAAGCCTAAGGTCTTTCCAAACATTAAAGATAAGCACAAGAAAGGCAGTACATGGAGTTTGTTTGTAATCCTTAATCTGCGTCCAACTTAGGGACCAAATTTAGTGGTGAAAGAAGGGGACACAACAAGAGACAGTACAGACTTTTTATGAGGATGTACCAACACCAAGTCCTCCATCTTGTGGACAGAGGCTTAATTTCCAGCTGACTGTACCTTAAAGAGTCTTCTTGAACACCCTGGCACAAGCTTCCCTAGAGAATGCCTCTGACTTTTCAGAGTGACCTCATGACATAACAGGGCACAGCTTCAGGAACATGAGTGCCGTAAGAAGCTGGCACTGGAATCATGCTTTATTTTGCAGCATTTGGCATTATTCCTGTAGCCAATTATTCTTGAAATCAAGCAAGTGGATGGACAATTACAGCCTCCATCCTAGAAAAAGGACCTGGTCTTCACAAACAGAGTGCAACCAAGCTGAAAAATCAAAATCTGACTGAAGCATACTCTAAAATGGATCAGAACCAGCAGGAAAATGAACACAAGAGTATCTTCAACCTCCTCTTTCCTATGCCAGGCTGGAACGCCCGTGGTTGGCAACACTTGAAGGGTGCCCAGAGGTCTACTCCAGGCAAATGCACCATGGAGCTGTTTCACTTCCCTGGCAGGCACCCACGTCACAGCATTGCCCTCCTCAGACCCTGCTGAGCTCGCTGCAGGTGCAGGAGGAGAAAAATGCAACGTTGTGTGGCATAACAATAGATCCACTGCGTAAGGAGCAGCACTGTTCAGCTATGTAAGGAAACTCTATGTAGACTCAACACAGCTATTTGTAGATGCCATTATCTGCTCGGATAATCAGCTATTACAGAAGTCCACAAGCCGGATTTTACAGCTAGGTTTACCATGACAATTCCAGCACCATTTCCCATTAAATTCATATATTGGAAGTCCGCTGAACATTCAACTTTTGGAAGTGATACTGCTGATACTTCAAGCAGAAACTATAGTTGCATCGTCTGCTTGCTGATTCCTCGTGCAGATCTCCTTCTCTTTCCCTTACTATAAGCAGTCACCCAAATACATAGAAAATTAAATGGAATGGGATCATTAGGTCTCCTTTCTGCCATTGGCCCAGCTTCAAATCCCACCATTGTTAGCTCTCCTAAAAACATTTGTGCTGCTTGATACCAATTAGTCAGGAAATCTGGATAAAAGATAAAAGGAAGTTTTCCCTTTGTGGAGAATTAAAGCTTTGAAAAGTTGTGTACCTCTACAGGCTAGAAAATGGATCCATCTCTTGATGCCAACAAGCCATTTATAACGCCATCCGTTCCCTGTATTCTCCTGCATCACATCATTTTCTGACTTCTGTACTCTGCAGCTGATGTTTTGCTCACCCCCAGCTATCAGAGAACAGCAGCAAGCAGGTCAAGCCTCGGTGTACCAGGATGCCCCTTCCTCCCACCTACGTACAAACAAAGCTGATTTGCTCCCATGGGCTTTAGAGAGCCATGACGAATCTCTCTGAAAGAAGTCACCTCAAGCATTCATCAGAATTATGCATCTTTCTCCTTCCCATGCTTTAGAGACAGCGAGTGCAAGAGCACCCTCGGAGCACCACATAAAACCAGGCACAACATGAAGAACCCGAAGCGCTGCTACTCACATCTGCCTTCAAGAGATCCCCACTAATTCCGTATCATAGAATCATCATAGAGTGGCCTGGGTTGAAAAGGACCCTGCTGTGGGCAGGGTGGCCAACCAGCAGACCAGGCTGCCCAGAGCCACGTATGTGCAGAGCCAAAGATTGGAAACTCTAAAGGGTACATCCTGGCAACCACCCTGAGATCACCTAAATTAAACCTGAAAGGGCCCAGGACTGTGTTGCCACGAGTCCTTCTAAACTTTGCTGAAAGCTGGATTTGGGAAGATTCACGTTTGCCCCAAAAAGGCTAAGAGAGAAGGTTTTCATTTTCCGATCATGTAATTCAAAAGCAGCTGCAGCACAGCTTTATTAGTTCAGGCTAACAAAAACAGTCCCTCCCAGTCAGCAAATTAGTATTCTCCCTGGTCTACAGAAGAGGAGGAAAAGGAGGACTTCAAAATCAGTACCTATTAAAAGCTGTTTCCAAGGTAGAAAAAATTCAACTGTGAAGTTTTCATTCTTGGTTTTGGTAGGTATCACTTACTGCTTATGCAGTCTCTAAAAAACATCTTAACTAGATCAAAAGGCATGAAAATAAAGTGCGTTCCAACTTGCTGTAATTTAACATCCTAAGACAAAGGCTGTTAGAAAAGCACACAGCACTTCTGTACAGAAAAACAAATCCTCTTGTATTTATGAGCAACCTGTAAGATTGCTTGGACTGCTTTGATTTACCAGCGCTCACTGGAGGACAGGAAGCAAGGCTGGCAATATCACACGCTGGAAACATCACACAGTGCCAGCAGCAGGTAAACCCTGAGAGATATTCCCACAGCTATCCATCAAGAGGGACATCCGGCCTCATCCAGAGACCTGACATCATACAACAGCGTGCACATAGTGATGTATGGGAGGTAAGGAAAGCCTTTCAGGGAGAGAGAGAGTCTGTCGACCCAACAACGTAAGGAGCAATAAGCCACGTTTGGAAGCCGCCACGTAAACTTCCTTCTCAAGTGTATGAGGGCTGAATACTAACACACCTCAATTCCATGCCAGCCAGCAGAAAAGTACCAGTAATCCATTTTCTCTGTCAACTACTTAAACGCACACAAGCATGCCTTTAAAAAACACTGTATGAAACTGAAATGGAAAAGGTGGATGCTGATATGCAGCGAGGAAAAGCTCAGAACCCTTGAAGTTTCTAATTACATTCAATCTAGTCACTTCAAACTTCCAGCACAACACCTATGTGCCCCATCCTGCCTGACCGGACAGCTGCAGCAGCCCCATCCCCACCTGCACGGTGATGGCAGGAAGGATCTCACCTGCGAGCTGCATTCCGCTGCAATCCTCCTCCCTCCACCATGGTCCCAGCACCTCGCCAAGCACAAAGTCAGCACAGCCTCTGCATGCTCCCCTCCTGCTCTGTTTTCTCAGCCGCAGACGGTTTGGAATGCAGAAAAGCCAGAGCTGAAGCCCGTGGAGCACGAGCAGCTCTATTCAGCTCCTTGGCTCTAGTGGAACAATAGCTGCCTTTGGTGGCTCGCCTCCCCTCGCACGCAGCCACAGGATGGGGAGACGCTTCATTTTCCCTGTCCCGGGGGCGGCTGGGGGAGCGCAGAGCCAGCGCCAGCACTTGGGGTGGAGTGGGAGGGGGTGTGGGCAGGAGGAGACGGCTCTGAAGCAAAAACACGCCCGATGCTGAGAAAACTCAGGGGTTTGGAGCAGCTGACTCTAAAAGCAGCAGCAGCAGGGAAACTTAAGAGGCTGGTAGCATTGAAAGCCCTTCCCGACTGCAAGAAGTCAAGACGAAAACATGGCTTTGGCAGCTCAACGAGTAGCTGTGACTCCAAATGTGCCTCACCAAATCCCAACTTTGCTTGCAGACGTTGCCCCACTTCAACCATCCTACAGCCAGGACGTACACAGTACCAACAAGCCCTGAGATGCACTTAAAAAGAAAAAAAAGACAAACTTTGCTTTTCTCTGCATCCTGAGCTGCCTTTGTTGTTGTTTCTGCTAATTCCTACTGTGATTTATGGCTCTGGTTGAGTCTGTTGGTTAAGCTGGAAATGGTTAAGCTTTTTCAGAGCTCTTTCCTTGTTTATTTTACAAGGGCCAAGAGCTGAACTTCCAGGTGTAACGTTGCTCTCGAGAAAAAACACAAAAGCCGCTCTTAAAGATGCAGAAGCAGAAACTTGGACATTCTGCTTACTGCCGCCATCATAACGTCTCCTACACTGAAAAGCCCCTGCTGAGAGCAGTGTGTCAAGTGGGATCAGTGTAAAAGCCCAGGGCTGGATTCCCAGCAGATCCCACCTGCCAGGCGGGGACCGGAGCAGGCAAGCACGCATGCAGGAGGAATGCAAAGCTGCCCAGCCTGTTGCTGAACTGGCTAAAACTGCTTGCGAAGAGCCGAGACCAGCAGCTTTCAGTGTGCTGGGTGCAGGCAGGAGAGCAATTTGAACTGGTTTACTCCAACTCTGTAACGTGGTGTTCAGTGCTCCTTCTCCTCCAGTGCCACCCACTTGGGTACTTCCTTTGGGAACGTCATTGTTGCGGCCGTTCCCTGGAAGAAGCAGCGCCTTTGGTCACCCTACCCCTCGCCAAATCTGCATGTAGGGCACAGCACAGACCTTGGGAAAGAGACTTCTGAAGGCCTACTTAAACAAGGCCGACTGCTAACTAAAGAATAGAAACGTCTAATTGCTCCCTTGCTCACTAAAGTGAATTGCTGAACCGTAGCGCAAAGATAAGCGCTAGAATGGAAGTGCAACTCCAAATCCAAAGGAAAGCCAAAAAAGGACCCCCCAAACCTGTCACTGACAGCAGTACAGCAACATAAACAGTCAGATCCGTTTGACCAGCTGCTTAGAAATGTCCAGTTGCTGGAACTGGGAGGGCAAAACAGTCTCATGACCTCAGCTGATCGAGATTCAGGCAAAAACCAGCAACCGCTTGTGAACGATTGCAATCTCCTCTCCCTCACCAAAAAAGAAAACCCAACAAATACTGCAGTAATTATATAGAACATTTCATTCCACAGCTTTTTTTTTTTTTTTTTTTAAAAACCAACTACATTCACAGCACCACAGAAAAGCATCTCTGCTGAGGGTGGAGCAACATCAGACAATTCGTGTATACCACAAAGCACGATAGAAGAGATGGAAAAATTAAGGACTGGTATGCTGCAGTTGGGTCTGTGCATCTCTTCAAAGGGTTCTAATGCTTTCATGGGGAAAAAAAAAAAAGAAAAAAAAATAGGAAAAAATCCAAAGCTACTAACTAATACTTTGAAGTATTCCAGAAATTACTCAGTTTCAGGTATTTGAAATGCAATTTGGGAAGTCTAGGACTAGATATTACTTCCAGAAGACTGCAACCTTCATCGTGTCACTCCAGCTTTTCAATCTTATTTTCTCCTCTTGTTTTGTTGAGTAGCTGGGTGCCCAGGTCAGCCCATGACACCCTGTTTTACCAATGCAAGGAATACAACACCTCTTCCAAAACTCACAGTCTTTACAACCCAACAAAAAGCATCACTGCAGCCCTTCCCACCCATTGCTGGGCAGAACGGTTAACAGCTCGCCCTCATCGTCCAAGGAAGACCTGAGCACTAACCCAGTGGTGAACCCCTACAAACCTCCTCTAGATGCTTCCTTTGGGTTTTCCCAGCCTTTAGACAGCCAACTCCCACCATTCAGCCCCTGGGAAGTCCTCTCCAGTGCCTGCTACAGTCAGTGGGTAATGAAGTTGGGTGAGAAGCAAAGCAGTCATTACTTGCATCATGCTGATACCCTGGGATCAGCAAAGCTGGTGATTGCTGCTATAGACTTGCCTGCTACACATCAACAAAAAGTGGGGATGGTCCACCTGCAAAGAGGAGCTCAGTGACTCAGTTTTTCAGTGACCTCGTTGGTCAGACCCTTACCAAAACTACATGTAGCTCTCTTGGAAAAAAAGAGGTTGCTAGCCAAGCAAACCATTGCAGTTGAAATGGAAAGACAAAGAAAATCCATGAAAACAAAACATAAAAAACACACACACACAAAAAAGCATCAGTTCTTTGCTGGATAACACACAAGATAAAGCAATCTCAATCATACATCAGGAATTATTAGCTTGTAGCCAGAAGCACTTACTGGACACCGAGTTGAATCTTAATGGGCACTAATCACCACTAGAACTTACAGTCCTCTCCATCTCCAGGGCTTCTTCAGGGAATCGGGGATTTGCCTGCGACACAGAGGTGCCTGCTAGAAGAGCTGATGATGAACTCCAGTAGAGTTCAATAGCCCACTTTTCCTTTGTGGCTTTATTAGTTTTTCTTTTAAGTGAATTATCCCTCTGTCGTGCTGCTGAAACATTTTTGTCCCTTTTGAAGATAAAATCACAGTTCTAAATTCTTTTCTTCTTCTGCTATGGTAGAGCAATCAATTACAAAAGGGGCAGCAGGTTAGTAAAATATCCAAGTATACACCTGAACAAGTCTCATTTAATAAGTAAGGCACCATACATAATATGCACTTTTTTTTGGTTTAGCTATAATAGCAGTTTGCCCACAGGAGATATGTCACTGCCCCACTGAAGTGTAAATATCACAGGATGGCACAGGAAGCGCTGTAAAATTTGCTTTTTTAATTTATTTTTTAAAAGCTTGACTTGCATGCTTCCCAGAGGCATTGTGCAGATTAATTAGCTCATCTTCATAGGCCGTTTTCAAGATATAAAGTGCTATGTAAGTAAGTACAATTACTGCCTGATGGAAAACAAATCTCCTGAGGCCCTACTTGGAAAAACCCAATAAACAAGGGCTGCTTCAAAAGTAATTTTATTGTTGGCCTCTGATGTGAGAGGAGGACGTTGGTGGGATGGCAGTAGAGGTTGAGCCTTCCCACCAATATTCCATTCCTTTTTGTTGCTGTGAGACAGACGGTGACAGAGGGTCATCTGTATCTGCAGTAGCTTCCTTGGAAATAAATTGGAAGCATTACTTCCGGAGCAAGATATGTATAACTGACAGTCGATTTCTTGCCTCACTGTAGCTTTCTCAGCCAAGTTCTGCATCCTCAACTAGAACTAGTGATTTGGAAGAAAATCACCTACGTGGATCAGAAGCACAGAAGGAAACCTGCCATGGGCCACAACAGCAATCCTCACCTTCATGAAGCAGAGCAACACAAAAATATAAGGATTCCATTTTTAGCACTCTAGAGAGAAGATGCAGGACAGCTCATTGATTACTGTGGTGCACTGCCAGCCAACACTACTCATCCATTTTGGTTTGTCATGAGAAACTCCAAAGTATAGCTGTGTGCAGGGCACATGCTGAGAAGAAGGGAAGGTATAGGAAAAGAAGAGAGAGGTTCAGGCTTCCCAGAAACAACATATAACCATAGGAAATAAAAACTCAAGAGGCAGTCCCATGTTCCAAGACTCATTAAGATAAAAAACATGATGGTTTTAATAGTCTGCCTAGCACACTTACTGAAACCTATGGGCTGTGAGCAACCTGGCCTAGCGGGAGGAATCCCTACCTATAGCAGGGGGTTGGAACTAGATGATCCTGAAGATCCCTTCCAACCCAAACCACTCTGTGATCCTAAAAAACAATATGTATGTGCACATCTGCAGGATTTCACTGCATGAAATTGAACCCATCACTGATCGGTGGCAAAGCAGGGAGACAGGAGCGCGCACACACGTGTGCAGCAGAGAAAATTTAGTGTGTTTAATTCCATACCAACACCAAGTGAGATGCACCTAATCTCGTATCATAAATATTTGCACTGGCATCTATCAGTTCATGCTAAAGCAATAAACCGGTCAGCAACGAGTACTGGAACTAGGAGTCTGAAACAGATTTAATTACATCAACCTCTTTTTTTTTTTTTTAATTTAGCTCAACGTTCAAATTAACTGCAGAGAAGCCTTCAGATAAGGAAATTCAGGCTGTAGGAAGATAGGTTAATTTTCCATTAAGTGTTAAGTTGGTTGTTACTGAAGGAAAAAAGGAGCATATACACGGTTGGGTGGAGTGTAATTACTTTTTGCCACAAGATCAAACAGCTATAAAAGAAAGCCTACAACATTTAACAATGCACTTGGTAAGTTCATGCACGACTTAAGGTAGATTTCCCTAAAGAATTTCATAAATACCTTTCTTTTTTTTTTTTTTTTAGATGGGGAAGCTAAGGAAAACGATAACTTTCTTCCTACTGAACTGGGGTTCAATTAGAACAACACATCTGCCAAATGGCCCAAGAGCTACCATATAAATATGCTCACGTAACAAAACCTTCAAGTCTTCTAAAGCAATTTGTTGAGCAGGCTGGAAGCAGCGGGCAGGGATGCAGAACAACGTTTCCAAGAAACAAACCCTAACGGAGCACGTGGCCATACGAGAGAGTTGAGACTGTGTGCTCATACCCCTGTTAATTTCTGCTCTAAAAAGGTTTAAGATCTAAAGAGATAACAGTGGCTTCATGACGAAACTTGGCTCCTGGTGCAGATGATCTGCGGCCAAGGGAATAAAGTTTCAGCAGCGTTCAGAACAAAACAAAACCCTCTGGCTTTGCTTGGGTTAGACAAGAAGGCAAAGACAGCAGCTTGGCAATTTTCTGTATACAAATAACTGCAATTGCCCAGAGGGAATGTCACTGAGACATAGGCATCCGGGTTGTACCTAGCCCCCCCAGAGTTTGTTTTAATTCCAAGCAGAGCTTTCTCAATCCCTCTCATCCTTCCAAGGCAGGCAAATTGCACTGTGCATAGGCCAAATTTCAGATTACTTTGGGGCTTTTCCCAAAGTTTTCTAACCAATTTTTGTGGATGCTGAAGATAGCAGGACGCTTGTCATGCAGTAGGTGCTTCTCTTATCTAGCTGTTTGGTAATTTAACAATACTCAAAGGCAGCTGTATTTTACAGGAGACTTACACAAACACAGCACGGAGCTGTGATGAACAACACAAGTACAGAGCAGTGCTTGCTGTGCTGCTCCCAGTTATCTTCCAGCTGCTGGGCGCCTTTTAAGGTAGAATCTTGATACAAAAGACTTGCAGGTAAAAGCAAAAACAAAAGCAGCAACATGGAGGATGCTCATTTAAAAGACCCATCTGATCCTTTGGATTCCCAGGTCTATATAAGGGAGGATGTGAATCTCTCTCATGTATGTTTGTGCACCTATATACAAACACGCCCATGCAAGCCCAAACCAGGTAAATCCAAAGAGCTGCAAACAAGAGAAGTCAACACATCTGTATCCATCTTCCTGCCAGGGATAGTGCTGTGAGTAGTCATACAACACACACAACCACCCCCCTCCCCCAGAGCCCCTGCTCTGCATCCCAGCCGTGCACGAGAGTCGATGGGAGATGGGTATTTTGCACATTGCAACACAGTGAAATAGCAGACAGTGCTGTGGGGAAAATTCTTCCATCAAAACACGTCACAAATCCGTGAGGCTGAGATACTGGGAGCTGTTAACTGCATTTCTCCAACCTCCCTATCTAACAGATATGCTTTACAGGCAAGGCTGAGTGATGGAAGAGAGCCCTCTTCCCAGCATAGTTTTGTTACAAGTTGCAGGAAAGGTATTATTTCAAAATCCTGCATATTTCTTAAATCTTTCCTGAACACGAAAGGTTTGGTGCATTGCAGATTTTTTCATTGACCAGGTCACAAACAATCTCTCTTCTTCCAAAGCAGACCGTCTCCCCCCTTCCCCTCCCAAGCAGTCACCCTTTTCAGGCATTCATCCCACACCTCGGCGCACCAGGACTGTAATTACATGGTGTGCACAGAATAAGTCTTATTTATTCTTTCATCACAAAGTGCTCATTCCAACTGGAATATGCAGAAAGCAAGGCTCAGCTTTGATTTAGCTGCAAACAGCCTTATGTCTTAGAAGCGGCAGTTACTGAAATAACCCCAGAAATCTTTTCAGCTAACGCCTGTTCTCTCCTGCCAAGTTTTTACCTGAAGGAAGAGCATGGGCTGTGTGCTTTCTCGGTGCAATCATCCCACGTAGGAGGGCTCAGCAGCAGCTTGCAGAACTACCATGAGAGGCACATGGCAGGCAGCAAGGCAGCTAGGTGCGACTGAACCGATGTGCTGTTGCTCACTCCATCTCCAAGTCTCTGGACATATCACCTTTTACAACAGCACCGAGGCAGCATTTCTGCACAGCTTACCGGTCACCTGATAGCTATGCAGCATGGATCCAGAGCCAAAACAGATTGGTGCTTCATTTTTTATCACTTCTGCCCTTGTTTGCCTGATCGGAGGATTTTCTGAACTCAGCAGAATTGATACTGAAAAAATGAGCTTGAGTAAGTGCAGCGGGGGGGGGGGGATCATTGAGATAAAAATCCATCAACTACTCAACTAAATCCAAAGATCAAGAAGTTAAATGCTAGTTTTGAACCTCAAAATTTCATCTTTGCTAAATTTCAAAACTGTACGTGTAGTACACCAGAGTGCAGCAAGGAAGTGACTGCTGTCTTTACCATGTGCATGTACATATCTCCGTATGTTTTCATATCTACGTAAAGCCTTTCTATACTTACAAAGCATTTATATGATCAAGGAAGTCAGTATCTGAAGGGATGCTGCATGAAAGAAGGAGACAGACTCTTCAGCAGGGTCTGTTCTGACAGGACAGAGGGAAATTGCTTCAAACTTAAGGAGAGGAGATGTAGGTTAGATATAAGGAAAAAAGTTTTTATGAAAAGGGCAGTGAGGCACTGGCACAGGGTGAACAGACAGGTGTGGGTGCCTTGTCCCTGCAGAGGCTCAAAATCAGATTAGGTGGGGCTCTGAGCACTGATGGAGCTGTGGGTGTCCCTGTTCAGTGCAAGGAGCTGGACCAGATGGCCTTTGAGGGTCCCTTTCAGCTCAAACAACTCTGTGATATGGTTCCAAATCAGGGTGCCCGATTTCCTAGCTATCTGCATTTTACTGCTGATGTCCCAAGTGGAGCACACTGCAACACATCAAAAGCACTCTAGTCTTGCTCCCTATATATTTTTGACATGCTAGATTACCTCCAGATTCTCAACACTCTTCTTAAGCTGGCAAGCCTGAAGTTGGACTCGGCATTCCCAGTATGTCTGCAGTGCTGAGGTCAGGAAATCAGCACAACTGATCTCCTATTGTCATGTTCCCGGTTGCAAAGACAATCTCTACAGCGATGCTCAGAGAACAGCAACTCAGGAGGGCACAGATACACCCAAGCAGGAAGAACAGATGCTGACAGTAGTCTGGAAAGGATGGGGATAGGAGCCGCAGAGCGGTGACAATTCAGCTATGAAACAACACAGATAGAGCTGAGGCACTGAAAGCCTTCTGGTTCTCTGACAAAAGAAGGTGCATCCGCAGCCCAAAAGTTTGGAAGATGAGGCAGGGCACAATGCAAGGGGAGCAGACACTGGGTATACAGTGCTGTCTGTAGAGCATCTCCTACAAGGCACACGCAGCTTGCCTACCCAGGCCATCCTCAGCCTCAGTGACAATTCTACCTCTCCAGACAAGAAATTCCAGAAAAAAAAAAAACAACACTCTGAATTGGTGTTTCCAGACACTTGTCAGCAACAAAACGAGCTGAAGGAGTCCCTGCCTCCTCTCCTCTCCTCTCCCATTTGGCTGCACGTTACTCTTGCAGAACCATTCCCCAAGTCGTGCTGGCACGGTCATCTCCAAAGCAGGGCTGTGACTTGGATTAAAAAATAGCTGCAGAAATACATGACTGCACAGTGCAGGGAGACAAACTTACTCACTGACACGGGGGGAGATGGAAAAAGTCTAAATCAGTGCTGCTGCCAAGTGAAGTGTCAGTCAGACCACTGCTCCTCTATGCCAGAGCTCCTCGTCTGTACTCCAACTTAATTTTGTTTACAGCAATTAGATGAGTGAAGGCAAGAACCAGCACACTAGCATTTAACATGTATGGAGGGTACAAACTGTATTTTCCCCATGTTTTTAGACCCAGCGATTGGAGAGAAAACAAAAATTCTCAGCACAGGTGACTCACGGTGAGGACAGAAGAAAGATGTGCACAGAGCATTGTTGTCTTTGATCTGCTCTCATTTAGCACTCCCAGTCTTTTATCAAAAGCCTTCATGGGAGATGTGATTGAGAAAGCACAGGGTTAACTTGCTTCAACAAGTGAAAGTCTTCATTTCCTTCTCAGATGACACTATCTCCAAATACGAACAGAAAATCCATTTGCATCAACATTAGCTCCCTACATCATTAGCCCTTTGCAAGGCATTTGCATCAACATCAGCATCAGAGAATCTCAAAAAACTCCCCCCCCATGATGCTCTCTCCTAATAATTTTAAAATAATTTAAAACATCCATTTCCTCACTTTGCAACCCCTCCTGCTATTTCCACACACGCAGGCAAAAAATCCCTTCCTCGTGCCACAAAGATGGGCCCAGATGCCAGAATCAAACGTTCACTACGTATTCTCTTTAACAGCTCTCATTTAGTACGAGCAGGTGGTGAGAAGGAAGCAGAGCAAGAAGGAAGAGCCCTATTTTGGGTAAGGAAGCAATAACTGTGCTACTACTCTATTAAATAGCGTGAATGGTGGAAATCTGAATCATGCTTTTACTGTATGAATGGTTAATTTCAATACACTATTATGAACAGTGATCCTCTCCCTCTGCATCTCAAGACTGCAATCTCCCTAACAAAAAACCATACACCTGTTGAAAAAGAGCAGGATCCGAATCAGACGTGGTGGCAAGCACGAGGGATGCATTCACTTGAGTTCTGTTTTAGCCCTTCCTCCAACACTCAGGTTCTGGTCTCTAGGGCCCATAACACACTCCATAAAAAAAAATGAGCCCACTGAAAGCAATGCTTGAAAGAAAAAGGAAAGAGGCTGTCAGGCTGGAGTCTGGGATAAATTACAACTCCGTTTTTCAGCTTGCCTGAATGGAAGCACTTCTGACAATAAGAGCTGCCAAGACAAAACCCTAGCAAGAAAATGAGATAGTTAAGAGCGTGCCTATTCACCCTCAGATAGGTATTCCTGCAATGATAGAGACTACTTACCAAGGAAATTTCATGGCATATATTTAAGAGGGCTGGACTGCACAGCTGTGTGTACAACATCCCTTCCAGACAAGAATTAAGAGTTTCAACACTGGAAACAATCTCTCTGCTTCCTGCGAGCAGAGGGCAAGCTCTTATGCTAGTAGGCTGTGAGCATCCTCCAGAGCTGCATTTTTCAGAATGATCTTGCAAGTTTTTGCTGTTGAAACAAGTTGCCTTCTATCTTGTGTGGAATCTGTGTGTCCGTCCCTCTGGCTCTCGTGCAGGGGTGACTACAGTGGTTTCTGCCTGCACAGAAGGGATGGCTCAGCTGCTCCTCCAGCAGCTGCTGAACCATCACAAATTACAGCTTACTGCATTGAAGTATGTAGAAATTGGTGTCTATCTTAGTATGCAGGACTGCAAACCGTGATGGGTCAGCAGCTGCCACACAAACAGCTGAGCCAACCCCGCAGCAAGGATAGCAATGCAAGAGATGGCAAGAATGACTCCAGCAGCCCTTGGGTAAGGCACACTTGACTTAGTGTTGACCTCTGGTGAGTTACACATCTCTTGCTTCAACCTCTCTGCTGTAACTTGGGTAGTTCCTCTCCCACACACTTCCTAAGAATGGTGCTGCAAGGATGTGTGCACATGGCTATAAAAGAATGCTGCACATATTTGCATAATAGGTATTGCTGTTAATTAATTAAGCACTGCCACACACTGTTCCAACTGCTCCATTAAAAAAAAAAATTGATTGACCTGATAATGATACTCTTTGTTTTATAAAGGTGCTACAGATAAAAAAAATAAAATACATCACCTGATTATCTTTTTTTTTTTTTTAATGGCAAGAGAGGTACAGGAACCCTACTGGGAGAAAAAAATACAAATGTCACGGCCATGTGCTAACCTCTGCATTAGTGCCAGCCCCTAGAAACTCATCTGCAGCTAGTAGTTCCTGATATCACCATAAGATGCACAGCCTGCTCTTGCCATGTCATGCACATGCCTTCCTAGGGCACGTGAGATATTCTTATCAGCTCTGCTTAGCATTTTCTCTACTAGGTATTTTATCAGCCTCTGCTGTGTTTTCAGGTTTTGGTGTGCATTTCAAAGCTATTTTAGCCCTGCTGTCATCTGTACTGCTGGCGATACATCCTGGCTGCCACTGTCCCCTTCTTACACTATTAAGATGTCCAGTGGTTTCCCACACTGGTCTGCCCTCAGCCTCCACACCTTGACACAAAGCTACTCCCACTGCTCTCCCTACCAACCCACATTCCTTATTAGCAAGGTGTAATCATGGTATGAGGCACTTTCTAGGGTGCTGCTATCAGATTATGCATAGCCATCCCTCCCATTTACTCCCATCCCTTCTCACAGACAGGACATTGCTGCATTTTTCTCCAGCTCATGCCTCTCTTCCTCTCCACCCACTGCATGTCCCCTTCCTTTAGTTACACACTTTGTTGATGTTTCCATTTGCTAATGTTCTCATATGGAGAAGATGATGTGGATATGGGTTTCCCTTGTGCTTTTAATAGATTCCTGCCAGGCATTCATTTAATAGCACTACAAGATGCAGCATGCATCTGAAGTAGTCACAAAATACGCTGTAATACACGCAAACAGCACAGCCACCTGCTCCCTACAGCATCTGAAGAAAAACGAAGGTTGAGAGGTTACATGCTAAAATGTCATAGTTGAATTTCCACCTATTCAAATGCTCAGTGAAGCCTATAAATTCTTCTCCATATTTTTTGTGCATGGTATAGAAAAAGTAAGCACTGGAATCCCCTGGATTGTAGAGTTCTATCTAACTTGCAAAGCTGCAAACAATGCTTGTTGCCTAGCAGCAGCTGTGCTAGATGTGATTCCCCTGCCATCCCACCAGCCACACACCTGGAGCAGGTACTTTGCCTGGAGCACAATGTAAATGTGCTTAATGCTGCTTTTACTTCCGAACAAGAATATTTGTTCATACGACAAAACAAGATGATCATTTTGCACTGCATTTCAAATGCCACAAACAAATCCAATGGGAGTTATGTTTACCTCTCTCGTCCCCAGGTATTTTGCAATTTCCCTCCCTAAATCACTGACCTGCCTCTTTCTTCTCGGACTCCTAATCCATGAGTCAAACAAAACAACACAACACAACATCCCTATCTGCCTCCCCCAGATAAGGAAGGGTTAGGTAGCGCTGCAAGCAAGTTTGAACAAATAAGTGCTACACTTGCAGTCTGTTAATTAACTATTCAGAAGAGTGGGATTCTCTCTGCTTAGCTTAGCAGTAGTTTCTCTTCTGATGACTTGAGTGTTATATACTTGGAAAATAAAATTCTTTGCCATAAAACACACAAGCCTATGAAATGAAAAATACCTTACCTGCTCTTCACCTCTGATAACGATGTAATCACAGCTGGTTTACTGTTTAGAGGTGTACAACAGTTTTTGTTACAGCTCCCTCTCTCTCAGGATTGATATGTCAGAGATGAACTAAAGAAGGACTGCTCCTAGCTCCTATCAGTAGCTCATAGCTTATGCCTAGGCAATTTTTTGCATGAATGGGGAATGAAAAGAAGAATTCCTCTGCGTGTGGCCGCTGCCTCCCCTAAGTCAGTGCCTCGGAAAGAGCTGCAACAATGCTTTATGCAGCCAGATATGGTGTGGAATAAGGAAAGGAGAAAAACCCTGAACTGGACTTGGGAAACCATTGCTACAAAGCTTCTGTCACAGCAAAAACACCTTCAAGCTACCAGCAGAAGTCGCATTCCTATCGCACTGCCCCAGCACTATCAGTACCTTAAACACACAGTTACAAGCCTCCACGTGTCCCACAGCAGCCCAGCTTCTCCAGCACCCCCCCAGTGACACTAACCCTGCTGTGCAAACCCCTTTGCACAAACAGCACCTGGCTGCAAGGTGCCAACCTCTGTGGGCTGCTGCACAGAGATGCTGCCTGGGAAGCACGTGGCTAGAAATTAAAACCCATCTGCTGCGGTTCACTTACCCAGCTTGGAGGCCCCATCTGGTGGGTACTCCGGGAACTGGCCCTCGGAGGGCACGCTCACCGTGCGGCGCAGGCAGCGGCCTTTGGTGGCATCTTGAGGCTCCTGCAACCCCTCGGTGGGCACCTGAGGGGAAAAAATGCAGACAGCTGTTAGCCTGCAACCCTGCCGAGAGCATCACTTTCCAAACAGAGTATTAGTAGCAAACAAAAAGAGAGCATTCATCTGGAATCGCAGAACAGTTTGGGTTGGAAGGGACCTTGAAGCTCACCTAGCTCCAGCTCCCTGCTGAAGGCAGGGCTGCCACCCACATCAGATTCATACTGAAGGCTGTAAAAGATGCATGAGACACTGCACTATTTCAGAAGCTACACTGCCTCTCACAAACTGGTTCTGGCATTTCCTGACTTTCATGCACTGAGCATTAAAAATGACCTTAAGAGAATGCTGTTTGTCACTATTGCCAGCCTATTTGTCTCCTTCAAACAGTGCTCATTTTTAAAAATACATTTCCCAAATCGCCAGCAGTTAACTCTGCTTATGGCCACTCTCTTTGTTGGTACATATTTACAGCAGCTCCTTTGCTAAACGATCTGAGGTCAAACAGAGTAATTTTGTGAAGTTTATGCTACACTCATTCAATGAAAGGTCACAGGTTAGATTTTCATCTGGGTTTCATCTGGAGACACCACTTGGTCTCTCTTTGGCACACACTCTGTTCTTCACAGCACGTTTCTGGAGGGATGCAGCACACCCCAGAAGCACTGAGGTGCTCAGGGAACTCATTGAACCTACACTACGCCCACACCTATGCAGCTCCTGTGGGGTAGACTTCTCCACCATCCAACTTTTAGCTGAGAAATTCACGCAGTCCCTTTTCTTTTAAGTGCCCTCCTTCAAGTACCTTCGCTCTCTTTCTGGCACAGGATGACAGAAACATTCTTTTAATCCAGCGAGGTGAAGGGCTGGCTTGAAGCACCCTGCTAGCAACGTGTAAGAAGGGTGACAGTGGCCAGTAGGACAGCCTAGGGGCAGGGACAGCTTCCAGGGCCAAGGAGGAGGTTGGTGGCTCAGCCCACGCTGTCTCTTGCGTCCTTGGGAAAAGCAAACAGGCCGCAGCACACTGCAGCAAGTGCCAAAAGCAAACCGACCGCTGCATACCAGAGATAGGATTTATCTTCAGAGAGGACCTGAGCCATTAGCAGGAAGACTGCTAATGTTTGTCTGTAATGTCTTGGGCTGTAATGTCTGAGGGCTGAGGTCCTGCCCCTAAGCCACAGCACCCTCTTGTACTCACCATCCACCCGGACCAGGAAAACGTGGCTGGGTTGCACACCAAAGGAGGGGCAGTGGTGCAGTAACACTCATCTGGTGCAGAACAGTCCTCACCAGAAAAAGACTGCTTTTGTTACAGTGCCTTGAGAAACACCTGATACTGTTATTTCACTAGGGAATTCTGCAAGCTGCATTAGGAGCAATACTGCACCAGGACTGAGGTGAACCACTAAGCATGACAAAGTCAGGCTCGAGCAGCACTTCAGGATGCCAGCAGGTTTTTATGCAGTTTTGCTGCCCTGCTCTTTGACCTGATGAGCCTTCAAGCAACTCTGGATGGCCCAGCCCTGCTCTGGCTTGCTGACAATCCTGACAACCCTGACCATGTTTCACTGGTGATTTCCAAAATGTAACAAGGGCAGGTTCACAGCTCAGGCTTTCATCTCTCAAGCAGCATCACAGCTCACCTGCTGCTGAACACGCTTCTTAAGTATAAACCTTGTTCCTGGGATTTCTAGTATGATGATGGAGAGATTTCAGATGAAACAGAGGAACAGCATCACAAGCATTTAATGCCACTTAGAGTAAGCTGGGAGCTTTAAAAAAGAACAGAAGTAGGCAGAAAAGAGCTTCTCCATTGCAGACAGATTTTTTTTCAGACTGGAAAGACCAAAAAACTTGAAAATTCACAGCCTCTTCTGAATTAATAATTGGGAAGTTTGGAATCACACCAACAGTTACATAATGATAAATCTCTTCACTTTAGTTTTTGCCTTCCTTGAGAAAGTTAGAAGCTGGCTAAAATCCTGACTCAAGAATCCACTTTAAAAATGTTGATAAGTATTTCTTGGGGACCTTGGGATACAAGTAATTAAACTCATTTGGTAATTGAAACAAATCTTATGCCTGAGTTGAGCTTCCACAAACTCACATTTATGGGCATACTGGATTAGCGGTACCAAAAAGGTGAGGCCTGGGGTGTGGGGGAGAAAAGGGAAGAGCCCGTCAGAGCCATCAGAGATTTGCATTTGCAGCTGAATGCAAAACTGAAGGATTCTGCAGGACAGCAGCCAAGTTACAGACAGTGACTAACCCAAAAGCAGCCGGAACCCAGATGTCCTCATTTGTCACATCCCTCATGAAAGCGCTGTACAATGGGTTATCTATCAGAAACTGCTGATCAGAGACACTGACTCATTCCCTTTTCCTGTTTCAATGCCTCTGTTTTTGCAGGCACCCTACATGGTGCCTTCTAAAGAAGTGGGTGCTCCCAGCTCTTGCCTATGGAACAGGTTTCACCAACGCTGAAAACATCCACACTCCTGACAGTGGGAAACTGTCCTCCTCATATAAAAAAGAAACACTGATTTGTAAGTGAGAATCAGCCTAGACCTGTTCTCCTAGTCTTGGAAGATGCTGCTAGGTGTTGCCACACCACAAGATGTTCTAGTAATTGCACATCTGTCACTCAAGCCTCCTTATTTGCTAAGTCGTCCCTCACGCCCCTACAGGTGCTCATTTTCTTTCTACTTACTTTTTGGGTCTCAGTCTCTTCCCCTCATTAATAATCTTCATTCTGCAATCTCACCTATTTCATTTTATGAAGCTGATGAGCTGACAAGTAATTAATATTTACCTACGCTGCACACAGTGATACTCTCAGCCTATTTTTGTCTAAGTAATTACAGATATTTTTGGACCAAGTTGGACCAAATTTCTCTGATTCCCAACCTACTGTTGTGCTTGCATAGCGCCAGTCTGTCTGCACACATTGCCCAAACCGCCTTGTCAATAAATCTATGTGGGAGTGGGCAGAGGGGGTGCTACAGGAAAAGAGGTTTCTTAATCCCTGGTTTACTTTTATTCTGTTCTCTCAGCCTTAAAATAAAAGGCCGCACAATGCATGATGATTTTAACTGAAAGAAAGCCAATTTAGCAGTTATTCGAAGCAATTACGACATCCTTTCTTTACCTCTTCACATGTTGTACATGTTTTCCTACCTTTCCACACATGCTTGTATAATGATTCTACAAAGTACCGTAAACATCCAACATTTCCGTTCCCTTTCAATTCCACATGAGCTGAGCTTTCTTAGATTCCTGTTCTGTGAAAGAACAAAGCAGATGCACAGAAAATCCAAGGAGATGCCTCGGATGCCCCGCACCACGTTTGCACTACGCCAGCTTTCAGATGACACACGTGCTCTGTGCAGCTGGGAGGGCACTGCTGTTAGCATCTCTTCCTTCTTCCCTCCCACCCATCCCCTTACTGATGTGTATCATTCTGTTCCTCACGTTGCTTCTAAGATCCTCGTCAACAGCCCAAAGAATCTGACCGACCTGCTCTATCAGCAGTTTCCACGTTCAGAGCAGGAACCTCTCCATCTCCCTGTTGCCTCACTTCAGGTTAAGAAAAAACATGCACCAGGATCACCCTTCCAACAATTTCACTCCAAATATCATTTAACTCCGAGAATCCGTTTTCTGCATTTTGTGCTCTCCCCATCCCTTCCTTTCCTCACACCTTTAACCCCTTCCCTTGCTTAGGAAGGTGGTATCCGGGATCCCACCCAGGGGCTCTTTCCCATTCTCCTACACACTTCATCACTTAGTTCTTCCCAAGCTCACAGGCCTCTGTCCTCTCCTGCCTAGAGAGCCCATGCCACGGGGCCTTTTCCCTCCCAGTGAGTCACCAAGCATAAGGCACCACGCTGCTGCCCTTCCCCAGGAAAGCTGTGAGGGATGCCTCTGCTTGGGAAGCATTAAAGCTGCAAATCCAGAGCATCAGCTCCATGCCTCAACCAGCATTTCTACCAGTGTAGCTGTTATATTTCTTTAAGGGCTTGCACGTACACTGCTGTATGTACAGATTTCTAGATGAAAACAACCTTTTATTTTCCCACAAGCACTCGTGCCTGCTAGGAGTTCCCTATTCCCCTTCACTTAGAGCAGTCCCAAATTACTCTGAAATCAGAACGGCCAATCTGTCTCTAACTTCTGAAACAAATCAGATTATCAGCATGTGGAGTCACACCTGCACCAAAGGCATGTCTGCCTGGCTCATCTGCACAAGTTATTTCTCATTGTGATATTGCTGGCAGACTCCTTTGAGAGCACGTTACAAAGGTTTCCTTTACTATACTTAAAACCCACGCTGCATATGCCCCAACGTGGAATTTCTCCAGCTTCTGGGAGAAAACAGGCAAAAACAAAGTGCATTTAAATACCACATGTAATGACTTCACATCAGCGATGCTTCAGAGTTCCCATATTTACTCCTCGGGATCTAAGCAAGAGGCTCATCTGACTCCCGGCAAAATGTTTTAACTGTAAGTGGTAAGGAAAATTAACAACCCTTAAGAGCATGGTTACCACCTTCAGATAATTATTGCTGATATGAGCCAGTGTTTTTTTGTTTTTTGTTTATTTTTGTTTTTTGTTTTTTTTCCAATTATGCTCCTTAATGCATCTCTTAGTGAGATGCATCCTTTTAGCCCAGCTCTGCTGGTATAGCACAGCTTTAGGAATACTTCTGATGTCCTTAAGTCTCTTCAGGAGATACCTTAATTCCTTAGGTGACATTCCTGTCAGACTAGAAAAAAGAATTATGTAGTAAACAAACATTATGATATGGGTCTTCAGTTTTCCCTGCATTTGATTATCTCTCCTACAGATTAACATTGATGCTGTTCCATTCTAATAACTCAAGTCGTCCTCTAAACCTTTTCCTCCCACTCTCCCCACGCAGGGAAATGCTTCAGCACACCTAATCAAAGCTCAAGATGGATAATGCTTAGTGCTACACCGGGAACAGGTCTCATGCTCTCAGCTTTCAAAGAATCCAGGCCATTTCCAAATGCAGGAAACCATGGTATTAGAATCAAAGTCACAGACTTTTATATACAATAAAGTCTACTTCAATAATCTGAAATCGTTCCTACTTTATAGCTCCTCCTGAAATATTTAAAAGGCAAATCTATAGCAGAGTAATTAAGCAAACAAACCTAGGAACATTATCAACTTCTCAAGCTCCTGTATTTGCGAGAGTCTGTAGACATTAAATATAACAAGAAAAACCATACTGTGGTGTATGCTTGAGAAAGGGCTTATCACCATTCGTTTGCTCACAATGCTTCAGACAACTAAAATATGCCTATTCTTTAACCATATTGACATGACCTTCATACCAAGGCACAATGCCAAGTCCTACATGCTACATACGCATACACACAGTAATTTTATAATTAAAGCAAAGGTTGCAATAGCTTTGAGTTTTCCACGCCAAGGGCCACTCAATCCTGTTTGCTAGATTTAGCAAGAGAGAAGGCAAACCCTTGTCTTAAACAATTTACCTTCTGACAGCAGCAAAATGACTGCAGAGCATGAAGGTTGCACTCTTCCTCTGTTCTGCACTCCAACATAGGCACCAACAGAACACTTCTGCAAGCTTATGTCTGCACTGATGTGAAGTTTAGGTAGCCACAGTGGCTTTAGCTACCATTAAAAACAGAGCTAGCACAGAGAAATGCAGTGGCAGGCTGAAATGCTGGGCCTAAAACTCAAGAAGGGAGCAGTGGATGCACACATTTTGTTCTGTGCAACACCTAGGCCAGCTGCTTTGTAACTCTGCATGCCATGCCAGCTCTCTGCACAGAACTGGTTAGCTCTCCCATTCACACACTCGATTTGACTTGTGAGCAGCTAAAGAAAAAGAAAAAAGAAAAAAAAAGAGAGAGGTGAAGAAAGCTGCCTTCCCGTGTTACCACGGAAGGCCGACGTGTGTTCTCTCACCTCCTTCTCCCTGTTGAGCAGCACCAGCTGGCTGTCAGTCAGGATGCAGTACTTCCTCTCCCATGTCGTCGTCTCGGTGTAGGGGGACTGGCCGCAGGACAGCCTGTGCGTAGGTGGTCCTTTTACATCTGTGAACACAGAATGGGGATCTTAGCGTCATTAGCCTGTCTCATTAGCTGCCCTCCTTCAGCTCCCTAACTCTGCAGCAGAGCAGCGAGCTGTACTTAACGTCAGCACGTTAAAAGACAAACTGCTAATCTTGGGAGGCGCAGTGGGGAAGGCAGTGCAAGGCACACCATGAATACGTACATGTACCTACAGCACAGTTATGGAAATAGCAATACCTGAGAAGAATACGAATGCTGTTGGCGAAGACTGAAATGCAACCAAAAGCAGAGTGACAGCCTGCACGCAAACTCTGCTTCTTTTTGAGGAACACAGACCCTGGATGTCCTCTGCATCTTAATAAACCTATGTGAGACTGAGGGCAGAGAGACACGGGAAGGGAGGTTGAGAGCAAGGCAGGAGGCACGAAGAAAGGAGGGAAATCTCAGGGGGATGGCACTGAATTGGGAACGGCTGCCTGGCATCTTTTCAGCAGGGAAGCCGTCAGATTAAATCGTGACAGACAGCAGTCTCCCAGCATTTCTATCCAGCCACAACCACCGCGGTGACAAGAAACCAAAAAGTCAATTTGCCTCAAGACTCTCAGCCTTGAGCTCCACAACTCGTTGTGCCTCTCGCTATGGGAATTTTCCTCCGGGACCAGAAAGGAGGATGCAGACAGAAGCGTGGCAGCTGTGCAGGTGGCACTGGTGAGCAGGTGAGCCCCGAGCCAGAGCTGCTAGGCAGCCGGGCACACCGACTGCGACCCGGGCAGCTCTCCGACCCAGCTCTGGAGCTTGCTGAGCGACTGCCAGCGGGATAACACTGCAGAAAGCAGCGCTGCCCCATCGCACTCGCTCTGCAGGAAGCCAACAGCCCCCCACGTATTTTAGGAACCCGTAAGGAAAAAACGAGTGCTGAAATCCTGCTCAAAGACTTTCACAGCTTTCGCACGCGGCTAAGCACAATGCCTGCCGTATCTACTGCGTGCATTCACCACTAGAGGCCACTGAATCCTCAGGCACCCGCCGCCCGCAAGGGAACCCACGTTCCAAATCCCACCTCGTCACTAACAGAGCTGCGACATCTCCGTGCTCTCCACCTACTCACAGCAGCTTTGTCTCAGGGCCCACTTGGAAAGCTGGAGAATTAAGCTGCAAAGCGGCTCTCGGTACGCAGTTCCCTGCTCACGTTGCGTTAGGGTTTTGCATTAAGATTTTGTGGTCGCTCAGAGGACTACCTGAAGCGTGCAATGCAATACCTTTAAGCAGGAAAAGGCACAGAACGGATGACTCTGAATAACAACTGAACTGAAATCTCTCTTTGTTTCCTTGCTGTCAGGTAGGACCATTCAGACAAGGAGGGATGCTCAGAAGCAGGCCCTGCACCACACCAACCAATGCTTGCTTTCCAGCAGCCACAAGCAGCACCGCACAGGTCCGGCGAACCCAAATGTCTGTGTAGGCAAAAGCAGGGCTTGGGGAAGCCACCACGGTCCCTGCGCAGCCTCCGGGTGCTGAAGGAGCCCAAGCGAGGAGCAGCAGGCCGACAGAATGAGGAAAACCTCAGCCAGAAGCATGCAACAGATGCAAAGCCCAGACCTTGGGATGCAGTCCTTTTGGGTAGAGAAGCAGAAAATCGGGGGAAAAGGGATGGAGAAGTGGGGTAAGGGAGCAACCTGCTTTGGGGCTGCCTTTCTCATGACACTGCAAAACCCTTCTGAACCACCAGCTCCAGCATACAGCCTACTACACTCACAGCCTGCCCAGCCCCAGAAGACTTTTGCATTATAACTTCTGCTAACTAGAGGCTTTGGCACCGAACCATCCAATCGATCTACGGGCTGCACAGAAGGATTAAAGAACAGAATGGCTTCTTCCAACTGCAGTAACAGCTCCCGGACTTCAATGAGTCATTGGGTGCAGCAGGCCAGCCTCGGCTCCCTGCCAAGCAGGCTGGCCGTGCTGGAGGAGCGCTCTGCAGACTGCTGGCAGCACAGCGTGCCACCTCGGTGTCTGGAGCTGTCAGTCACTGCTGGAGCACGCTGCAGCTTTCATATCTCGTGTGTTAGCGACCTTCCGAACGCATGCCAGGACACGGCCTGGCAGCCCTGCAGGCTGACCGAGGCTGCCTTCCCAAGCAGAGCAGTGACTGGTGGTAAATGACCGTCCAAAGCATTGGATACCTCTGGTTCTCTCCCCTCTCTGATGCTGGAAGCCCGTCTTGCAAAGCACAGGGAGCTGAACGCGTAAGGTGGCTGCCGGCAACAACCACAGGCTTCAATGCACTCATACCTAGCAGCCTGCCCCATTTCAGTCCTTCCCTGCCTGAGCAGCCAACCTCTGCCAACAGCTATAACTTCAAACCTTACCCTGAAATACTTTACAAGTTCAAACTGAAGACTCCTAGGGACTTTGCACAGTATCACATATACGCTCGGTTGCTTCACAAAGCCCATTTTGTTTCCCAGATTTCTTCATCATTGGTTTTCACTTTATATTCTTGGCCCTAACGTGAATGCAATAAAACCCACCAATCTCTGCCACTGATGCCCCATAAAACTGATTTAGCAGCACTGATCCGATCACTAAGGGGAGGTAACAGCAAGAAGTCCACATGTATCTGGGATTGCTTTAGGGAAAGGTTGAAAATCATGGAACTGTTTGAGTTGGAAGGGAACCTTAAAGGCCATCTGGTCTGAGTCCCTGCACTGCGCAGGGACACCCACAGCTCCATCAGTGTCACAGCCCATCCAACCTGACCTTGGTAGCTGCAGGGATGGGGCACCACCATCTCTCTGGGCAACTTGTGCCACTGCCTCACCATCCTTCTTACACCTTTATCAAGGCTGCCTTTTCTCACTTTGGGGTTATGCTCTTTCATCTCATACAACACTATTGGTTCATACAATCTTGGGTGTTAGAGAGTAAATCACTGATGAATGTACTAAAAGAGACACGGGAGGAGCAACTGAGAGCCCTGAGTCTGCAGGTGTTTGGGTGGGATGGGCTCATGCAGCCACACACCTGGGCATGCAAGCACTGCTGAGAGATACGCTGTTCTGGTCTGATGCAAACCTTCTCCTTCTGCATCGCTACAATGAGGCATTCAGGAAGGCAGAATCAGTTAGACTACACACAGGATGAAAGGTCATGCCTTATGTGCCTTCAAATGCTAATATCAATTAAGTAACAGCTTGGAAGAAATCCCCTTCCCTGTCCCTGCTCCCTGCTGCACCGCTGCCCGCCTGCCACATCCGACACAGCTGAAGAGCTGAAACTGTGCCGTTTTTCCTCGGGGCTCTGAAATGCCATGAGGCATGTTATAAATATCCACAAAGCTCCCATTCTCTCAGCCAAATGACAACTTGTACCTTATTATTAACTACAGAGCTTATAAAGAGAAAAAAGGGGGGGGGGGGGGGAAAGGGAAATAGTCACACTGCAATGCATATCGAAAAGAGGTGTTGATTGGTGCTGGGAGAAGGAAGATGGAAAGAAGGAGCCAGCGCCAGGCTGATCCTACAGAGAGGGAAAAGGCAATTTATGAAAACTGATGGCAGTTGAGGGAGTAGTTCCCATCTGATAGCACTGGTGCATTACTGAATCTTCCACTGCAGCTACACAACAACCAAACTTCCAAATGCATTCACGAGTGGAGAACTCTTTCCAAAATGCAGGATTGGAGAATTATTTCCACGCGATGTCAAACGTTCCAGCAGCATTGAGTCCCCAGCAGCTCTGCCACTACCAGAAGGGGGGCATCTTCTCTTCAGAAGTGAAAAAGACAGAATTTGCAAAAATCGGGCCAAGTAATCTACATTAAAAGCAACAAAATGACATAATTCACATCTTTGGCTTCTTTTGCCAAAAAGCACTCTCCCTGCTATCAATAAACACAGAAAAGCAAACCTCCAGCCCAGCGATGACAAGAGCACCCCTGGCATGAGTCAAAGCCCCTTTTCTGAGCCAAGCTCTTCCTGTGGTGAAACTGAGGGCTTACTGAAGTACTTGCCAAATGTTCATCGACTTTATTAGGGTCTGTATTCTGCTCCTCGTGTTTCCAGCACGGAGCTGCCAAGCAGCTGAGTAACTAACGGAGCAGCCAAGCTTGAATGCATGGAAGATTAGAAGGAGCCCTAACACCTCCTGACAACAGGTCTACCCACCCGGTGTCAGTGTTTCCATGATGGTTTATGTACTTGCCATAGAGACTGGACTCAGAGAGCTGCAGGTAAATGCTGTTGTCTGAGATCAAGACTCAGACCCACACGGATCCGCACGGGCAGGCAGCTCAGGTTGAATAATCATCAGCTGGAATGTTTATCAGGCTGCTGAACAGGAGCTGAAGCTTCAATTGCTACTGATGTGAAGCTTCCTGACAGACAAGGGGCAATTAAGAGGCTCTAACTGAACCTGCCCTGTCTCTAGAAGGTGATGGAGGTAGTGATTCAGTGGAGACACGACAGGAAGGGAAGCGCGCCATGTCCCAACATGCCATGCTCCTTAAACCTACACTTGGTAGGAAGGCAGGATTTCTGCAGAAGGAGTCACCAAGGCAAGTCAAAATAAGCAGCAAAGTCATGTGACATAAAGCTGTGTGTATCTGTGGCTATTTCAGACTGTTACACACCATTCAGATGAAGGTCTACAAGATCTGGATCTAATGCACAGCAGAGAATTTGAGAACAAGCCCAGGCTCCAGAGCAGCCCTACTCAGTGCAAGGGGACAGGTGACCTCACGGCACGCACTGAGTGCTGCTACGGAAGGCATGGCCAGGCAATTCCACACTCTCTCCTGCAAATAAATACATACAGCTTTTGTTTACATTTCCTATTTCACCAAGCTTGACTCCCAGCTTGAAGCTATGCTTCCTAGTCGTGCTTGTGACCCAAGCAGACTGCATGCATCTTCCCATCTGATGATGGAGACTGATCTGAGAGAAGGCAGGGAGGCTCATCCCCAGGCAGACAGCCACCATGATGCCCTCACAGAGAACACAACACTCATGACTAACCAGGCAACACTACAAAAGATATCAGCACATGCTACGTGTGCTAAAGCAGAGACTCACATGCTACCAAGCAAGAGAAAACATGAGGCTCCTAGGGGCAACAGCTTCTCTGAATCACAACACTAATAGAGATATGACCAGAACACATTAGAGAAATGAAACTTGGTTTTGTCAATTTATTTGAAATCACAGCATGGGCAGTGGCTGCAGGTCTTCTAGGAAATGGCTTAGGTACTGTGAGACGGAGCATGACTCACTTCCCCATCTCTATCACTGTAGCACAGCTCTGACACAGCAAAGAAGTACCTACATTTTCACAGCAGGTGGAAGACCTCTGTAATGAAGGTGGTGCGATTTTAAGCACAGAAAGCAAGAGCAGACCCTTTAGGATAAGAAGCATGCTGTTTGTGTAGGATGTTATTAGAGGGAAACATCCAGTGTGAATTCTCTGTTATATTTAATAGTAGCATACAAGCTTCAGTGCACAGGCAAGACCTTGATTCAGCTCAGTGCAGTTGTTCTCTTCCAGCAGCTGCACGTAGCAGTGCCCAGATTCTTCTATGGAAACCTAATATCAAGAGGTAGGAGGCAAGGAAAGCTTAGCAAAGCCACCAGATTTCAGGGACCACAAAAGCTCTCCCACCAACTGGGTAACGCCAAAGCACTACCTGGAAAATCCATTCTATGAAGAATAAAGCTGTAAAATGTTTAAGTAGATGAGAAAGGTATTTTAGAAGCTGGCAGAACTTACAAACAGCACCACGACTTTCTCAGATTCCAATGCACTTGGCACAAATTCTTTACAAGATCGTTAATCCTTCTAGCATTGGCCAATCTTGCAGTAGTACCCATTAACTTTCTGCTACTCTTTTATTGATCAGGCAAAGCCTAAGAACTGCTTTTCCTTTATCCCGCTGGAGAATCTCATCAGCCAGACTGTTAGAAAGGTTGTTCAGCCAGGTGCAGTTGACATGCCCCATACCCTAATAGAAAGCATCACAACAGCAATCCATGTGCCAGGTGTGAGCTTCCCCTTCCCTACCACCAGTGCACCACCTCTAGGTGAAGGATTCTCTTCACGCTTCAAGATGAGAATGCTGGAGGTAGCTGCTGCTCACTGTTTAGACATGGAATTTGGAGCGTTCTCCCTCCAGCTGCTGTAAAGCTGTGGTGGGATCTGCAGTGGGGCGGAAGAAGGCTTGGCTTTCCAGCTCTGAATTCCCCAAGCACAGCAGCCTCACCTCAGCACAGGGACAACGTGACTAAATCTAGAAGGCTGAAGAGTTAGCATCAAAGTTTTACCCGGCAAACCAGAGCTACAGGCCGGATTCTTCAGTTTCCTAGAGACGTTTTGCATTAAAAAGGAAAGATTTTTACATGGGAGAGGCTAAGGCATCAGATCAGTGAATGTCTAATGATGCTGAGAGCCAGCCAAGGCCTGTCTCCTTTGCAACAAAGGAAAGAAAAACCCCAGGATGGTACAGCTTAATAAATCTAGCATCCTCCAGAAGGATGAGTTCTCGCTGCTTCTCCTCCTGCTGACATCACTCCTACCCCCTCACTCCTGCACTGTGACTTGTTTGCAGAGATGCAGCAGGCTGGCTCACCCAGCCAAGCTCCCAGCCGGCTGATTTTCTCACTCCCCAGTCAGAACATCTGCCCTATGCTGGCAACATCACCATTTTGCTCATCAAAAACTCAGTAATTTTCACACTGGGGCTGGGCGTACACTATGACACAAGCCAAGATTTCCACTCTTGTTCCACTATCACACACACAACTCAAAAATCAAACCTTCCCAAAACACACACTACCAGTGACACAACACTCAGCCCCTAATGAGAGCATCCCCAGCACCAGAGCCTCAGCACAAGCCCTAGAGTGCAAATGCAGTTTGGCCAACGAGGAGACAGCCACGAGATCTGAGATCTCACTGAGATTTTCCTTTTCAGAAGGAAAAAAAGAATAAAAATCATGAGACATTCCAAAAAAAGAAACCACAAGTCTTAAAATCTTACGAGTTGTTCAGCTAGCAGATGCTGAGTGCGCCAACAGTTCGAAGCTCTCCTGCAAGTCCTAAAAATGAGAGCTAAGGAGCTAGCAGCAAAAGCAAAATTAGGCATAAAGCTAAAATCGGTCTGGCAGGGTAATTCTGATTAGAAAGCAGAAAGCTGCACCAGTTTGCTGTCACCGTGCAAAAGGTGTGGAAGCTCTTAATAGCAGTTTAAAGCTGCCAATTAGCTTGAACACTGCTGAGCTGCGCTAAGCCTCTTACACTCCACACAGCCTATCACTAACCTTGCGGAGGGTAATCGAGCCTTCTCTCCCCTCTGCTCCTTTTCTCATACATCATAGCCAGGTTTGTGAGAGAGAGCGTGGAAGATGAGTGTGCTGAGACAAGTTAGCATCTTCTCTGATGGCTCCATGCCAGAACCCCAAAGCATGCGGTCATTGATGCGCATCGATGGGTGGAACCAGGAAACACAAGGTGATCCTGGTGGGAACCTTAGGAAACGCTCAGGTGAGCTCCGGGCTCAGCCCAGCCTGCAAACAGACAGCTCCTGGTAGGGCTTGGGCAATCCCATGACATCACCCGCAGAGAAGCTGCGCTCCGTGGAAAAAAACAGCTTGGTTCCCAGGGTAGTCAGCAGGGCTGCAAACCTCCTGTGGCCGCTGAAAGCCATCGCCGTGACCCTGCCTGCAATACTGAGCAGGTTTTCCTTCCTTCTCATTCAGTGCTCATTCTTTGTCCAGGACCAGGAGTCTTTGCTCCTGAATATTAAGTATGTGTTTCTTTCGATTAAATCCCACTTGGCCTACAAAACGCTTTGGAACCTCAAAACAGAAATGGATATTACAAACCTGAAGAGAGGATTATAAAAGATTACATGCCCTTATTACCGAGTTGCCAAGTTCTGAGAAGATTCTCAAGTGACACTTCTCCCTAAAGCAAGGAGAAGCTTTCGTGAGAGCTTTAGGAAGCGGGAAATGAAGAACAGCAGAAAAGTTAATTATTCTTGGGAGAAAAAAAATCTGCAGTTTCTCCTCTTAATTAATGTAAGATCCTTTTCTCACCCAGCTCAACACCCTTCCCCCGTTCTGCTCTCTGTAATGCTTACTCTCACCCACCCTAATCTGCACCTCGCAGTCTCTCCAGCAGCAAGCAGTCTGCTCTGGTTGCTCTTGCATCTTTATTCCTTGCAGCCAGCCTGCAGCACTGCAGGAAGGAGGCTGAGGAGAAGCATCCTGAACCTAAAAAGGACTTGGCCCAAGGCAGCTTTGGAAAAAGAAAACAAAGTATTTGAAAAAGAATAACCCATTTAAAAGCAAAGACTTTTCAGTTCCTGCTTGTTTTTTGGTTGCATAAGATTATAATGTACCTGTGGTCAAAGCTAGAAATGCACGCAAACACAGCTTTGTTCCCCACCCTTGCCAGCAAGGCACCAACCAGCAGACACTCACTGCCTGGCGTCACCACCCTTTTGCCTCATTCTGGCAGGTAAAGAGGAGGTGGGTGTTGGAAGAGGAAAGGCAGAGGAGCACTGCTGTGAAGATGAGAACAAGCCATGGGCACACACAAGCTTGTAGGAGAGCAACCATGCAAGTTCAAGTGGAGTAACTGGAAACAAACACAATCTCGTTGCCTTCCACATGCAGATTGTGTTATACAGCCTTCAGCGTTCCTTCAGAAAAGAAAAACAAGGCATCCGTTCAGCCATTGCCACTGATTTGAACAATTTCCGCCCCAAAACTGATTTCTCAAAGCAGTATCAGGATTGCTGAACTCCCTTCTCTTTAACAGCACCTCTGCAGAAACACAGCCTCTGTGGTCTGCAAAACCAGCCTCTATGTAGCTGTGGTTTTTGCGATGGGAGAAAAGAGTAATGGGGAAAAATAATCATCACAAAGCCCTCAGCAGGATGCTTTTCCAAACCTAGGAGCTCTGAATGCTCGGTCAGCCTGCCAGCACAGTGTTGAATCCATTGCAAATAACGTGAATCCCACACTTAACCCAGTACAGAGAAGGAATGATGCATGCCACCTCTTTCTCCATCTCTTCACTTGTGTGGTATGCAGGTGTATAAGGCCAGCTTCTCCTTGTAAATGAACCCAGGAACTGAATCTGTTTCTGGGGAGGGAAAGCTGGCTCTGGGATAAAAATCCACTTTGGTTCAACATCAGGAAGCCACAAGCAATTTGATAGAGGGCGATTTCTTTCTTCTTGTCTCCTCTTGGCCATGCTGAAGGAAAGTAGCTGAGAAGAGGCAGCAGGGGATATAGCAGCGCCAGAGCAGAGAAGCTGCAAGTGCTGGGATAGCCCAGTGCCAGGGGAGGTGCTGGGCTCAGTGGGACACCTTAGTGGTGCTGGGAGCAGCAATCCTGACATAGCACCGAAGCAGGAGGAGCAGGTTTACTGTGCTGCTGGAAACGCAAACGAGTGTGATTAATGCATCCTTTGATGATGGTCTAGCTAATTAAAGGGGATCCGTAGCTGGGATGCAGTATTTCAGGTATTAGGCACGCTGGGTTTTCCCTCCTTGTAACGTTCCTTCTCTCTCAAGCAGGCTGGGCTGCCTTGAAGAAAGGGAACCCCACATCCTCCTCCCAAAGCTCCCATCACAGCGCCCACACCACTCCTGTTCCATCCCCAACGCCTGCAACGCACCCAGCACACGCAGGGTCTAAACCTTTTGCTGCTCGCTTTGCTGATTTCTCTGATGCTGAGCACTAATGCCACAAATCCCTTAAGCACGAACACGCACTCTTCCCCAAATGTTTTTTCACATGGACAACCCAAAGCCCCCATGACAAATCCCCTTCCAGCAGGGTAAAACTGCTGCTGCTCATCTCCAAAATCCTCGAAGCAGGCCGAGTGAGCAAAAAGTTCTTTCCTCCAGCAACACTAAGCAGAAATTTATAGGTCACAACCTCTCCAAAACAATCCTGATAACATCTAATTAGCTGCCCTGCTGTGCAACTGCATTTTGTAACAGCAAATCCGACCGGACTGTGAGGGCAAAGGGAATTTCTACTTGAACGTGATGGTTTTCATCCAGTTAGGAGACCTGTTTCACTTCACTGCTTTGCGGGATTCCCCAGTGTGAATGATCAACAGAGTGGTTTATGAGTTACTGCTGAAATCCATGGCACTGCTATCGGGAAACAATTACAGGGCAGCACGGATTTATCCTCCTCATTTCTTTTTAAACAGCAATACTAGGAATTCTCCCTGCTGCCAGAAGATGGGTGGAGAAGGTAAGAAAAGTTCACATCCCCCAGGGACTCTGCAAGAACCAACTCGGACAATACCTTGAGAAGCGTTTCCTTCCAGCTACTGTAGATAGCTGTCCTTAACATGCCTTTACCAGGCAGCCAATTTTCCACCGCTGAGTACAATGAGATTTCAAAACACGCACTGAATGAGAGCATAAACAGACACAAACATCCACTTAGTGATATAACAAAAGAAAATACAGGGCAGAAACCCGAGCATCTCTATGTTCTTCCATATCATAAAAGAGCTTGGCACGTTAATCGCCTTTCATTCCTCCTGCAGGTGAGGCAGGCAGACCCCAGGCTGGCAGCACGAAGCCAGAGCACTCGCAGCACATCTGAACACCCTTCGCAGACAAACAGAGGAGAGGCAGCGCCAAGGAGTGCTGGTTGGGGCACAGCTCTTTTTGCTGTGAGTTTTAGGGCTGCTATGGGCAGGCAGCGCTGCCTGCACATCCCTGGAGCCGCGTGGTACCCTGCCCCCAGCCCCCGACGGATGTCTAACTTATTTTTGCAAATCTCTGGTGATAAAAACCATGCATGGCATCTTGCTCATTTCCTCCTTCCTACTCAGTTTGCCAAAAACTTGGAGCTCTGCTTTCCCCGCCACATCTACAGAGCAGTACTGTTTGTTCTGCTGGCAGCGACCAACGATGATAATGCACCTCTCTTTTCTGTGTAAAATCCTCTTTAATAACAGAACAAGACACAAAAATGATATTTTGTTACCCAGTTTTGCTAGCCCTGGAGCAACTAGACACCATAATGAAAAAGAAAAAAAAAATACGCCTACCTTTTCTTTCCTGAAATCTCATGCGATTTAAGCCACTAAAACGCAAGCAGGAATTTTATTTTATCCATCAGTGACCACACTCCACTGTCCCTGAGCTACAACTGCCTCTGAGAATTCTCTGCACGTAAGGGGAGTCAAGCTGTATGTTTAGGAGCAATCCATGCAGCAAACCTTGCTAAACATACGTATGTGTACACATATCTCGTAAGGACCAACATTTTTTACATTGATTTCCACCGATCACTGAGAAGAACATTCAGTTTCATGTTTGCTCATCTTTGAATAAACAAAGCGAAGGCTGCTGGGCATCCGCAGACAAATGAGACATTACAGATGTAGACAAAACCCATCATCACCCTGAAAGCATGTCTCTTTCAAATTATACAGCCACGCAGGAGCTATTCGGAGCAGAGATTGCTATGCCTGTGTTTAATTCAGCCCAGGCTGCTGGGGGCAGGCTCTGTGCTGTCACATTTTCCCTCCATGCATTTGACAATTCAGAAATGTGTGACTTGGTAAGGACAAGTCCTTTGATACATAACACAATACAATTTTTTTCTCCTCTCGCATTTACAGCTTTCATATCTGAGGACGGGTCTGTTCACACGCAGCATGCCTACCTAGAGGACTGCCATTAAAATAAATACACCTGCATCTAAACGAACATGTGATCCCCCATGGAGCACAAGCATTTGAATCAAATACCATCACTGCACCAGCTGGACTCATGCTGCCTTCTGTCTGCAGACTTTGCCCCTTTTTGTCTCAGCATATTGGAGACACACGAGCCTGGAGGTAGAAATGACAGCTGCTACAGCGTGAGCACAAAGCTGGGGGAGGTCTGGGCACAAAGGCTGCACCACGCAGCTGAGCTGCTGTGCTCACAACATTCAAAACACTACATACACACACAGTGACACTGTTTGGGGGTGCAGCACAAACAGCAGTTTCTCAATTAGGGAAATCACACGTATGGGCCTCCACTTCTGGTTATAAGCACGTGGCATTCATAGAAAGTTCAGAAGAAACCTTACAATGAAGAAAGAAATATATTTATATATTTCCCAGAAAGAATGTCTTCCCTTCTGCAGCTACTAGAGCATATCTGTGCAGAAGCTAACAACCTCTCATCACATACAGCTCCTTGGGCAGGTTCTGTGGCTGCCTGTGGGGAGCTCCTTGCTGCTGGAATTACCTTGTTGGTACAGCTGTAACAGGGCTGAAGCAGTCACACATCTGCATGAAGAGGAGGAAAAGGCATTGGATCAGACAGGGGCAGAGTTGAGTTGGAGGCAGGGATGCCCACTTGTGCCCATTGGCACCTAATGAGCACCCAAGGAGCTCATAAGCAGGGCATCCACCTGGTGTGAGACGCATACAGGACTTGCCTCTCTGGCACCAAGAGGAAGAAAACTGCACAGTACTTTACTCATTGGTTTCCCCTTTCCATGTGGGTTATATATAGCACTGTCCCACTTGCTCTTCTGGAGCAAATAGCTCAGCCATTTCCTTTAGGTTAGGTTTTAATAGTGAGAGATACATGAACCTCCTAATGCTTAACACCTCTCAGCTCAGGTCAGCAGAATGGGAAAGCAATCCCTCCCTGCGTGCCACGCACATTCTATGAGGTCTCTGAATGGAAGGGCTCCTCACCCTGCTCATCTCACGGGGTGGTGAGCAGGAACCAGGCCTGCACGTGACAGTGACACATGGTGGGGGGGGAAGTCGTGGTCACAAGTGCAAAAACCAGACAGACCACACAGCTCCTTCACAGCTGGTTCAGGGCTGTTACTGCAGTTCTCTACCATTTTTCCCCAAAACTTTACCCCCCTTTTTTGTTATACGAAGGCTCAGCAGATCAACAGGAAGCCGCACAAAGGAAAGGACTGTCATTTCAAGATGTTGGTGGCTGAAACCGTGCTTGTGTTTCTAATCAGCCTACAGTTGGGCTGACAGGAAACCTATGGCCATAGCAGAGCAGCCTGCACCAACACAGTGGCCTAAAGACTGCACTAACCCTGGCCTGAAGACACCTGTACCTGCCATCATCGGCCCATTGAACATGCAGAGAAACTGCCTGCTGAGGTTGTTTACACAGGACATGGCCAGCAAGCCCAAGCAAATCTGCTTAAGGAAGGTTGGTTGCATGGAGATGTCACTGGGAGCAATTCAGATCTGTGTATTTATCGGCTCATTCACAGTCGTGACAAAACCATTTATTAGGTACCGGTGCAGCCAGAGCTGATGGGAGCCACAAGGAGGATGGAAACACATGGCAAGGATCAAAAGCTGGCAGATGTTTCTGCAGTAATTCATCAAAACCACATGTCAAAGCATCCCTGTCACTCACTGACTGTTAGAGGAGAAGCATTCCTAGATGTGCCTACATGTAAAGGGCCTGCACTTATCCTGTGAAAAAGGATCAGAAATCATGGGCACAATGGGAAGAACACTGCAACCTAAGGTCACTGTGCTGAGGAGGAGTCAGATGCAAGAACAAGTCTGACTCTACCACCATCACAACTATGCATGAGTGTCTCAGAAGATTTTAAGATTACACCTGTGAATACTTTGAGGATGGGATGCTGGAAAGCTCTTCTGTTTCTACAAGACATACAAAACCAGCTAAAGTGAGACATAACATTAAGGAGTAGTCCTGCTCACCACTTCCACTGGCCTTGGCAGCGCAGCTCCTTGTATTTCACCATCTAAACTGAGTGATGCATTTGTGATGAGGACAGAAGGAGGAAGAGGAGGATCTCAGAGCTTTGCAAAAATCTTAAGAATGAGAATTCAGGCCTCACTCAAAGCAAGGAGTCATTAAACCAACAGAATATCCTGCTTCTCAAACCAACAGACAGCATCAGTGTGTGGTAACAGTGAGAGCTCACATGCATTTGAGCTGGAAAAATGCACTTGCTCACTACTTGTTCTCATATGCTATGAAGAATCCAACCCCCTTCTGCATCACTTTTCACACGGCAGTTTTTGAGAGGGATGCGCCTATACCAAATGCATCCATGAAAATGAACAGACTCCCCATGAGGAATAAAGGCAGAGAATGCCCGCTCTCTAAACATAAGCTTCTTTGAAAAACTCATTACTTCAATGATTTTTTTTTCCCACCTTCTCTGTACACAGTATTTTTTAATCCCACTCAAACCATCAGCCTGCACAGAACTCTCCTGCCCACAAAGCACCAGATGTCTACCTTCAGCCTCCCTCGTGTAAGAACAAAACCACACGGGGGACAGTTGGTTTCAATGCTAACATGTCAAGAGGTTCATGCATTAGCTTGTTATTTATGTAAACAGCTTCCTCTAAAAACAAGTGATGTTTTACAGGACTGTAAAGTATTTATTTTAGAAGACTCTAAAGAGCCTTTCGAATAACTACCACAGAGCACCAGTACAGAAAGCAGAAGGGTAAATAAAACAAATTAATTAGTTAGAACAAGCAATCAAGTAATGCTATAAGTAAGGGCACAATCTTGTGCATGTTTGTTTACATCTAACATGCCACCGCTTTGAATCCTCAATCAAGCGCTGTCAGCATTGCAAATGTACTCCATTCATTATTTGGAAAAATGAAGCAAAGACCTAAAATGAATACTTTCTTTCGGGTTTGTTGTTTTAAGAAAAGAAGGGTTCAACATGCCTAGGAAGCTCTGGTTGTTTAAGCACACCAGCAATTCTCATCTCACGCCAAGCTCCATTACGGGCAGCAGTTGTGGAAAGGCAAAGCAGGGAGCTTTGCCTGAGGACAATTTCTCCACAGCAGAACTTACCCTTTGGCCACAGAATTCAAGTGTCTCTGAGAGTTAAGGTTCCTATTTCTAAGATTGCAGAACCTCAGAGTTTTCCAGGAGAGCTGAGCCACAGGATACAGTTCCCTTTTCTGAGCACTTAGCTGCATTTTAGATCCATCTTTAAGAAGAACACAGGATTTTAAGAAAAGCCTAACAGGGTTTCTTCTCCACCATCTTCTGCACGTTCCGTATCCTTGATGCACGGGGGAAAGGCAAGGAGAGACTGCTGGAGCTGGTGCTGACCTGTGAGCCGTTCCTACCCCAGGCTGGCACTTCTCTTCCCAGAGAATCAGTGGGCGAAACATGAAGTTTTGCTGAAGATTCCAGCCCCAACTGCTCTCCAGATAACAGCTCCTCCTCTGCAAAGCAGAGACTTCTTCCTCAACCAGCCACTTCCCTGAGGCCCTGTCTGTCCTGTTATCAAAAGAAAAGCTTCTCCCACCAAACCCTTGACGGAGAGCTCCTTCTCCTAATCCCCATACTATCATTCCTTGACTGCTTCTAAGCAAGCAAGCCCTACTTCCCTGAAAAGAAAATCCAGAGGACTGGATGTCTCTAGGATACAATTACCCTTTCCATAGATAATTAATTCCCATGCAATAATTTCTGATTATCAAGGTAATCAGAGATAATATTGCAAGCACCAGCTGTCAGCCTGCCTTGCACAAAACCTACAACATCCTGGCAGTACCACAGACACAGACCACAAAAGCGAAAAAAAAGAAAAGCAACCTGGAATGTGAGACTCTGCCATTCCCCCATCATGATTTCATGAGTCAGAAAATAGCTCCCACAAATACAAATGTCCTCATTCATCCCAGTGGACGTTAAGTTTTGGCTTCAGAAAAAAAGTGGTCTGGCATTAAAAAGAATGAAAAAAAAAAAATCAACAGTCAAAGCTGAAACGAGCACAACTACCTGCTTAGAGACACCCTTTGTTAAGCATAATTAGCACCAGATGAGAAGTTTTATTAGCCTCAGATATCGCTGCTAATTATTTTCTGTTGTGACCATAAACATTCATCTGCATAGCATTAGCCTATCACCCACAGTAAAGATACCGCACTTGTGATGAACCAGGCTTGGGCCGAGATCAAAACCACTTGGGAACAGTGGTGAAGTAGTGTTCAAAGCTGCAAAGTGCCAGGAATGCTCCCTTGTGTGCTTCACCCCTCTGTGATGTTCCGAATCTGTTCTGCCAATTAAAGGTTAATGACTTTAAACACTAAGACTAAACCATGCAACAAAACACATGGGAACACAGATAAACTGACATTTACACGGCACTTAAACGGACGTATTACAGCATAAGCTTAATTGTGTAAAAGTTCTCTAATAAAAACCCCACCAAAATAAACTACTTAATAGAGAACGACATTTGGGGGTGGAGGAACATGAGTCAGTAGATGCACTTCTAAAACGAGAAAGTGCTTCTAAAAACTTGAAAACAGAAAAGCTGCCCCAGTGAGCAATAAATACTGAATTTCCATTTCGCACAGTTTTGCATTTTGGGAATCACTGACAAAATGGAACAGCTTGGCTTTAAACCAAGTTACAAGTAGGAAAATACAGGTTCTCTCTAAATCAGTTTATAAGGGAAGATAACATAAAATTCAATGACTCTAGACTGCAGAGATATTAATGAAGAGCACCAAGCTTGAATAACTCTTGTGAGTTATAAAAAAAGAACAATTCCAGAAAAGGATATAGACTATGCTCTGACTCTAGGCACAACAGCCCCTCTAAAATGAATTAAAGCATGACATCAAAGTGATAAGATTGAAGAAACATATCATCATACAGGTGAAAGAAAGTGAAAGAAAATTCTGCAGGAAGCGTCATAAAAATCTTAACAGTAGAGTGCCCATGGGAAGCCAAATGGGCATCAAATACAAGAAACCAGTGTTTACTCTCTCCCTCCCGCAAGCTGAGATACAGACAATTGATTCTACTGAAGAATCATTTTGCCATCAATCCCCAATTAAACTTGCACTGCCCTGAGATTCAGATAAAAAGGAGCAGCAAAATAAATGTTATCTGTGAAGTTGTTCACAAATCTGCTCTTAACAGCGTTTAGGGTCATTAAAGGGTTATTGCCAATACATAGAAATAAAATAGAGAGCAGTAGCTCACTGACAACCCCGAGGTCCAAGGCTCTGAGCTACCTGCATAACTCCTTCCCTAGATAGTTTCTACAGGATGGGCAGCAGGGTGCCCTGTGCCACAGCAAAGCTCTGATGAGCAGCTCTCCCCAGGTTCAGCATCCTTTCATTCCCCAGCAGGGGAATGTGCAGCCAAGAAGAGATGAAGCAGTGTCTGAACACGCTTCCTAGACTGTGAGACCAAGTGGAAAATATTTATCCAGATTTATTTTTTTTTTTAATCCCACTTCCCTGTTCAAACTGCCAAAAAAGCAACTGGTCCTCTTTCGGGAGGTAACCGTTCCTTGCAAAAGGGAGCTGCTCTTCCCCAGGTTTACAGAGGTCAGAAGCAAAGCAGCTGCTACCCAAAGCCATGCAGAGGTCCCAGCCCTTGCAGTTCTGGCACAGAGCTAAAGCAGAATTCAAGAGGACAGGCACGCTTCAGAAGGAAGCTTTTCTGTTTTTTTAAGAGTTGATAACCTGTAACTATTTCAGAAGAAAGTGGAAATGCTTGCAATGAAGGAAATAAGGGCTTGGCTCTTTGGACAGGTAACAGAATGCATGCCTTCAGGTTCTTCTGGTTCAACTCCAAAGCGTGCCTCTCGGACTGGGCATTCAACAGCACGTGAAGGGTTCTCCTTGAAGAGGAGAAATTCTGTCCAAACAGGTGTTAGCTTGGAAGAGCTTGATCACAAGTCTCCCAGGAGACCTGTTCGCACACTTTGGAGAAGCCCCGTGTCTCACACTATCTGTTAGCAAGTCAAAAGTCTGGGCAGACCACAGGTTTTGTCAGCCCAAGGATTCAAAATTCTGCCTCTTGCACAGGAAAGCAATCGGTTTTCTTGCATTTTTCCTTTCACAGTACACAGGACTGCAGGCGTGGGAAGATGCCTTCAGCCCACCCAAGCACCACCACTGCTTGTGGACAGTCTGCTCCACAGAACTCAGCCTGTGAGGTGTTTGGTAGAAGGACAGAGCTCAGTACTTCTGAGCACCTGGGCTGCAGGTGAAGAACACAGCAACAGGTTACACTGCTCTCTCCCTGCAGGTTCTCCTCTCAGACCCAGCCCTGAGCCCCCAGAGCTCCACAGTTTGCCACCAGGCCGGCTGAGCCCACAGGCCCAACTAACTCGAGCTTCCTTCAGGAAGAATACATCCCATGACAAGAGATGAGCTGTCCCATGACTACATAACCCACACAGCAGCATGTCTTATGGGGTGAACGAGGTCTCTGAAACCTCAGCTGCTGTTTGCTCGAAGAGCAGAGGCTAACCCTCCCAGAGCAGGGCCTGTTTCAGGCAGCTCTGCAGGTGACGATGGCACAACCTTGTTTCCCCAAGCACCTTCCTGGTTATGACTTCCTCCCCTGAGACAGTTTGACTTTTAATCCTGAGTCCCATTGTTGTGTCTCAGTTCCTGAGCTGAGAGTCCCTCTGTAAAACCACTTTGGGTTAGCTCAGAGGATTCAGGCTCCGGAAGCCAAAGAGCTCCGTCCTCATCTCATGACCAACATATTTACAGCGCAGTGACTTCTCACAGATAACTTTTTTCCGCCCTTTACTTTCCATGAGCACCCCAACACCTAGCTGACCAACAGCATTTAGGAATTATTAGACAACCATTTGTTCCAAAAGAGCGCCAGAACAGGGTGAAAAAGGAACTTCACGGTGCTCTGCCCTTTAAAGATTGCAAGTGTTTAATCCAAAATGCTTCTGTCATATAGAACACCTTCCCAAAATAGCTTGCTGACACACACAGGGTGGCAGAGACCAAACCAACTGTCCAAAGCAACAGACCAGCCTGCAGTAATAACAGCTTCTCAGGAGGTCTCAACAACAACAGCAGGAGACAAACCAAACCCTTAACAAGATGTGTTCAGAAACAAAGTAGCCATCTCTTCATTTTTTCCTAAGGTATTTCACTCAATTTAACAAGTACTGCCAAGCCAAATTCTACCTGAGGTCCCGGGGGAATGCAACACAATGAATAGAGGTAGCAACTCTGAGCAAACCCTGGGAAGCTGAGGGAGACGGTCCTTTTTCATCACTGCTTCTCTATGGCTGCTTGTTTTGCATTTTAAACCAATGAGACTGCTCCCAGTGGCAAACGTAAGCCTGTAAGTAACAATCCACCATCACTCAGACCCACTACCTGTGAGGACAAATAATAACAGCAGCAAGCTCATTTTTTACTCTTTTTTTTTTTCTTTCCCTGAATAGGGATGGCTTTTCCAGCAGTCTCAAGTAGGTCCAGATGTTACCAGGTTTTAATGTGATAATCTGGAGGACTCTGGAAAGCACAGAGGTTTTGGAGAGAAGGAAGGTTTCTGTTTGTTTTTATCATAAATTTAAACTTTGCTCCCCTCCCCCTAACGCCTCCTCAGTCACTCAGATCAGGTTGGGCATCCCACTGGAAAGTTCCACAAAAGTCCAGGAGAACAGAAGGCAAATTTCTCCCTTTTTCCCCCTTTTTTTTTCTTCCCCCCCCCCCCCCCCCCCCCGCTTGCTGAGTGTTGTTAACAGCAGGGCAGATTTAAATGGAATCTCAGACTGGCATCTTGCTGACCTCAATCCCAGCTGGCTAAACCTTCGTAACACTACTGTCCTTGGCATCTAACAGAGAACAGACATCAATTTAACTGATTGACTGCAAAACTGTGAATCTGGTATGAGGAACTAGATCCACTCCACTGCCTTGCACACTGGATAAAGGACTGCTTTATTTCTCTTTCTCTCCTCCTAGTACTTCATCTACAGTAGCAGGCTTGATACATCCATCAGTGCACAACAACTCCTCTGAGACTGCTGTGCTCGCAGGACTGTATGCACCACACACGCAGTTCATTTTGGAGAGAAATGCTTCTGCTTCCTCCAGAGACATCTGTTTTAAAGGGACCTTCAGGTTTTTGAAGTGCATGCCAGAACATCGCACCGCTTCTTTATCAGGAAAGGCTTTTTTCCCCCTCAGTCTTTTTTTTTTAAGGCAGAACAGCAGAAAGTTGCAAATCTTACGTTAACTAACAGCAAAGTTCAAAACCGGCTCAAACAACTATGATACAGCCCATAAAATAATTATACACACCTGCAACACAAACAGAACATAACAGAACAGAGTCCATTACCTGTACATGGGTCAATTTGACTATCGTCTGTTTTCCACTCCAGTAGCTCACCGGGGAGCTGCTCCCCTCTTCGATTTATGATCTTTGAAAAGCCACTGGAGAGTGTTGAGAAGATGCCACGGACAAAATAGCCGTGCTGCTCGCAATCCACAGAGCGCACCGCCTGCAGAAAGGGCTTGGCATTCCTGTTTGCAGAGTGCGGCACCGGTTCGGACAGAGAGCGGTTGAAGGGAACCCGCAGCGATCTGGTCCTTGCCTGGAAGAGTGTATCTGTTGAATCTGGTTGGAGATCTTCGGCGCTGGTAGCATCCATGCTTGCAGAACTTCTGACAAGACTCGAATCATTACTTTCCCCTCTAAGGCTGCAAGAGCGTGCTCTTTTGCTTATCCTCCAGGGAAGACGAGGATGTGTTTGCCACCTGTATGCTCCGAGCGCTTTCTCTGGGTCCAAAACAGTTTGTTTGCTCACCTTCTTGCTTCTCATTTGGTGGTACCAATGATAGTCCTTCAAGGCAGCGGTGCCAGCATCTTGTTCCGACAAAGACCTCCTAAAGGCCCTCGGAGAGAGACTGTAATACTTTTTAAAAGCACTCATCTTCCAGCTCTTGAATTGCAGATTTTAACTTGCGTCTCTCATCACTCAGAAGTCACATAGCTGTAGTTCCCAGCTCAGCATTTTCATGCCCAAATCATCTTTGCTGCCGTGACCAAAGGACAGCAGAGGATCTTCCTGTAGAGCCTGAGCATCAGTCCCAGCGATTCCTACATCTCAGCAAGGAGGACAAGCCCTCACCTACAGCAAGCCACTCTTCAACAACACGCTCAGCTTCACTCTGCTTGCTGCCGCTTCCTGCATTGTCGCAGCTCTGCACCGAGCTCTCAGGAAATGACTAAAAGAGCCCAGCCATGAAAACCCACAGTGGTGATCTGCACCAATCACACTTCACTTTTTTTTTTGGTAGACATTAAAGATTTGGTTAAACAAAGGGGAAAAAAAAGAATGTGAAAGTAGTCACAGCTCTAGAGTCACAGCAAAGTCTCCAAACAGTGTTAAAATTGCAGTGCTCTGCTGAGGAGCATGCACATTATGTTCTTCAGTTAAGTACATCAAATAGAGCAAGACACAACATAAAGGCAATCCTTAGAGTTTATATTTACCACAAGAACCTCGCATCACCCCAGAGTTTCCTTTTAGAGAGCAGTAAAATACTCAGTCATCACAATTGGGTGCTGGAAGCTTCACAGAGCAAAGGCAAGGAATGGAGTAAGAAGAAGGAACGCTGCAACTTAATACAGTGAGAGTGTAAATACACCAAAAGCAAATAAGTAAAGGGGAGGAGAAAGTGCAGAGGGTGGGTGGGACTTCATCCATCATGCACTGAAGCAAAAGTTGGGAGAGCCTTGAGGCATTATGCTCCAGCCAACAGAACATGATAGAGGGCATCTCTGTCTTTTTCTTTCTTCCTTCCTCTTAAAAAGAAAGAAAGAAAAATAAAAAGAATAAGGCTTTATTTTCATATATCTAGTTGCAATAAGAAGGGTGGAAAAAATACTCCTATCTGCTTAATCGAAAGGAAAAAAATCCCCTCGTCCCCTCGCCTTCTCCACAATTTAAGAAACAGCTAACTGTTTTAAAATCTCACAAAGAAAATATCTGCTGGTGAACTCAGACCACGCTTGCCAAGTTTTAGACCAGAACACTTAAATCTCAAGTCTACTAAAATATCTGAAAATAGGAGGTTTATAATGGAAACGCTGACAGACCCTTGGCAATCAAGTGACAATGAAAACCACTTCTCTGGTTAAATAAAATGATAATCTGCTCTGGCAGACCAATAAAGCATAACTGACCCTCTATGGGATCCCACCTTTAAACTTTGACAGCATTCATCAGCCAAAGCACATTCCTGACAGCTGCAGATGCAAAACTTCCTTCCTTTTGTACGTGTATCGAAGAGGGTGTCACTGCATGGAAGCTATTTGAAGCTGAGACACTGCATTACAGATTCTGCATCAAAACCACTGAAGCCGACTCCTCTCCTTCATTGGAAGTTGTGCTGCTCAGCACACAAGCCCTCAGCGGTAACACATACCTAAACAAAAGCCCTGCTGCAGCTTCCATACAGGGTAAGGATCCTCCGGGAGGCACAAGGCTGAGTGCTCCAGCATGACAACAAGATGGAGAACTCACCAGGAATAAACTTGCTTGCTCCTCTCCAAGCAAACTAGGAAACACTTCTGTTTTTTGATCCCAGACATTGCTGAAAATGTGATGCAGCTCATTTGATCCAATGGTTTCAGTCCCTTGTGTTGAGGTCTTATAAATAATTCCCAACTTGACCCTTACCAACCACTGACAGTTTTTCTCCTCCTCCTAACAGAGCACAGAGACACTGGTGCTGAAGACTGAGGCAAAGGCAGCATTAAGCACCTAGACCGTTTCTGCTGTCACTCGGTCACCAACCTCTTTCAGCAGTGAATCCTGGTTTTCTCGTAGAGCCTGTGGTAACAAAAGCAGCAGCAACACTTGGAGCAAATGCTTTGAATTAGTCGGTCTGGTAAAACAGGCTTTATGGAACTTTAGAAATAAGTGTAAGCAAATCCGACAGACGACGCTGTGGTTCATTCTAATGGCACAAGCCATAATCAGCAGAGAAAACTGAGAATGTGCGGTAGGTTTCTGGTCAGCCCTGTAAGACTTGCACAAGGTTTCCACTAACACATCTGCACCAACTTTTGGGAGCACACAAGGGCAGGAGAGGACAACACAGACAGCTGGTGCAGTAGCTGAAGTCTTCCTGGGATCTGCTTGCTGAAGATTTCCAGCACGCTTTGTAGCAGCCACTGAGCTGAGCACTGGCATAAAGCATGATTTCTGCAACAGGGCTTTAAAGCCCTGGGTATGACCAATGCCAGTGACTCAGATCAGACAGTCTACCACCACTTACAGCAGCATTATTCTAATGCAGGACTTCAGCCTCGCAGCAGCACGGACAGAAGGAAAGCTAAGGTGGGACACCGGCCTTGGCATGCAGCCATTGGCCATCACAGGGCTGCTCTGATCCCGTCACCTTCACGTCCTTAACCTGTGGGAACCCAAGAAGTAAGATTGTTTCACAACCCTGTTACACAGACTGCTAGCACAGATCACCCATCTCCAGAGAGGGAACACACAGAGACCAGCAGGGTACCAACTTACAGACTGTCACAACATGCAAAGCCCCTTATGAGTGAACTTCTACTTTAAATCCTTGTTATCAGTGTGGCCAGAGCTTGGGCAGCAGTTCTATACATAACTCACACAGAAAAAGACAGGCTTCATTAGGCACTCAACGAGGAGCTCAGGAATATCAAAGCCCCAGTTTAAGTTCAAATAACACCAGAAAGGTTTTCACTTTCAACTTTTCATTTCATTTTTGATTTCTTGTCACCGCTGCTCAGATGAACACATTTCTTGATCAAAGAAAATAATTGCCTTCACTGAGCAGAGATCTCACTGGGTGCTACGCAGGGGACAAAATGGACTTTCTCAAAGGAACTTTAAATAAGGCACGAGGCTTGCACATTATTGATATCAAACCACTGACACACAAGTTTGCTTAGTCTACAAACTAGCCAATCCTTTTAAACTGTTCACTCAAATATTTTAGCTTGGGCTCCAAGTCAAACCGAACCCTTTCTTCCATCTGCACAAAGACAGCCAAGACAAGGCCTAAAGAAAGCCTTCACCTATTCTCACCCAACATCACCCAGGTAAATCTGGCCTCACTTGTCTTCAGCATCTCGTTTCCGTGTGAGATGCAAGAAGGTAATCCATGTAACAGAGCTGCTTTCTCCTTGATCCAAGGTCCCTACGTGAAAGCTTGAGCTGTTTCAGAGCAGCAGCTTATCTTGGGAAGCATTTGCACGGTCAGCTATCACAAAGCATCACCTTGCCCAGTGCCTGCTGGCACACCGCAGACTCACTAACCACACAGAGCCACCCACTCAGCTGCCACTGGGAAAGTAATTGCACTGGGAGAAAGGAGCCTGTCAATTTGCTGGAATATTTTCACTCATGCTCCTGCTTTTATTACCCACTGCATAAGAACGCGCTCCTCGGCTGGCAAATTTTCCTCAAGAAAGGTGTTGTTTTTTTCCCCTTCAGTATGCGTGCAGATCATTGTGCCACATCATTCATTAAGCCTTTTCAGAAAATTACTATTTTCTTCCTAACAATCAAGTCATTTAATCATCTGATTTGACATGTTTAACAGCATATATTTCGCTGTTCTTAGATATCTAAGTAATTTATGCCAAAAATGCAGATTTGCTAGACTGAAATATAACTGTATTCCAGCTTTAGCATTACATTGGGTAAACAATCTCGCCTAAACTTATAACAACATTTCACAGAATACTGACACGAGCAGCATTACATTCTCACTGAGCATACGAAGATAATTCTTTGGCAGCAGCCTCCTGCGTGGGAAGTCCTCTCTCCACCATTCAGCTTTCCAAAAATCCTACACAGCTCTGCTGCATGGAGCTCAGAAATCCCTCACGCTATCCGCTGTTTAATAAATACCAGCAGCCAATTAAAAAAATAATAGCAGAGAAAACAAAAGCAGCACTGCCAAGCAGCTGAAGGGAGAATGTGTCTCTGATGACAAAAACTTTTAACACCGCCTCGCTCAGAAAGCTGTCTTGTGTTCGAATAAAGGCATGTGCTAAAGTGTAATGTTTGGGTTCATCTTTAGTACAGCTCACACCGAGAAAAAGATGAATTGAAACCTTCCATGATTGAACCACTCCATTTAAAATTAGTTTTGGACCAAACACAAACTTACCAGCTTCTCATTTTCTAAAATATTTTCCAGGAGGGGGAAGTGAGGGCAGTGCAGAGTGAAATGAAAGAAGAAGAAAGCACCAAACCCCTACTGCCATCCCTGAAGGCTCATTCTCCACATCTGGGACTTTGATCAAGTCCTCTCCTTGAAATCACAACCACAGAGGTTCAGGAAGTCTTTGCAGAAGACTCCAGGTTGCACTCCCAGCTGTCAGCCAACAAATGGGTCCTTCAGTGCATGGAGAAGTGAATCACATTGCACCCTGCATCCTCCCCCAACTAACTAGAAGTGATCGGGCTGGTCAGCCTCCCCTGACTTTTCAGCCTGGATCCCTTTAGCTCCTTTCCCCATCAACACCAGTCCAACACTCATTGGCACCATCCATGGAAAAGTAATCAATATATAAAGCACAAATCATCACAAAACTCTTCCAGTTGATCCAATTTGACACTTAGCTATACAGCGCAGCAGAAGATGAAAGATTTTTCCTTCCCTTTAAACTACAGACTTTTCAAACTATTAAGCTTTGTTTATTCAAGGCTCAGTAATTAATGACTTAACATCCCCTTCCCATCCCCAATCACCAACACGCATCTGTTTCCCTCCCCCCAAGCAACATTTCCTGCAGGTGAATATCACTTCTTGGAAGTGCACGCACCCGTGCACCTGACTGCTTCATGCTTAGTGCACTGAGTTATGCAGAGGACAAATGAAATGGTACCTCTGTAGCATTTGGGATTACAGTGACTCGAAGACTGAGGCTTGCTGAAAGCAGAATTGGTATGTCTGGAATACTGATAGTTTACTGAGTCCAAATTAGAGTCTCCGAGAGCAAAGCTCTGAGCTGGGAACGTGCCTCAGTGACCGCACAGGAAGCTCACCTGTCCCACAACCTGTCCCAAAAAATACAGGTTGCTCTCCCTTGCGCTATGCTGAGAGCACAGTGCAGCTACAAATGAGCTGAATAGTGACACTGGCACATCTACATGCCAGACAGCACCTACTTTTCATGACCTGCTGTGACACTCCTGTGCTGAGGCACCCACCCTGTAACTACGGTACTGCCATCACACTGCATTTCCAAGTCCTTACCTTCACTACAGCAAAAGATGCATAACTACCAACTCAAACCTGCATGGGGGGCGGGGACCTGCTTTCTGAAGGAAGGTAGTGAAAAGGTCCTAAATATCCCTGCTCTCTAACCTCCTGGCAAAACTTCTGCCATTGCCCTGCTGATACAGACTTAGGAGGAAGTTTTTCCACACAGAGGGTGATGACACACTGGAACAGGCTGCCCAAGGAGGCTGTGGGTGCCCCATCCCTGCTGGCGTTCAAGGCCAGGCTGGATGTGGCTCTGGGCAGCCTGAGCTGCTGGTTGGCGACCCTGCACACAGCAGGGGGTTGGAACTGGATGAGCACTGAGATTCTTTTCAACCGTTCTATATTTCTATGAAACTCCCCATTTGAAAGTTTCCTGCCTTCCTTTTCCATGCTGTTCTTGTGCTCGGCGTGAGAAGCAGCTACAGCCCCAACAACCTGAGCAGAGGCTGATAATACAGATTTACAAGACGCTGGGCTCTGGATCAGTGCCAAGAAAAGTTGGTAAGAAAATCCCATTTCAGTACATCAGGAATAAACGTGTAGAACGGCGATGCCAGACTTTTAATTTCATTAGCAGCCTTCTTTGTTGTCGACAAAACACGGCTCGTGCCAAGATTCGAGGGCCATAAAAATGTACCTGCAGACGCCAGCCAAGTGCGGGCAGAGGCACTGCAAGCCCACACACAGCTGTGAGCAACAGCACCCCAAGCAGCCACCTATTTTGGAGACACGTGCTGCTGTAAACAAACAAACATATAACCTGAAGGCAAACCCGGGCAATTATTCTGCAGCACAGAAAGAACAGCGAAAAGATTCATTGGTGTTGACTGGCAGCGCTTGCCTCTAGTTTACAGAGCAGCAGCTACTGGTCTCTGAGGTGGACAAGCCTGAAATCCTTAGCAGTGGGTGACAGCTGTCCTGCAAGGCTGCCTCCTCTGGGCTCATCCATGTGCCATGCTGGGAAGCCACTGACACACACAGGGTTTGGAGTGAAGAGGAAATCCTTCTGAGCTACTGAAGCTGAATTTCAGCTCCTGAAGGAAGACCAGACCACTAACTAACATCACTGATAGTTTTTGCAGGACCATCTTTCCACCATTCCAAAAAACACAACACCAAGAAAACAAACATTCTCTGATATCCACTTCTTCAAGCCTATCGGTTGGGCTATGCATCCCTTTCAGCATCATAAGCAACCCACTGATTCAACTTTTTAATGGTGCTGCTTTTCAACAAGCACATTTACCCTCCCATCCCCCAATTCTTTTAGAATTGAACTGTTTAAGATTTTTGTCAAGCTTAAAAAAAGAGAAGCGTTATTCTTGCAACCTTTTTACTAAAATGCAGCATTGCTCAATGCTGTCACAGCATGAATCAAACCAAGTGCAGCCTTAACATAGCTAAGAGGAAAAGTAATCACATTATTTAGACAAGCTAACACAAACATCTCAACAATGGCCTTGGTAACTGTGCTCAAATAGCAGACGTATGTATTCAAGCTTTTCACCCTTTATTTTTATATAACTGTCAAGGACCACATCCTCAGTGCAGGCTGCTGCAAAGGAAAAAAAACAAGACCTATCAGTTTTAGCATCCAAATATAGGTTGACTGAGGACAAGGGGAGGAAAAAGGTTGTGAGCATGTTACTAGCATGCCACGTGAGAGCCCAGCTCACAGCCCAAAGGAAGGCAGCCCGCAGCTCCCAGCCACCTAAGCAGCAGCCATGCAACCCTACTCTTCCCTGGCATCCAGGGGAAGGGAACACTGAATGTAAATCTTCATACACATCTATATTTATAATTAGAAAAAGAAAGATGATTCAGAAGACTTTCTTCTGATGACTAATTTGGAACTTGGTTCATGATTTCATTCTATATATTTTTTTTCCTACTTGCTTCCTACATCCGTTGGCCTTTTTATGTTCTCTTCCCTAAAAGAGACAGCCTTAGAATGAACAAACTACCTTTATTTCATCAAGTCCTTCATGCAATGCTAGTCCTGTAAATTTTAAAACACTGCTTCTCAAATGCTGGAAATTCTGCAGGAAAGCCAGCGATCAGCAAAAGACAACCACCAGTAATCTGCAATACTCTCCAGCATCATTGTATATCAGCACGCTATTTATGGGATAAACAAGGAACAAACTTCAGCAACACTGCAAGAAAGACACTGAGGTCCTGGAGCGTGACCAGAGAAGGGCAGAAGCCCTGTGAGGGGTGTGAGGCACAAGTGAGATGGGGAGCAGCTGAGGGAATGGGACGGGGCAGCGTGGAGAAGAGGAACTCAGGGGAGACCTCATCACTCTCCAACTGCCTGAAGGGAGGCTGTGGTGAGGTGGGGTCAGCCTCTGCTCCTGGGTAACAGTGATAGGACAGCCAAACTAGCAAGGCTTCTTAAAAGCTCAGTTAGTGACAGAGCTTTCACAAGCCAAAACATGCTGCAGTATTGAGCACCCAAGATGACTTTTACAGAACCCATGCATCAAGAAGCATCAGTACAAGTCTAATTTCTGAAATCACCAAAGCCACGTGTGTGCTTCTGGGAAGCTTTGTGTCCTGTCTGCACAGCTCATGGCAGCCCTGACATTCAGCAGTATTTGTACCTGTCAGACCAACCACAAGCAGGGCTCAGAACCTGCACACACAAGTATTAGAAGCGTTTGCTCAAGACTGGCAGCGGGAGCTGGCTGTACAACAAACCAACAGGATGAACACACAAATCCAAATCAATTTCAGGCTCCAAAGCTAGGCAGAGAAATTCCTTGAGCTGTAGGAGAATTAGCACAACACCCAAATCACAGCCCTTCCAGATCATATATTAAAATCAGCCAGCTAAAGTGCAACAATTGATGGTAAATCAGAGCTGTGCGTGAGTCACGAGTTCTATATCAAACTTCCATCATATTATAAACAAGAAGGAGGAGGAAAAAAAAGAAGTGGGGAAGGAAAAAAAAAAGAGCAGTTATTTAATGGCAACGGCCTTCTGACCAGATATGTTCCCAACAGCCCATGCAAAAGGACAGCAGTGCAAAAGCCAAGGGCTGAGCAAGGCCAGGTTGGATGGGCTCTGGGCAATCTGATCTAGTGGCTGGTAACCCTGCTTGGGGCAAGGGGGTTGGAATTTGGTGATCCCTGTGGTTCCTTCCAATCCAAGCTATCCTATGAAAGGGTGGACATGAGGATGTGGCAGTGCTGGGATCTTGGCACTAGCAGCAGTGTGAAGCACACCTTGTAGAAATTGTGTTCAATGGCAGAGTACAAAAGAGGCACTCCTAAAAAAGAGAAAGATGCAGGATAACGTCAGGCTTTGAAGAGAGAAGAAGGAAGGATGGAAGGACAGAATGAAGGGTAGATGGAAGGAAATGTCTCTTAGAGCCTATTTACGGAACAAACTTGTGACAGATGCACACATCTAAGGGACTAAAGAAAAGAACTGGATACTGTGAGAAAGGCACACAGCACACGTGCCATCACATCCCAAGCAAGGTCTGCCACCACTAAAACCACCTTCCTGAGGCAGCTTTCTGCCCAGATGACTTCTCTTCCATGTTCCAAAAGGACTTTGTTTTTGTTTCCTTAGGTGTGAACACCAGCTCATGCATGAGAAAACCGTCCCTTTTGCAGGCCAGCCCTTTCCACAGGGGCAGGCAGAGCTCAGCAACTTGTCTGACCAAATATTCTCAATTATTTCCATTGCATAAATGGAAATTTAATGAAAGAATAGGAGAAATTATACCTTATGCTCTTGTTCAGCTTCTCCAGGTGATATTTCTGAAACACAGCTATCTGAGGGTATGCGTGCCACTTCAGGATGCTACTATTGTAGCCAACGCACCAAGCAAAGGAGGTTTCAACAGGAAGCCATTAATGGCCTGCAGCACACATTACTGCCAGGCCAGTGAAGTCACCTACCAGCACCCAGCAGTAACCAAATTCATGGGAGACTTTCAATAAATACACTCTTCTCACACCCACTCTTGTACAAATAAACAAACAACAATGTGAGTATGTGTCAGGGCTTGTATTTAATTGTTTTGTCACTAAAAAGAAGTTATTATCTACTGTGCTTGCTGTGACCACGCAGTATTATCAGTAAACTGTGCTCCATCCTTACCAAGTGGATCAGAATCCTTGCCTGCCATCAAGTCTGACACTGAAATTGCATCCTGAAGCTTCAAGCCATCCACTCAAAAAGTAAATATTTGCTGTAAATAAAACACACAAAGCTTCGCTGATTTTTATAACTGCATGAGCAACCACTGAAGCTAGACCCAGCTAATGAGCACGTGCATCCCAATTGCAGCTGACTGTATGGCATTCACGTGTCTCCACTTAGTAACAAATCACAGCCTGTGCTTCATAAAAAGATTTACACATACGAAACGCTCGTATAGCGGTCAGACATAAAACTAGGATGTAATCAAATCTCCGCTGTTTTATGTTTAAATCTCTCAGGACCTAAATCTACAAAACTGAACGTGAATAATTGCAGCTATTTTCTAATAAAGACCACATGCTGCAGGAGTGGAGTACGCAAGCTTTCAATAGCTCTGCATAATATTTTCGGAGGTATTTCTACTTCAAATAAGCAATCTGGTTCAGCAGAGATAAACACACACACACCAGTGACCTTGTTTAAACAATGCTCCGATTATTGCGATAAATCTCATTGCCAAATCTAAATATAGGCTTTTAAAGACAAGAAAACCCCCAAACCAACAACAGTGGCGTTTTAGAACGTGACAGCCTTCCCCTATTTACTGTTTACCTCGTTACCCAAACGCCTGTGCAGCTGCAGGAGGCCCTGCAAGGCAGGAGGGCTGTGGCTGCCAGACGCAGTGCAATCTGCACATGCGATGCTCCGAGTGCACTTGGGGCAATTTCAAAACTTGCATCACGCCTCGGGTATGCATGTGTTCTGCTTCCCACAGACAGCCCGAGTCCTGACACAAGGCAGATAGGCACCGCAGCACTGAGTCACAGCCTCAGAAACAGGTTTTTGTTTTTTTTTAAATGAAGGCATGGGAAAAAAGAAAAAAAAAAACATTCAAAAACCCTTCTGAGTTTCAGACTTTGGGTGTCCGAGCAGGAAATGAGGGGAGGAGGGGGGGAGATGAGGGGAAAAGGAGAAAGTTCTTTGAGTCAGGGTTATATTTTTGGAGTATTACTAGTTGTGTTTTGCCATTGTGCTGCAGAAATTAAGCCTGTGTGAATTAATGCAGCGTTATCTTTTCCAGGTTTTTAAGCCCATGCTGTGGCATTAACCTAATCTTGTGCTCAGAGCACACTCCCTCCCCATGCCACGGACAGCAGACAGCTTTCCATCACAGATGCCCCTGGCTGTAGCACCCATCCAGCCATGTATTCCTGTTTCACCTTCTTTCCCCAAAGCGTGCGGGAACGTCAGCAAGTAGAACCGACCTCAGCCATGTTGGGAAACCAACCTAAGAATTGAAGACATGGAGCCTCAAAGTTTGATTTTCTTTTTTTTGAAGCCTACTGAAGTACACAGTTCATAACATATGGGAAGGAGCAGCACTGAAGTACTTTTCTTCCTTACTAAAAATGACTTAAAGTACCTTTGTCCTTCTTGATCTATTAATATTTATAAAAATAAAGCTTGATTTTGCTGGGCAGAAGGAGGCTAGAGAGAAATCTTTGCCTGCTATTCCACACTCTATTACAGTTCATAAAAGTTACATAGCACATTGATTCTTACTGTTTCAGAACAAGTTAAAAACTAACCTACATGATTATGATATATGAAGAGGTTGCCCAAGGAGGCTGTGGGTGCCCCATCCCTGCAGGCATTCAAGGCCAGGCTGGATGTGGCTCTGGGCAGCCTGGGCTGCTGGTTGGTGACCCTGCACACAGCAGGCGATTGGAACTGGGTGAGCACTGTGGGCCTTTGCAACCCAGGCCATTCTATGATCTGATTTTTACAAGTTCCTCTCCAAAGCAATCACTGTTCAGGTTACTGTCAGACCATTCTTTTATCCCCTTTCCTCCATGCCTGATGCAGCACAAGCCTAAACCATCTGCGACTTCCCTTGCTAGATGCAAGTTGCCACAAGTGGATCAATTATGCATAACTACAGTGACTTACAGTAAAGAAATCATTTGGGGAAAAACAAGAAAACAAACCACAAAAAACCATATGGAGCTCAACTCATTTATAAATATCTTCAAAAAGCAGCCTGGAAATGTCCCACCCGGGCGGGTGATGAGCACAGACATGGCATGGAGCAGCAAGGGAAGAGGCTGGGAGAACAAGGGCTTTTTTGTTGTCAAGTTTTGTTTTCTCCTTTCCAAAAAAACAAGAACAGCCAGGAAATCCTCCCAGTTTGGTATTCCCACCACTGCCACGACAGATTAAATACAAGGCCTTTGCTTCCTGTCCCCTCCGCGCTGGGATGGAGCAGGATAATGCCAACGTCAGATCTCACAGGAATGCCACAAATAGAGATGAAGCTCTAGATCAGCTTGGCAGAAGCTTGACTATACTGCCTGGACAGCATGCGACTTCCCATCCCTGTTTAACTCATTCTTTTTATTTTTAAGCAGAGGAAAACTCAGTCGGGACTCACAGGGTGAGCGAGGCACCTCCCCACAGAGGGACTGCAGCCACCGCCATGGCCTTAAGCACAGGGTGAGCACCATCCTGCCTCTGGGAGTGTTGTTAAGTGCATCCTGGAGAACACAGACAATGAAAGAATCATAAAGGCTGGAAAAGGCCTCTAAGATCCACAAGGCAACCTCAACCCATCCCTACTGCGTGCATCCATACCCAACCTGAACATCCCCCGGCACAACTTGAGGCCATCACCTCTCATCCTATTGCTGCTACCTGGGAGCAGAGGCTGACCCCACCTCAGCACAGCCTCCTTTTAGAAGTTGCAGAGCAGTGAGGTCCCCCCTGAGCTCCTCTTCTCCACACTGCCCCTTCCCATTCCTTCAGCTGTTCCCCATCACTCTGTGCTACAGACCCCTCACAGATTTGCTGCCCTTCTCTGGACATGCTCAGAACTTAATCTTTGCTGCGTAAATAAGCTGCCTCTTCCATATTTCCTGCAATTAAAAATAAGGCGACAATCCTCAAGATAATCCTAGACAAATCCCCTTAAGAGTTTAACATGGCTTGGGCCATTTTGTTTTATGTTTTATTTTTATTTATTATTATCATTTTTTTTAATATGCATATGAATGTTTCAACCAAACCTGTCAAACCTTCTTCTCAGCTTCTCCCTTACAACTGATGCACACCAGAACTTACATAGGATGCGTTCAGGACCGGTTTGTTTCCAGCATCAGAGTTAGCTTTCTCACATCTACTTATCTCATTACTAAGATGACTTGGGTCACAGCTTGTTACATCCATAACTTCACTGAGCTTCTACAGAGAGCAATGTATTCAGCTATCAGACAAAACACGGCCACCAAGTGAAGTCAGGGGGCTCACCGTTGAAGACTGGGACTCAGGCTCTAACAGATTTGCTCCATCCCACTATCCAAAAAGCAGCACTGACATCAAATGTCAACAATAAGTTCCTGGAGCCAAAATTGTAACACAATGGAAAGCGCAGCAGATAGCAGAATAGCAAAGCCCCAGGCTGTAGCAAGCAAGGTTTTGCTCAGATGCAACAGGCATAGAAACAAAGGAAAAAAGCCACTTACCCTCAGAAGGCCTCAGGTATACAGAGATCTCCAACAAGATGCCCTCACCTCTACTGCCAGCTCTTAAATGAGGGCTGGGAAGGGGTGGATCCTGGTTCCATCCCTTCTGGTCATTCAGGTTCACTACACACACCTGAGCTCCCCTGGTTTGGCCCTGCCTTCCCACCAGGTGCTCCATCACTGCTTCAAGCCCTGACTCAGCATTTCCACTTCCAAAGTGCTTCAGAACAGCCAGTTATGCTCTATATATTTACAACCCTGCAGTAAATACAGATTTACAGATCCAAAACGCTTTACTGACACCAGGCCCTTGCACCCTGCAGAAGCTCTGGCTGCAAGGCTGTCTTGGTGGGAGCGTTGTGGTGCTCCAAGCTTTTTAAACCTTTCAGTTCAGTGACTGCAGGTTTGTAAACCCACCATTTAGGAAGGCTCACGAGAGGAACCTGTACCATGGTGAGAAAGCACACACACCTCTTGAAGTGACTTTGTTCATGAAATCAGTGTACAGTGGAATTTCAAACCTAAAAAAGGTTTTCAGAAATAGAGCAAGATTCATACAGACTGCACATCGATTCCTTACTCAGAATCCCATTAGCAAATCTACTGGAAGAAAAGTTCAGTTTCCCATCCGCCCTCTATCCCTCTACCTACTGATTTTTTTCTGTTCCTTTTCCCCTCTCCCCACCTGACAGCCATCAAACACAATCGATAGATGGATCAAAACCAAGGGGCCTTTTCTGTTGCATTCACTGCATTTTTCACAGCTGAACAGCTCATGCCCATTCCATTCCAATCCATAGGGAATTGGAGAGATTACGTATTGCTGAAACTAACGGGAGCATTCATCCATATACATATCTTTGATTTCAGCCCATTTCTAAAGGTCCTCCTTAAGATCACAGCTGCCGACTACCAAATGAACTGTAAATCAATAGATACCACAAAGCAAAATAAATAAATAAATAAATAGAAATACAACCAACCCAGTCTAACACCGATTCACATTTTCTCTTTTTAACACCTTTTAAAGCTAGCAATGAAAGCAGTATAAAAAGGAGAGCATCAGCTCCTTTACCACTAAGATCTCTACATTTTGCACGGCATCATTAAGGGAATTTCTGAATGAACCAGAAGGTGGCAACTTCAGGGCAATTCTGGCAAGGAAAAAAACACCCTGCTCTCACATCCTTTTCTTTTATTAAATGTGATACAATAGGATTCCTACTAAAATAACTGAAGCCAATTGCCGCAAACTGTACTACTGGGAAAATTAAGCAGAATGAAAACAAGTGAGGCAACACAAACGAGATTAGCAGCACGCAACGCCATTTCTCACAAAAGAAAATGAGGGCATAAACTTGTATTTAAAGCTCAGAACTGCAGAGCCATGAAACACGGCACGCAGTACAGAGGAAGGGGAAGAGCAGAGGAGGAAGAAGCAGAGGTACTTGTTATCTCTGCCCCTAACTGCAGGGATTCTGAGCACAGTACAGGACAGCAAGGACATCCAGCCGCTGCTTTACCATCATCACCATTACCTGGCCGTGCCAATTGGACCATTTCTGTAGAGCTCCTGAAATCTGACAGCTAGAAAGCTGCAATTTCATACAAGTGGTTATTTCTGAGCCTTGCTCAGGAAAAAACTGACTTCAGCTCGGGGAGGAGCCTCGCCACTGCCCGCGACTGTCCCAGAAATTAACTGGCAATGTCAAAAGATTCAGACTGGCACTTTTATGCTTTAAAGACAAGAGGCACAAGCAGGAAATTAATCACTGACGTATGTTTGTATTTTTGACTTGCCTAATTATAACTTTCCGCCCCAAAGCAACTTTCAGTATTAACTCAAAGCTTAAATTTCCTCTTCCTTCCACCTCAGCTACCACCTCTTTTGCTTTCTCCTCTCAGGCCCTACTAAGATTGGAAACCTCATTTTCAAAATGAATTCTCTCCCTCGCTGTTATCTGATAACAACCCTCAGGATTGCAAATTTAATCACGATAACAGCCCAAAACCTCAACATGGGAACCTGAACGCTCAGAGCCTTTACACCACTGGCAATAGATGACGTCCATTTACATAGAGGTCGCAGTGGAGAGCTGCTGTGGGGAAGGGAAAAGAGCTGCACTACACGCTTGGTGTTATAAACATCCCTCAAACCTTGGGAGAGCACTGGGAGCTTCAGAAAGCTGAACAAAGAAATACCTGCTTTGCCACAGCCCTGCGGTTATCTGTTGTGAGGAGCAGACAGACACACAAAGAACAGAGCTGTACTTGTCACAGGAGGCATCTGCAGAAACAAGTGATATTAGACATTAAAAAGGTTTCCTAATGACCATTTCCCCTTCTGGAGAGTTGTGTTAATCGCAGCTTTAATACATTTAAACCAGACAAGGGATACTCCTGACACCCGTGCTGCAGGATTCCCGTTGCACAGGATGCTGCTGTTGGTCAATACGCCCACAGCATGCAAAACTGAACAGCAGCAGACATGTCACTGCATTCAGGTGATGAAGTGAAGGCTGAAGCTCACCTGGCCACAGGGCTGATACGGCAACTTTGTGCATATTGCCTCTAAAATCTGTACTATTTCACGTTTGGCCACTCAGTGTAAGGCCCCCGAATTATTATCTATTGGAATTCTCAGATAAGAGATGTTCCTTGTACCTGGAAATTCCTCTGAAGTAGCAGATTTCTGTGAGACTATCATTATCCACCTGCCACAGAGAGTCACGTTCTGATGGTGCAGCCATTAAGCCGTTGCTTTTTGCTATTTGAGAGCTTTGATGTGACAACTTAAACTCTCCTTGAACGCCTTCTCGCATCCAACATCACCTCGCACAGCCTGCAGAGGATAAGGCAGCACCCTTTGTAGTGATGCAGCTGAGCTCACAGGTGTCATTTCATGCATTAATTAAAAAGAAATATAGCTCACAGTCAGAAAACAAAGGATACTGCTTAGCTAAGGGCTTCTACAAGCCTTTGTTACTTTGCTGTTGTCTAATGCTTTGGGTTTTCCACACCGTGTGTCTTTTTATATTTCACAATGCAAACAACGATGTCAAAGGGCCGATTTCAGTTTACTTAGATGCCTCTTTAGCTCAGGCTGTTTTCGTTTCACCTCAAATCCAATCAGTCATTTGCATTTTCTCCTGCAGCGGCAGACTAGCAGATAGCCAAATTAAACAGCATTTTAAAAGCAACAGGGATCTCGGGAGGGGAGGGGGGGGGAGAAACACAGCGGCGTTTGCTAAGCTGGCAAAATGCCATTTGTCTTCTCTGACCTTCACTCTTTATAACCTCCCCGTTAAATAAAGATCCAAACCTCACGATGTTCAGTTCCACCAGCCCCCCACAAAGCGCCCACGACCCCCCCCCCAGAACCATCCTCCAAGCAGCTGCACTTCGTATCAATTCCAGCACCCCCAACTTCCTAACATCCTGGGCCTATTTTCAAAAATGCATTTAACACACATCCCCGCAGTGTAAATAATGAGATTTAAGCCTGAAGAGCCTCTCCAGGAACTCTGAAAAGATACAGAAAGTTACCCAGCTGATGTTTATTACGTTTCCCTATTGGCCACGTTTCTGTCATCAGAGAACTGCACTTTTAAACACTGATGGGCTACAACTGCTCTGAAGAAATCCACGCAAGGTAAATGTTTGCTCTACTTGTTTAATAGCCGCTGGACTCCTCTGGAGAAAAAGCTCTCTAAATTAATTCTCAACAGCCTTTTTGCTAAGTGAGATTTCAACTGCCATCACTGCAGTCTCCTCCTCTCTGAAACACGGAATGAAATCTGTATTTATTTTAATTCTTGTTCCTTTTGCAAAGGTTGGTTAATTTACTCCGACTCGCAGGTTATTTATCGTGAGATCAAAGAGATCTCTGCTTCAGCTCTCCGTATTTGGTGCCACGTCTGTCAAAATGGAATCAAAGGAGATTACTCAGCTCCAGATGACATCTCTGCTTTTCCTAGAGGCAGAAAATTCATGGTTTCTAAGAAGCCGTGAGTAAATGAAGGGAGACAAGTAGATTTGGGCTAGAAGGGAATTCCAGCTTCCAACAAAATCTCCGTCTCAGCAAAATCCAAAGCAGTGCTTGGCACATCCAGCCCACCGCTTCTATTCAAGAGATGCTGCTTACATCTGTGTCTACATCATCCCCTCCATAAACACCAAACCAACTGCTGCTTGGGGAGAGAATGACAGCAGTGAGGAGTTCACACAGAAGCCCAATTTTCCAAGAATAACCGTTCACTGGGGCTCATATAGAGAAGATGTGCACCTGCACACACCTGCACACACCTGGTGGCACCAGGCTCAGCTTGTGACCTCCTGCCATCATCACAGGGCAGGCTCCCTGTTGGGGGGCTATTCTGGCTCCCACGTCCCACCTCATCAGGCTCATTCATTGCTCAGCCTTCTACCCTATTACAGATGGATTCCCTGGGATACACGGAGGTAAAAATCATTCCCTGCTGTGGAGTTGATGATGTTTGCTTTGCACTGCATGAAGAAAGGACACCTACACCAGAGAAGACACACATCCAACAACGAATTCCCAAGCCAGCCTCTTAAAAACACTCACCAGTTCCACATATAATCAAGCTCTGCAATTATTCTAATTTGCACAACTAAGAGTTGAACAAACACTGTAAATGTAAATGAAAATCCCCAGGCACAGGCTGCTGCTGCTGCTACAGGAACATTTTAAAATCCCAAATACACAACCATCTCTGTAACGACGCCGCAGCAGAGCAACCCACTGAAACCCAGTTAGCAACAAACGAAAACCCTTAAATAAAAAGCCATCCCACGTCCACACAACAGCTGTCACAGAGCCAAAATCCAAGGCAGAAACCCTGGGCAGGCTGAGGAATGGGCTTAGCAGTGAGTCTGCCCAGTGGCTGGCACGCTCCTCTCATCACCTCACTGCCAATGGACGAAGTTCCTGACGTTTCCAAGCAGCCATCTCATGCTGGAAACGGGACACGAATACAACAACAAAACCCCAAAGCCCTCTGCCTGCTTGTAGGCATCTGCAGGAACGCTTTCTGCTCAGTTATCTTTTCCATCAAGCAAGAGGTTTCTCCTACTCACCGCTCCATGGCTTTGTCTGCACTAGCATCTTCCTCACCAGGCTTGCCATACCAGAATTTTTACCCGTCGTTGCCTAAACCTGCTCTGAATCAAACTGGGTGGAAGAGCTTTAAAAACCCTCCAGCATCCAGCCCCTGTGTCTGCCCGCACCGGTCCTGCTGCTGCTTCTGCGGAGGCTGCACAGGCTCTGGATGGAGGAGGCTGCAAACTCCCTGCGCACACACACACACACACACACACGTGTGTGCACACGCACAGGAAGCTTGGAACTGAATCAGTGCTAAATGTACCGACTTCCTTCTTCATGCTCCAGTATCTCTGGTGTAAACAAGCGGTTCGTGTTAGCCAAGCGAAGCTGAAAAGTCCGGCAGGGAAGGACAAAAGCAGGGAGTGGCCCCGGCTAGAAGTAACTATTTTAAATACACAAACATCTTCCCGTCGGATTAAGCCTTACTTTTACATTAGGCAAATGCTGAAGCCATTGTCGTGATAGGATAACTCAAGACAAACAGGAGACGCTGCTTCCTCCTCCAGCACTAAGCACCTCGTCAGCCGAGCAGCGGTAGGAAAGACTTCACATCAGTCCTGAAGGCCAAGAGAGAAAGGCAGATAGATGCCAAAACGAGCCCCCAGGAAGGCACCACCGTCTCCAACCCATCACGGGGCAGGGATACTGAGCCTGGGTCCACATAAGAGCTGGTGCCTGGAACTCCAGTCCCGACCCAAGCCTGCCATCAGCAGCCACCAGCTTTCAGCAGCGATGGCAGATGGCAGCAGGAACATGCAGGGATGAGGCAGAAGGCAGTGCCATCCTCTCTGATGTTTAAAAGAAGCCTGCTTGTGCTTGGAGAGATGTCCTGCTCACGCACACAGCTCCAGGTTCCTTCAGCTGGCTTGCAATGCTGTTTAACCTGCAGCAGCTCCCAGCTCTTGGCACACACCACTACCACACAGCACCCACTGCTTCTCCACAGAGGAGCAAAACCACTGCACCAACTCTCCAGCAACTATCTTCGTGGGTAACACTAACGAAATAATGCCTGACACTGATCTGATTTCTCAGACAAAATCACACAATGGCCAGCAAGGGGCTGAACAAAAAGAAAGCCGATGGCTTGGCAGTTCTTTGCTCCAAAATGAGAAAAAAAACCCAGCCTTTCTGAAAGAGCTGCCACCTCATGTCTTGTCAGAGAGTTGGGTGCTATTTTTATTTCCCTATTTGAGAACACTGTAATAAAAAGCTTTCTTCTGCTAAAGCTGGAGCACTGAATATCTGGGACTATTCAACGCACATCCCTCTTATTGTCCTGCAAGGCTGCCTGCTAAAAGGTCCTACAGACCACCTCTTCCCATTCTGTCTTTCATGGCAAACTCAATTCTCAAGTCATGCCGTGCATGTAAAGTAAAACTGAATCGCTGCTATTCCCAAAGGCACAGAATGCAGGATTGAAGAAGCAGGGTCAGAAATGGCAGGCTCTTCCCTGCGTGTCATTCATGTGGGTCCTGTGATCAACCTCCGCCTCTAACATTTGGATTCAAAACCAATTAATTATCTCCAACGATGAAATGAGAGCCCATATTTGCTGATCCATACCATGCAAGAGGGCAGTGCCTGGTTCCACAGCCCTGTGCAAACCCCAGGACCTGGCAGGACCTTCTCTGATCTCTTGGGCAGTCCTTAAGGAGGTCCAGCTGCTCACCTCGTGTCCAGCAATAACTCTGTGCAGGGAAAGCAGCACTTGGCATTAAGAAATCCATACAACAGCCTGTCCTCGTTTGGAAACGAGATCAGTACAGAAGAAAATGAGAGGTTTGAGGAGTCCAATACAACTCACTGCCTTAATACAAGTGTTTACGTGCACATCTACAAAAAAGACATCTAGAATTTCATTGTTCAGATATAACGACAGTGCTGGGACAGCACTACACACAAATCATCCTTGGAGATGCGCCAGCCAAAGGAGGATTCACATGAACTCCCTTCACCCCTGCCAAGTGCTGAAACAACTACCACACAAATATTAACAGGGATTCCTTGGCAGGGTGATGCTGCTATCAGAGGAAATCTCAGGAGACACCACAAGATTCTATGAAGACTGGCAGCATCCTACAGAGCGATCGCTTTGGGTACCCAGGCAGCCCGCACTCCTCAGCCTGGTTCTGAAGGTGCAATAGCCTTAACAAGGCCCAGGACAAGACAGCCTGGGAGCAGGGGGAAGCAAACAGTGCTGCTTCCAGCAGCTGTGCTCTGAGAAGTCAAATTCCTTCTTGTCTTCATACAGGGAAAAATACAACAGCTGCTCCTCTGCTTCTGACACGCCATAAAGAAAAGAGAAACAGCCTTGGATGGGGTATTCAGCTGAGGTCACATAAAAGGAACTGTCTGGCTGCTTGACCCCTTGGAGAAGTTTTTGGGATCAGCCAACACCACAGTGTGCTGAGATGGGGAGAACAAAGAGCAGCACTCAGGATTCAGGTCAGCAAAACCATTTTCAGCTTCTTCTGTGCTCCTCCAGTGTTAGAGACTTCACCTGGCACACACCAAATCCATCTGCACGTTCTCCACTTTGGTGATGAGAGGAAATGCAAGGAGCCGTGCTCCCTCTCAATGTCAGCCTGCCCAGGTTCATGGCTCTCCTGGCATCTATCCCTTTTTGCACATGCTAAGTTTAGGATCTCATACCTATGATACACAGCTCTGAACCAAGCAACCAGGAGGGTGCTGTGATTTCAGGTCCTGTTTGAACTGAGGATCCACACGCACCTCCAATTCTCCCAGCTTCACCAAAAGGAAGGACATCCTCTCCCCACCCCTGAATACTCCTCCTTCCATGTGCTCTTTAAAAAAACCTGACATCCAGCATGCTGACCCAATGTTTTCCACACGTTTGCCTTCTGATAAGCACACAAATGCTTTCTGCTGGGCGTTTTCCCTGTTAACCTTCCTGAACAGAAACAGAAGAAAACAGAACCTCATGCAGTAGGTAATGATACTAAATATAAGCAGCGAGTCGAGTCACTTTGTTTCTCAGGCACTCAGCTGAACGGGTCACTTTAAAAGTCCACATCTGCTGCCCCTATGCAGATCTCAGAAGCGCCGATCACTTCTCATTTCAGAAGCAAAATGCCCTCTTGAAATCAGAATGATTACTGAAAACCTCATCGCGGGTGGCCAAGTGAAAGCACTGCATTACTGCTGGTGTATGCAAGGAGCAAGCAGGTACAGAGAGCACGTGGGGCAGCCAGGAGATGGCTGCAGGTCCTTTGGGATGGTTCTTGTGAGCAATGAAGCTCTTGGTGGGTTGGCCTTTCATTGGCACAGGTGGCTGCATAACAAGGTGGGGGACAGGCTGCTCCCCAACACAGCGACGGGAAAAGCCCAGAGTGTTCAGCCATCCCTGAAAGAACAGTGGCACAGTGACAGGGAGCCAGCAGGAGCTGCTTCCTGAGACACACAGGGCAGTGGGAGGCTGCTTCTGAAATTGAGAAACACACACTTTTCAAAAAAGAAGAGATTTAATATCTCACAGATGGGTCAATGGAGGAGATCAATGATGCGGTGATAGTTTTGATCGTTCTCAAAGTATTTACATAGTCTGTATTCAAAGGCTTAAAAAAAAAAAAGATGAAAGACTTGCTGGATTATTAAAGAAATGTATTCATATTCACATGTTCATTTCTAAAGTTTACCTCTACAGATACGCACCGATTCCCCACCTTCCACAGCTGCAAAATTGTCCTGCTTGGAAAAACTCATCTAACTCTAAATTTGATATGATAACATGATAACACTTCATGAGACATCTGTAGGTAATAAGGTCCTGGCACTGCTGCCCAGAGCTGTGCGTGCTCCATCCCTGGAGGCGTCCCAGCCATGGATGGGCCCAGAGCAGCCTCAGCTGGGAGGCAGCCAGCCCATGGCAGGGGGGTCTGGGAGGCTTTGGGGTCCCTTCTGACCCACCCATGCTGTGATTCTGTAGGAAGAGAGGGACCACATACAGCTCCAGAGATGCACTGATAAGACAGCAAGCTGTATTCAAAGCTGTATCCTCAAAGAGGTCAAAACCAAACATCGCTACTAACTTACAACAAGACAAGGAAAGTACTGCAATAAAGTTGCCAAAAGTAAACCCAACAAACCCAACGCAAACAAACAACAAACAGAGGCCAGGAAGCAGAGGCCAGATCCTCTGCTAGAGGGAAGCAGAAGTCAAGTACAGTGCGTGCAGAGGAGGGGACAACACGTCTGTCCTTAGGGAAGGGATCTGCAGGGCCATCCCAGCAGCTACAAGTTGTCTGCTGATGGATAAGCAAAAAATTCCCCCCCAGAACATAAGCTTCACTGTGCTGGAGATGAGAAACACGTGGCACAACGTACACGATGAGCACACCTTGGCTGGAGTTAACCCAGTATCTTGAAGAGGACCAAACACGAAGTCTGCAAAGAAGGGTAAGGTTTTCCATCCCACTATAAGGAAGAACTTGCAGATTCTCTTCCACTCTGCTCTCTGTCCTGCGAGACAATTTCCTACGCAAACACACAAGGAAAGGCGATGCTCAAGATTGCTCTGGAGTTGTAATTTGAGAAGCACACGTCTTAAAAAAAGACAAGAAGCTAAATTCAGAAGATGGGAAATCTGAACCGTGAGGAAACGTCTTTGAAAAATGCACAAGTTATGTCATTGCCAGTAAAGGGGAAAGCCTTTGTGGCTGACAGACGGCCCTCATTGCCAGCCTGGCAGACCTCAGCTGCAAGGAGTTCTCAGCAGCCTAATTGCCTCCGTTAGCTGCAGAGTGAATAACCCCAAATCCGGGCAAACAGGAAATTTAGTGGAGACGGAATGAGAAACAGCCCCTGGTTCACTGCGCAGGCTGAGGTGCTTTTCAGTAAAATGAACAATAAAGAGATTACAGCTCCTTAAACAAACCACACTTTCAAAAGCAAGGGAGGAAAGAAGGGAAAGGGGAAGTCGGTGAGAGGGAGGAGGGGGAAATTAAAAGGCTACCATTTCTACAACATGTTAAAAAACGTGGAGAGAGTGGAAGAAACGTGCACTCAGATCTTGTCTTTACACTCCCCCAGTCCTCGTGCAGAATTCTGCAGTCCCTAGCCCAAGGTAGACAGGTGTACATAAGCTGGAAAAGGGACCTGACGTCTCTCCTTTTAGGAACAACTTCAGGTTCTCCTTGCTGTAACTCCGTACAAGGCCACACGCTCCTGCAGCTGGCAGACAGCTGCCACAAAACCCATTCTTAATCCCTAAACTTGAGCACATTTGCAATGAAAACAGAAGAGTTCAGAACCACATCGGTACCTTGTAATTTGCTCTCCGAAATAAGTCCTGAAACCAAAGGTAACCCATGTGCAAAGGGATTTATTTTTCCTCAGGAAACCTCAAACGAGCATTTCAGTCCCATGTCATCATGCACATCAAAACTATCAGTTTTGAGAAATCAGGGATTTTTAGACTGGCTGTGTGAAAGTCTGACTGCATGGCTTTGGGAAGTAATTGTCCTTTAGTGAAATAGAAAAGCAGTTGGTTTCAAGTGTTTTGGACAATTTTTCCCAATCTGCTTTGCCCTGAGCAAACACATGCACGCCCCTGCCACAGTGCAGTCCTTTGGATCAAGTGGGAAGAGAAAAGCCGCAAGACACCGCAGCCCAAAGTAAGTCCCACCTTCCCATAAGCTTCCAGCTCTGTTACTAAATGAAAGGCAGGGAATTTCCCCCTCTTCTGCATTTCGGTGACTACCCAGCATCAGAAACCAATGCCACCCACATTCCTCTCTTTCTTCCTCTTCAGAAGTTTGTCTGGAAACAAGCAGTTTGTCAGAAGCAAGAAGGGGGTAGCAGTGCTGAAAGAGCTGCTCCTTCTCCAGAAGGAATGAGGAATAACTTCATGCACAAGCCCCAGTTTACCTGCTTGGAAGCAGAGCTGACGGCCGCCAGCTGCTTTCTTGTGACCGTGATTCAGCAGTGGCTGCAAAACTTCAGGATGTAGCCCAGCAGCACACTCAAGCTTCCAAGGTTTTCCTAGAGGGGTTAAGAATCCCAGAAGGATTCTGGAGAATCATTAAGGTTGGAAAAGACCACTCAACACCACTGTGGCCACCGTGCGATGGAATACAGGCAATACACAGCCAACAGCTCACTTGCTGAGAGGAGCCTTCCCCATAGGGACAAAACCTTCCTGGGATGCCATCTTCATTAAAGGTGAATCACTGTTAAAGGCATTTTGAGCCCCAGAGCATGATTTCAAATACTAAATCACCGGCACCGCATCAAGAACCTGCTAAGAATTAGTTACACAAAACATTTTGCACAAAAAGACTGCATTAAGGGAGGTGGGGCAGGGCGAGTGCAAAACACAAACCCCCTCCAGCACTTATTTCCCCAAATAAAGTGCAAATCTGGAAGTTGAGTGGGTGACAACAATGGCTGTCATCATGGCAGACACAAGAGAAAGCTTTGCCTTCTACAGACAGCTGCTGGAAACCTTTCCTGTTCCCCAACAGACTGAAAAAGAGCACAGGTAAAGGACAACCGAGAGAACATCACTGCCAAAAGAATATTTATTTTGATAGGAAATGAGCAAGATGGCACGGGGCAGCTGTAAGGAAAGGAAGCCCACAGACAAAAGGGACAGGATGAGATACAGCATGAGCCACGCAAGAAGGAAATGAGAGAGGAGGAAGAATAAAGCTAGTGTGGCTGTTTTGGGGGTGGGGGAAGAGGTGAAACATAGGAATTGCAACAAACGAAGCGCATGGAACTGATTCATTCCTATGGAAACCCTAAAGGACACGATGGTACAGGTATTTTTCACCTCAGTTAACAAGCATCCGTCCTCAGGCTAGGCGGTGTCAGGCACATTTTTCCAGAGGCTTGAGGAAATATTTATACTGGAATTAAAAATAAAAGGGAATGTTAAGTTAATCTGCCATGCAATCTGAATCCTCGTGTATAAATAGCGGCGATGGAGACAATGTGAAGTTGCAGGATTAGTGAGGCCTCTGCAATGCAGTTAGCAACAGCTGAGGGGTAAAGTTGGAAAAACACCAACAGGCTTAGGAATGCCAAATTAAGTTTGCTTGCACAGTTGCTGCTAATAAAAATATGAAGCCTTCCTCTCCGTCTGCCTCCTCCTCCGGAATAGCAAGCTGGCAACGCAGCCGAAATCCCAGAAAAATCCCAGTGCTGCTGAATGGCAGCACTGAAATCCCAGAAAAACCTTGCTTCCCGCAGTGTCCGCCCTCCCTGCTCTCTCAGCAGCCAGCTGAGCAGCTGGGATGAATGCAGTCCCCAGCGCAGCTCTCTGCACAGCCCTGTACTGAGCTCTGCAGCAGATTCCATCCAGGATGCTGCAGAAGCAGTCGCATTCTTCCCACGCTGTAGGCAGCAGCACAGGTGGGACACATTGGCTAAATGTGCCATTTCGAGCCATGATGGGAGAAGAAAATACTTTCCCAACTTCTCACAGATAAACAGAACTTGCCAGAATGTATCATAATGCGTGTTGGGAGCTACAAATCACCTTCTACACTTTGTACCTCAGAGCACGCATGCAGCAGCAACACGTGCCTGGCTTCAGAGATGGCTCTGGCAGCTCTGTAATTACAGCACTGAGCCAATGTGATGACAGTTGGCCCAAATGCAGCCACCCCAGGGGCCACAGCTCCATCAGTGGCGTTTTCAATGCAAACGTGGCTGGGGAGAGAACTGCAACTGCAGAAGGAAAGAGTGGAGCAGCGAGAAAAGCAGCACTGAGACATCACCTCCTTATGGAATAACGAATGGTGCTGTTAAAAATAAAAATTACACTGCAAAGAACTCCATTTCACTCAGGCCACATTTAGAAGCCTAGCAGCTAAGTCTCATTTGCCTTGCTATAGCAGATTAACAATAAGAATTCTCAGCTGGCACTGAAATCAATGGATTTCCTCGCTGCTAGCGAAGTAAAAATCACAGTGCTGCAATTCGTAGTGATGTTACTGCAGTGGAAGGGATTCTGATTTCAGAAGGCTGGAAGCTCCTGGCATGGCAGGGAGGTGCTGGGATCACTGAGACACTCTCAGAGCCCCAGCAAAGTCAGCCCACAGCCCGAAAGCCATCCTTCAGAGGCACACATTCTCAGCCATCTTCCTGGGTAAATGACATTGCAAACCAAATTTAGCTGCTCGGGTCAAGCTTATCCAAATTAGCCACAGAAGCTATTTGCATGTTTTCTACAACTTCAGATTAATTTGACTTTATCTTAGTCCCACACTGTGATCCTGGAGAACTGAACGTAGTTGGGAAAATATCTGACTTTTTCAAAGAATATCACAGTGTCTGCTTTTTGTGGGTAGTTGGTATGTAGATGTTGTCAAATTTGTGCACGGCCATCATTCCTGCTTTATATCCCCTACAACCCAACACACCCATCCTACTTGCAGCCTGGACACGTTCTGGGTTGCTCGGTTTTTCTAACCGCTCAGAAGAAAGGAAATACCTCTCCATTACTCACCTCTACCCCTCACGACAGGAAGAAAAAAAGAGAAAAAAAACAGCAATCAGGAGCTCCTACATCTATATTACACGTAATTCAGTGCGCAGGGAAAGCTGCTTGAAAAGGAGGCAGATGTACACGGCACCAGAAGGTCAAAGTGTGAGGAAGGCTGCCCAGTTCCTTGGAAAGACTGCCACGTTATTACACCCTCCTCGAGGCAAAAGCTTCAGCACTCCTGAGGATGTGCAAAAGGAGAAAGAGATAAAGAAATATATATGAGGCAAACAGTCCTCAAGACCAGCTTACTCACAAAGAAACCTGGTAAAAAAGGCAGGCAGTGTTGCCTGCTACCTCCTTTCATAGGAAACACAGAATGGCTTGGGTTGGAAGGGACCTTTAAGATCACCTAGTTCCAACCCCCTGCTATAGGCAGGGACACCTCCCATCCCAGCAGGTTGCTCACAGCCCCACCTTGAACACCTCCAGGTTGGGGGCATCTATGAACCTTACATGCCTCTTTCACTTATTGCCTTACCTATATCTCATATATAAAGAAAACTGCACCCAGCCTGGACGATCACAGCCACAGGCAAGCAGTCAGCAACTTGCAGCCCATTGGGGCAGGAGGGACTGCACAGACTGCGGTCCCTTTGTTACCCGGGCTGAAGGATATCAAATATTTATCTCATTTGACCAGCACACGTTGCTCTGGCATGCTTACAGCTTGCACTGTCACAGCCTTCCACCTGAAGTAGAGAGAGAGTTTTTAAATTTCAATTTTATATTTCCAAAGGAGACTGAAGGATCAAATGTTGGTCCGCAGCGGTAGAAGTGCAAACAGCCTGGAAGGATCACTGACAGGATGTTAGCTCTTGCATTTTTATCATCAGGTTCACAGTGAAATAAGATACTTGAATTATTAAATCTCCCTTTTTTTTTTTTTTTCCCTCCTCACATCGATGGCATTCTATCAGAATGATAGATTCTAACAGAGATAGGATGGAAAAGGCACACAAGAATGCATCTGAAAGAACAGGTATGGGAGGAGTTACACCAGGCTGTACAGAATCATAGAGTCACTAAGGTTGGAGAAGACCTCTAAGATCATCTAGTCCAACCCAACCCATCCCCTCTGTGCCCACTAGCCCTTGTCCCTTAGAGAGAAACCTTTCCTTCACACTTCCCTACCTTGAGGAATGCAGCCTGTAAATAAAAACAAAGGTTTAACAAAGCCAAGTGTTGCTATATGGGCACATATTACTTTCCGGGGAACAATTCAGACCTGTTGCAATGCTGAACTCGGGCCCTCTTGCTTTCCAGTCATTCCCACTTGCTACGCAGGCACCGAATCCAGCCTGGCTTGGATGTACAAGACAGAATTCTGTCTGGCACTGCATTCACAGCATCGTAGGTAAGATGTGGGCCAGACATAAGCCGGGTGGGTAATGATGGAGAGGAGAAAAGCAAGGAGCAGAGCGCTGCTGGGAGGTGAGGTGTGGAGGCAGCTGCCCGGGGAGTTTCTGCTCCACTGAAATCCCTAATGAGATCTCGATGCAAAGGAACACTTCAAAGCCACTCACTGAAATTTCGCAATTAAATTGGAGCAGATCGTTCGAAACGAGCTTCAAATGATAGAAATTGGCCCCGAAGGCTCCTTGTGGGATTACCTTATTTAGATAATCAACAAAATAATAAGATCGGAGGAAAAGCGACAGGAGCAGTACGAATATCCTACTTAAAAAAAGCAACAGCACAGTTCAGCCTTCAGAAGTCATCCTTCTGCCTGCCTGAAACAATAGGACTCTGTTCCTTTGTGCTCTGAGATGGTTTATTTCAGCCACCACACCCAGTTCTGGGAAGGGCACCACGATAGCCGCTGATTTGTTTGCAAGATGGTGCAAGGTGAAGTCAAAGTTAACGATCCTATATCCTGTTTAATGCATTGAAAAAATTAAAACATGGGAGACAGAGCTGAAAAGCCAGTTCCTTCGTGTCAGCAGCGGATTGAAAAGCAAAGTAACCTTGCCACCACGGAGCACAGCAGCGTGTGCTAAGGGCAAGGGGCCGCCACAAGCAGCAGCAGTGATGGGTGCAGCACCCAGGGTCACCAGCTGCATCCACACTGTGCTGGCAAACTACAGCTGACGTGGGACCTGGGCTCAGCAGGGAACAAGTCATGCTCAGATCTGCTTCACGTAGCTCTTGGATGGCTGCTGGTCCGAATATTCCCTGCTTATTTCCATCAGTGACCTAGAAATGATAGACAACCGATGCTGATGCGTGGCCAGATGAAATCCAAGCAAACCAGTTCATGGCGAGGGAGGGTTAACTTTCCTTCTGGCTGTACATCACAAGGTACATAAGGTCCCTCACCCAGACCAAGGACCCAGAGAGGGCAAGCTGATAAGCTTTAAAGTCAGTTTTGTGCACGATCCCCACGCTGGCTGCTGGCTGGAACAATAAAAGAATCGCAGCCAAACGAGCATTACTTCCTTCAGACTGTCCTTTAAAAATTAAACTCCATAAAGATAACAGCAGCCTTGTTCAGAGCTAATTATAGCAGGAACGTTAGAGTGCCTAGAAGGACTGAGAAGGAGCTGGTGGGAAAGGAAGGAAAGGGAGCTGAGGGCAAAGAAAACAACAACAAACAAAGAGGGAATGGCAAACTTGTCCTGTGGTGGCCCCAGCCTTTGGGCAGTGGGTTGGAAGGAGGGCACTGAGAGTCCCAGAACTGGGAAACTGCACTGCAGCCCTACACACCAACACAAATACAAGTTATAGACATGTAGAAAAGCTCCTCTCCCCGCCTGCTGTCCTTCTGAGAGCAGTGAGGTGAGCACAGCCCTGCTCTTGGCTTCCCAAAGCCCACGTGCACACCTAGAAGCTGTCCAGGTCCGAGCACACGTGCTAGGCTGCTTTATTAGGGTTGGAGCAAAGGCTGCTCCCTGCAGGACTCTAGCAGGAGAAACAAGTAACTGTGAAGTGGGAGAGACCCCAAAGCCAGCAAGCCCCTATGGGGAGGGCTAAGGAGGGATCATGTGTTCCTGTGTAAGCTGGGCTTGCCTTTTCCAGTCTTATCATTTTGTTTCCAGGCCTGCAATTAAAAGTTTAACTGCAGCTGTGGCAGCGTACACACTAACAGTTTTTTCCTTCCACCCCTCTAAACTTTGGCTGAGAGGCAGGTAATCCTAGGGCAGGTTGCCCATTTTGCTGGGAGTGGCCAATAGATGAATGGAGCAACGTTCACCACGGTCCTCACCCCGCTCTGCAGCTCCCTTCCCCTCAGCAGCACCAACTGTGCTCGCAGCACGGCTTGGGGAGCCAACCTCTGCACCCACAGAAAAGATACTGGAAAGCTGTACCACGCTAAGGCTGCGTGCCATCTTGGATGGCCAGTTATGTAGCAGGATGATTTCGCCCTTAATGTTTGTAAAATCATTGTGTCAAACTGGAAAGTAAAGTTTCATCACCCGTGAAATCAGCACAAGTATCAGAGACTCTTAATCTCTTCCAAGCCGAAGTGACGCTCAGCTCCCTGCTAACCAGGTCAAAACAGCAGCAGGTTTGCTCCACGGAAGATGCCTCATCAAATGGCACAGCACTCAAACGCACGCATGCACGACAGCTGAGTCACACTATCATTCCTTCTGCCCTTGCCCAAGAGGGAAAAAAAATATAAATCTTGAGAAAGGCAGGTAAAAGGGAATTGGGATAAGCACTCGATCACAAAAAAAAGCTCAGAACTGACACACACATTGAGAAAAACGAGTTTATCACCACGTCCTTCAGAGAGCTAGGGCAGTGCTCACGCTGCTCAGAGCCCAAGTCTACATATTACTCTCCATGCTCTGCCTCGCATGGCAGGTGCAGGCTGGATCGCTGCTTCCAGCCAAGATAAAGTGCAGTTTATCTTTGCAAACACTAATATTCATCAATTCCTCCTGCAGATAAAGCAATAAATGTTTGCTCCCCCAGATGGAGGGAGCATTATTTAAACCGCGGCAGTATTCTAGTAAATCCCGGACAGATGGACCAGGATTCAGGGACAAGTGAAGTTGCTGCGTTTATGATAAGGGAATTAGAATGACAGAAAGCCTCTTGCTGGGAAATGTGGGATCTGGTGGATTTGTGTTTGCTTCATAAAGAACGCTCTCCAAACACACTATTCAAGGTCACTGAGCCAGAACGGTGCAGAGGCCCACCTGTACCACGCAGCCAAGGCCACTGAAGCTTCTCCATCTCTTCTGCTTGAAATAATGTCCAAATGAAGACAAACTAAAGCACATTCAATCTGTTTCTAAGTTAGCTACATGTTACTGAAGATGAACTTACTTATTTGTAGCCAGCAAAGCAGGAGTCCAAGGCGTTTCCACAAAGGCAGACAGGCCGCCCTGTGACCAAGGAAGCCACATTCATCCACTTCAGCAAATGTTGACTGAGCCATTACTCAGGCAAGGCTTCAGATAAGGCACTGGGACTGCCTGCAGCGCTGGCAGCAAGCTGCTGGGGTCCCTGCACTCAGCTTCGTTCAGATTACTGCAGGTAATGCACCCGAGCAGAGAAAGAACAGAGAAAAGAGCAAGTTAGCACATAGTTAGGTCAGCAAGTAGATGCACACAGGCTGTGTTAATGAGACCTCACAGAACTGGCATTTTTCTAATGATTCTGTTAGGTATGTTTGTTTGTTTGCTTTTCTCAAAGGATGCTATCTGATCAGATTAACAAGGCTGGAGGGCGAAAAAATGAAGACAAAGAGAAACCAATCCTACGTCTATTAACTCAGGCAGCTGCCAAAACTTATTTGGAATGTTTAACTGGACAAGCAGGCTGTGCTAACATTTAACCAGAGCAGCCAAGTTTATTGAACAGAATCTGTGCTACTCCAGGCGTGCTGGCTGATCCCATCCATCTTCTTTACACCGCACCGCTGTTAGTGTGCTCTCTGACTATGCATCTCTAAGAGCAGATATTGGTGACCGTGTGCTCACTGCACTTCTAACAAGGCATTTTGTTTTCCCACCTGAGAAGAAGCTATGTGCAAGCTAACAAAGCAATTCCTTTCCACTGTGCCTATTTCTTGCTTCCCAGCTAAGCTGCAGCCTGCAGACCCAGCAGCACCAGCACTGCTGGAGGAAGGACTCAGCACGAAGTGTTTTGTCATATCTGGATGCATTTGGAGCAGATGGGAAGGAGGATGAAATATTACAAGTTGCTTCTGTAAGGACAGAAAAAACACAGAATGATGTGTGTGCATGGCTTAAAATAAGCAAAAACGTTGCTTCCTGGAGGTCACTTTCAAATCCAAGCAGCTTTTGCCTACATTGGCCACTGCTACTTCTCCTCCTCCAACAGGAAACGCAGCTCAAAAACACTGGGAGTATCAACAGCTCAGTATTTGAGATAGGAAAAAATAACGAAGTGGTATTCCAGAAAGTGGCTTTTTAAAGCACATTCCCCAGCTGCACGCACAAGGCACCCACTGGGGCACAAGGCACCCACAGGGGGCTGGGCTCGGCTGCAGCAGCCCTCCCTCCCCTGCACCAACCCCAGGGAGCAGGGCAAGCCCCCCAGCCACAGGATTTCCCCTGGAGGCAGAGAGCAGCCAGCACTCAACACAGCAGCCTGGAGACATTACCTGGTGTATTTCTAGGCTTGGAACTGAATTGCCAGGTACTCACAGCATCCTCTTTTTCACTGCTCCTTCATTCCAGGAAACTCCATGACACAAGGACTCTTTCAGATTGGTAGAAAATTGCCCTTGGAAGTACTCTTTCCTTAGGAAAGTTCGATATCTTTATGCCTTCAGTAGTTACATAAAACAAAATTGCTACTAAAATAAAATGACAAATAGCAACGCAAGCGTAACAAAACATTCGGGGACACGGGTAGTGGACACAGCGGGGATGGAGTTGGATTAGATGACCTCAGTGGTCTTTTCCAACCTTAGTGATTCCACGAAAACAACCTTCTAAACCAGCCTTGTTCCATCACACCTCCCGGCTCCTGTTGGCACGGCACACCAGCAGCAATGGAGCTCTTTGTGCAATCTCTGCGCCTCCAATCGCTTTGCCTTCCCCAAACGGTTTTACAAACAACATAAGGCTGCTTAACACACAAGTGCAAGAAGCATTTCATCTCTACGGTAAAGCTTAATTCTTCTGGCCTTATCAGTGTTTTCATTAGAAGTGCTTTTAACTCCTATCTTCCATCTTTATTGCTCGCACCCATGTTGATGTTGAAACACTTTTGAAGAGTGTACCAGGTCACAAGCTGAAGGGCTGCTGCTCTTCTGTCTGAGCTTTGCACAAGTTTCTTAGAACTCAGAAACCATTTCTTCCTGAAGCTGTAACTCTTCACAGCAGACTGAAATTCCAAAGGCTCTTTGTTTACTTCCTCATTTGCACACAATCCTCCACCCTCCGTTTTTAAACCGGTGCAGTTCTGGGAATGCATAATTTCTTAACAAGCTGCTGCTGAAAAGCCTGAAGAGAGCAGAATCATTCACACTGAAAAAATACCGCAAAGAAATAGGGAAAAAAAAAAAAAAAGCAAAAAACACATCTAAATTTCACTGCCTAGCTTCAGTGCTAACGGATGTAATCACTGAGAAAACGCCACGCATTCTATCCGCGATTACTATTACTACAGAGGATTTGATAAAATGTTTGGACCATTACTGAACCCTTCTTCTGCAGTTGTCTTCCACGAGTCCATTTAACTACTGCACTTGCTGCACCTCAGCCTGTAAAATCATCCCCCAGCCCCCAAACAAGACCCAACAGCAGGCAACAGAAAGGCAATGGAAGGACGGGGCTGGAAAAGAGACGAGAAGCACCAGTTGCACGTGCTGCAGCTCATGATTAAGCCAGGGTTTTGCTGGGAGGCTTTGATTTGACTTCCAGCTCTCTCTCAGCCTTCACGCAGACAGCTTTCCAGAGCTCTCCTACTTGCTGCCCATTAGCTCAGGACAGCACACAGCATTACAAAGGCACCAGATGACAAACATCCAAATCTACTGACGGGAAAGAAAATCAGGAAGCAGAGGTGTTGAAAGAGATGGAGTGGTGATGAGATTGTTGTGAAAACAGAGCCAGTAACTAAGGCAGTTTTGGGATGCGAAGGACAGACTCCAGAGGATGCACACTAAGGCCGTGCCTGGACCACGGTGGTATTTTTGGTCACTTTTCTAGGAAACTGCTGACAAACGGTGAGAGTGCAGAACAGCAACAAGAGAAGAAGGAGCTGCATTATCAAATCCAGGCAGGGTGACAACCTGGAAATCCAGCAGCTGCTAGCAAGCTGCAGATAGTGCTGGGCTCTGCACAGCTCCCTAATCCATCCCAGTCCTGCAGCTAAGTACCCTGCTCCCGACTTGTGGATTCCCCACGCCTTCAGTTACAGCTCCTGGGTTCTGCTTCTTATCACAGGCCAACATTAACCAGACCAAACCAACCCTGTACAGAGCAAGCCTTGTTTTCCAAGGTGTTGGATGCTACCCACCAGTGGTTTCCCAGACTTCTGAAAGACTTAAACACAGTAAGATGAGATTTCTTTGCATTTCCCTATCAAATAGAATAAGGAGTTAAAAAAGAAGGGCTGAATATGCCCCAAGTGTCCTCTGGAAATATCCTGAAAGCTGGCTTAAATGCACCAAGAATAGCAGAGGCAGCACGGCCTGGGACACTGCATTGAGCTGGAAATACCTATAAGCATTCCTGGAAGCAGATCTGCATAGATGCTGAGGATAAGGGCTGCCATGACAGCCTGGGTAGCTCACTGAAATATTCAGCTGCTGACAGAAGGGAAGGAAAGGATATTATTAAAATGTTTATTATGGTAATACATCAAAATTAATTTGAAAAAATCAGCTCCCACTACACAAGGCTTATAATGAGCTTATAGCCTAAACGCTGATGCTTTGTCAGATTAGGCATCTTTGCTTCCTTTACATTTTTACAATGTAATGCAGCTACATGCTTTTTTTTCCTCCCTTTTCTTTAAAAGGCGTCTCCTTTAATTTTCTGTTAGTGGGGACATGGGGCTAAGGAACAGAAGTGTCAGCCTTTCAAAGGCAGCAGGATTTAGAAATGAACAGAGGGGAAAATATCCAGTTATCTGTTAACACTAGACAGTTTTTTCAAGCAAGTTAATGTCATTTTACAGCTCAGGGCTTGCTAACGTTGGGTTACAGAGATAACAGGATTTACATGATCACAACAGTTTTTAAAGTACCCCATCACTATTACTAATTTTCACTTGTCCTGCAGACAAGTCAAAGCAATTTTCTACCTGTCAAAGATGATAAATCTGTGCCTGGTGACACTGACAGGTGGATTTGTCAAATCCCCCTTGAAGTGCTTCGGTCGCTGCTTTCAGGCTGCGGTGTGATCCCAAGCAGGGCACGGCCAGGATGAAGGAGAGCTCCTGAGGGCCCAGCTCTCCAGCACAGGACCCCAGTCCTATGCGAGGAAGGAGGATAAGCAGCAAGAAAATATTTTTAACCTTGCCATACAAAACGTGAGCTACGTCCCAGGAAGCGGAAGGCAACCCCCTACTCACGGCAATCCCGTTTCTCGCAGGTCATCCAGGCTTCTTCCTGAGCTGTCTGGGAGCACATCCTCCCTCCTTCACATCACACCCACCACACAAGAAGCAGGAGAAAGGCAGCAGCGCTTGTGGCTGCCGAAGGCTGAGCGCATCCCCAGCAGCACAGCACAGCCCTACGTGGCCGGGGTGAGGCAGAGCTGTCGGGGTGGGAACGGAGGCAGTCTGTGTTAGTGAACTTAGACGTTTGGTATTAGTGTCATGCAGACACAATTGTAATAAAGTCATTTATTGGAGCTGTGAAGTGCAGCTGTTCTTCCCGTCTTGCCACCCACACCGTGCCGCAAGCACCGAGGCTCAGAGCGAGGGGTGAGGCAGGGAAGCCAAGTGGGAAAATGGAATAAATCACTTGGAAAACAGCTGGATGGTAAAAATGGTCAGCCCTTGGGCTGGAGAACGACTCTAGATCCTGCTGTTTTACATTACCATTAAATTGAATGCAATTGCCATCTGAGTAAGCAAGCTGTATTTTAAAATAAAGACACATGTAAATTAATCTGCACTTATTTCCGAAGATAAGCTGTCACTGCTGCCAGGGAACCCAGAGCACAGTTGCTCCATGTGTTGATGAAGCAAAAAGACTTTTTTCCCTGGAAGTCCTGGGATTCCTTAAGAAAAGTTCCTTGCTTATTAAGTAATTCCCTCTGTCATGAATAAGTTATGTATCGTCACACTCTAGAGAGGCAATTGTGAACAGAACTGGAAAAAACTGCAATTTTCCATGTCACTTCTAATTCGGGATGCATTTGTACTATCAAGGGGGAGGGAAAAAAAGAAAAATGAGTGAAGCACAGAGCCAGCCAGCATCTCTTTCAATCCTAGAAACCAACAGCACTCAGATTAGAACACAGGTTTGAAGAAGACAAAGGGGGAAAAATGCAAAGGAATAACACCAGTGATGGCTCAGAATATTAAGGCAAGGCCAGATTGTCACAGCTCTGGAATCGGGTGCTGATAATTCATTACAGCTCCTGTTCAGCTTCCAAGCAACAAAATGTGTCTGCATGTGTTGGAGAACAGATTTGCATTCGTTGGTTTCTATTCTCCGATGAAGAGTAACACTAAATAAATGAAAGGATAGAAATTAATAGCTTTCCCTCCTGGGTTTCACCTGCCTCACTGGATATTTCAAGCAGAGAAAAGGAACATCCTAAAATTAATCTGCAAACCACTCAAAGCTTTCACATGCCATGCCTCCACACAAGCACAGCCTCTGCACGGAGCTCACCTCCAACACAAACAGCCCCTCCTTCAGCCCAGACCCTGGTGCAGAAAGCTGCTCTGCCCAGCAGCCTATGGGGGAGCACAGCTCGACACTGCGCTGTGCCTGGAATCCACTTCTTCTGCCGAATTCTTCATTTGCTGCCCAGTCACATCCAGTTCATTTAACCTCAAAGTCTTAGAGAGGCTCAGCCCGATACCCTGTGCCCAGCTGGTGAGGCAAAGACTCCCAGCCGTTACTCTGGGCCACATTTTTGGCTACCGAAGCCCTCCCAGCACCCCATGTGCAAGCACACGTTTACCTCGCATTGATACCATCGCAGCACTTTTAAATACAAGTAAGCAGATAAACTTTAAATACATTAATAATAAATACATTTATTTAATAATAAATTTTAAATAACCTTTAAATACGAGGCAAGCAGAGTGGGAGTGAGGAATATGGCTGATAACAGCGGGCTGCTACTCGTACCACTGGTGGGCAGCTCCTGCTGCTTTCAGTTCTTCATTCACCCTCTGCTGAGGGTTTTCCCATTGCAGTGCAGCACTGCACGCATGGCACCAATGGAGCAAAAACAAACTCGTCCCCAGATCATAAAGAAAGCTGGATGTCACCTCTGCTGAAATCCCCTCTGCCATTTATACACACACGGCTATTTCCCTTGCGGCTCTGCTGTTACAAAGCAAGTCACAATCAAAAGCACAAACAAACAAACACAAGATCCAGCTGCAATTTGGATCCAAAGCTACTTAACCAAAAAGCCATTAAGATTCCAAGGAGAAGGGCTGGTGTGGGTGTTTTTCTTCAGGGTTAGCCTGTGTTTACATCAACAGGGCACCGAAGAGAAGTGTCGGGAGGATAAAAGCCTCAAGTCTTAGGAGATGATGACTACAAACACAAAGCTGTGTCCACTTGGTGAAATTACAGAAGTGAATGATTCTTTTCCAACGATATGTAATACTTTGAGGTATTAATTCCTTCATAAGACTTAGCTAAATGCTATGCAGCTGCTGAAAACTGCACATCTGCATTCCATTAGCTGGTTTTTAAGTGTCCCCATGAATAAGCGAGCACATGCTTCATGCCCCAGATAAAAAGCAAAGGGACCACTAATTGAAGAGAGATACAGCTAAGCCCAAAGCTGAATCACCACTGGTGGAAATTACAGGAAGAAACCACAGGGAAGAATGCAAGAGAAGAATATCCCAGAATGAGTAAAAGGAGCAGGAATTGGGATGTTCCTTCCCCAAGCTGTGCAAGCAATGAGCACGTGACACATCACTGCCTCCTGAAAGGACAAGGGGCAAATGCAATGTCCTCACAGTCACACTTCACAGCAATGAGTAACAAGAGCTCCAAGGAAACACAGGCATTTCCTTCCCCAATTCAACCAACCCCCCCCCCCCCTCAGGGATCTCAGAAGGATCAGCAGCAGAGCTTAGGAAGGAAAGTACCTAAGAGTCACATCGTTGGTGTGGCTGAAGGCTGCCCATTCAGTTGGGTCCACATTTCCACCTACCAGCACGAAAAGCAGGTGAACAAATGTCAGATGTTTCTCACGGGAGGCACTTCCTTTTGGAACAGAATGAAAAAAAAAGGAAAAGAAGCAACCTTAAAGCGGTGAACACAAAGTAGGTCACAAAGAAGCCACATCAATGGAGTCTGGAAACAAAACAGGGAGGGATACCATGTCAGCTATGGAATTGAGTGGTTGTTATAAATGGACATCAAAAGTACAGCTAGATCACTCCAAGCAGTGAGCCATTTCACGGATGAAACACAAGCACACAGCACAGGATGCACCACAGCTTCTCCTTCAAGTCTCTTGCAAAGCTCCTGGAGTTTTGTACGTAACCCCAGGGGGTCCTGACTGGAACAGTAACCCTCCTGACCTCCCCCAGTAACAGTGGATCTCAATCCAGCTCCACACCTCTCTCCTAACAGTTCTAATTCAGCAGGCTTCCCAAAATCACCTTACAGCCAGCTGGGCACGAGACAGATTCACAGATGGATTTGGTGCTTATATTCTACAACTGGATGCATGTGACAATCAGGGGATCTCACAACCCAAACGGCAGAGCCTCAGCTGATCCTACAGAACTTGCTACCCACGCTGTCACTGCGATCACAGAACACTGGGTGCTGTCAGTCACCCCTTCAATAACAGCTTAGACAAAAGTGCACGTCTACGATAGCGTAACCTACAACCACAGCAAGCAGCTTCTCAGCAAAGAAGAAGTAGGTCAATTTTATTCTTGGCACCTGTTTATAGGAACACCTACCTACTCATATGGGAAACTACCTTACCTCCCATCAGAGAGCCTTCTATGCACGGAGCTGATCTTGTTTCAAAACCATCCTGAGAACAGTCAGGCAACTGCAAGGAAAACACATCTCTTGATAGTAACAGCTATTGCATTTCAGGTTCTTCACACGGACGGGGCTTACAAGTAATAATGTAAAGTCAGAATATATGACTGAGGAGATAAGGGTAATTCACAGCTGCTTAAGGGCTCACACATGTAAGTGCGAGCCAACTACACACAGGTGAGCTGACAACGTGCAGGTTTGGTGTTATAGCCATGCCATTTTTGCAGAGAGCTTTCCATTTTCACTCTGTTCTGTTGTGTTGGTTTTTGGTTTTTTTTCCCCAAACACAGAATAAGCAATGTACTGAGAGTATTTCTTCCCTGATTTAACGGTTACACAAGTGAGAAATGAGTTTGTGTTTCAGGTGGCCGTGGCTCACACAGCTGGATGGGAACGGCTGCTTGTTGCCATGCTTCTCCCAGCACAGGAGCCCCCAGCTGAGGGCACGTGAAAAACAACTGACATAAATATTTACAGCGAGACCATAAAAATCTTTGCTACCTTCCTACGTGGGATATAAAACTCATTCCCTCCGCAGAGTTTGGGCTGTTGGAGAAGCTCAGTGGACAAGGCCCCAGCTAACAGAGGAAGGGTTAGGGAAGAAGCCCATGAAATCCACTCAGTGAGGCAATTGCTCACACCATACCTCACCAGCATCCTACAGAAGCACTGTCAGACAGCATGGGAGAGGAGACCCTGTAAGTGCCTGCTATCTCAAAGGTAAATCTCCTCCAGCAGGATTAAAAGCACATCGAATTTTTACACCCTATCCTTTCGCCAGAGCTCTTTATTTCTGCTTTGGTGACACCACTCCGTTCTCCCTGCTTCCCTCTCCATCAACTGCTCACCGTTGTGAGCAAAAGGATGGGAAACAATTCTAGGAAAGCACCACAAAGCAACAACTGCTCATTGATGAGGAAGCCTAATGTTCTCCCAGCACCGTGCTTGGGTTGCAGCACTGCCAGGCTGCACAGCCTGAGGTACAACCTGCAGCATAAATAAAACATCGTTCTCGGGAAGCTCTTTGTCTTCTCCTCTTGCAAAGCACCTGGGCTGCACATTGAGATGAAATACCAAACTGATATGGAAAACTAATCCACATCGCTCGGCTCCCCTTCACAAAGCCAACGAAACAAAGATGTTCTGCTCAGCAGCACAGGATTGCAAATGCCATGGAAAGTATGGTAGAGCTTCAGGTGGTATAATCTTTGCTCTGTCGTTTTCCAGTCTCCATCTGTGATGCATTTTCCTCTCCAGCGAAGAGTTATCTTCTTGGAAATAACGATTTGGGCACACACCTGGCCCTGTACACAAATGGAGAGGAGTTAATCAGTACTGGCTGTCCAACGCCCTCCGTGCCAGCAACCCAGCCTGCTATCACTGCAATGAGATGAGTTTATTACATTTTGAAGGTCAGCGAAATTTCACCTCTGCAGCTGCCAAAAAAGGGAGCGAGCAGACACAACCACCTGAATGGAAGCTTCCCTGGGGAGCATCTTGCCCTGCTGACCCGCAGATCTGACAGCTAATGCAGTATTTGAGAGGATTATTAATAGCCACAGGAGAATCCAAGCAAAGGAGCAGGCTTAAAGGTATCCCAAATGCAAGGCACTGCAAGTCGAGCTATGCAAGCAAAGCACTGCAGAGGTCTCAAGAGATCTGACTTCTGATGCATGTCCTTAGGCAAGTTATCTGACCTACTTGTGCCCCGTTTCCTCACCTTCCTACATCTCAGCAGCTCTCTCAAATAAAACCACTGATGCTTCAGATGCCCTCCCACAGCAAGGCAATGAGTGGCGTGAGTGTAACCGATTTAATTTTATTTAAACCCAACAGGCTAGAGGATTGCTAATAAAGCTGTCACCATTTACCATGACAAAACGGCTCACAAAACTGAAGAAACCATCATCATTTCACTCCTCTCACTTCCTTTCATTCACTTCAGCCTCCGTGGCCATGCCATCCTGGGATGGGAAGCCCCTGTTCCTACACTGACAAGCACAGCATCTGCACGGGAGCTTGTTGAGACTGCATCTGTGCACTGAAGACTCAGCTCAGGTGTGAATTACCCCCACTTATCACAAGCCAATCCTCTGAGTCGATGGCAACTCAATTTGGAGATGCAACGCTCTGATGCTCACCAGCCCCGAAGCGCTCTGTTGGCAACCAGGGCCCCATTGTGCAGCAGAAGAGACAGGGCAGTGCCCTTCCAGAGCTGCATTCCTCCAGCATTAAGCTTCTTCTTGAATGCTGCTCTGTTTTCTTTTGTTCCTCGGTGCCAAAAAACCCCTACAAGCAACCCAGACACAAAGCCTCTTCTCCCAAAGCCTGGATCCTGGCGGCAGGCGTCCAGCATTTGATCCAGCAGCCGATGCAAAACACTGCTTCCCAATTCGTTTCTCCTTGTCAGAAACTTCACACTGCAATCTGAGTTGTCGTCTTCTTTTGCAGGACCCATTCTGGGCATCGTGCTCAAACTGCTACCCAGAGTACAGCAAGTTTCCAGAACTGATGCCACAGCATGGCTTCCTATGCTTTATTCATGCCATTGGGAAAAGGAGCAAGCTGAAGGGTTCTGCTGAATCCTTTGGACCATGAGAAGAAAGCCTACTGCTGGGACTTGGTGGTTGGACTCAGTGACCTCCAAGGCCTTTTCCAGCTTTTCTGTGATTCTATAAGGCCTGACTGACGGGGGGGGTCACTTGTAATCCCTAAATTCTCCTCATCCCCCAGCAATACTGATTCCCAGTCCTACAACTCCTTGTGAGCACATCTCCAGGCACACAGCCCCCACCCAGAACACTTTACTGTGTAGTTCTCCATCTCTTTGCAAACCCATTCGCCATCTTTGTTATTTCCTTTCTTCTCCAGTCCAGACTGCAGTGTCCAAAGGCGGGCGTCTGTAAAACACCACGCACATCCACAACACAGCGCAAACACAATGAATAACCTGAACAAAGAAGAAAACAGAGCATTTTCAATTAAACCACTCATGTCCAAGAATGCAGACATGGCACTACAGGAAAGGAAAAGGTGCCTTCAAGTTTTAATCAAGCCAGAACCGAAGAGAGAAGCGTATGCATTCTTATGCAAATCCGCAGCAGACGCACTGCACATCTGCTGAAATGGGAGTCGTTTTCCCACACTTTGCAGAATTAATGTGTTGCACTAAGTGGCTGCCTGTGCTGGCAGTGTAAGAGCTAAGTTTTAATGGGGCATTCCCAGCTGTAGGGGGAAAAAAGAAAATAAATAAATCCTTTAGATAATACAGAATCTAAATCCAGGACGTGGTTTTACATTTACTTAAGTGCAAAGACCTCCCTCCACCCCCAAGAGCTCATTACTTGCACTTCTCCAACTTTATAATTAAAAATAATCCAGATTCTTGGAGAAGAGCCTTTCTACAGTTCTGTGACCTTTTTGAAATCCCATTAAAGAGAATTAACAAACGTTATTCTCTCCTGATCATTTCTGTAATGGCTTTCTGAGATGAAGGGGGGGGGGGTCAAAACACACAAAGGGCTGTTAGAAGTTTACTAACCAAAACGCAGTCATTCTTCCCTTCCCTTGGTTACTTTCCTCGCAGACACAGATCTCACTTCCATGATTACTGTGAGTCTTTACAGAGGACTTTGAAAGAATTCAGATGAGGATTTGACTCAGTGACCTTGAGGCTATGAAAGCATAAATACCAGAAAAATGCTGAAATCTCAGCTTTTTGCTTTTTCTTTTTTTTCTTTTTTTTTTTTCCCCTCCTCCTTTTTAAATCTATAAATATCAGTTGAAAGGAACCCATGATCTCATAATAAGCCAATGGGTCATAGCTATGCTCCCGTTATCTTTCCCCTTTTTTTCCTATTGTTTAAAAATAGGAAACAGCACCACATTAAAATGTTCAGCCAGAGACAAATCGTGCGGCTGAAATCCAGGAGTCAGGAAGCTGGGGTTTGAAAATAATGTCATCCTCGTTTTGCCCAGCACACACCAGTATTGTTGATACTTCCAAATACTTCAGTGACTTTTAATAAATGAGTAACCTAGGCAACATTTGGCACAATACAGGCAGCTGAAAGGGCCCAGCTAAAAACTCCGACCGAAAAAGAAGAGCAAAAAAAAAAAAAACACAAACAAAAAACCCGACGCCAATCATTTATGCACAAATTAAAGTCAGTTTTCCTTAAAAAAGGGAGCGGGCAAACAGCCTGCTGCAGGCTAACGCTGCAGCGGAGCTGGGAGTAAAGCAAAGGAGAAAGCAGGCTACAGGCAGCCCTCAGCTGCTCCCCAAGTCACAGGCCAAAGGCAGGACACGCTGCAAAGGAGGTAGCAGAGGAGCTGACACATGGCAGTGTGAGCAGATCGTGTGCTTCAGTCCTTGGACATCCCCCTTCTAGGGCCGTGGTTACAGTGGGCATGGTGGTGACAGCTGGATGGTTGGATTTGATGATCTTAGAGGTTTTCCTCAAGCCTTAATGGCTCTGTGATGCTGGCTGGCAAGGGCAGGCAGTGCCTCTGCCCAAGGCATGCTTATCAGCTTTAACCTGCAGCAAGTAGTTATTTAAACCCTCACTTTTTTTTTATCACATTCTGCCTTTTAGAGCGGACAACCAACTGGAAACGACTGTCATTCATCACCTGAACAAGATGTAGGAAAGCTTCGATGTTACAGACATTAAATAACAACGCACCAGGGTGGTACACAAAGGCCACCGTGAGGTCAGCTACCACGACAGTCCAAATGCACAGGAAACAGCACTTCCACCCCCAAAGCCTTACCTTCCCACTGCCGCACAACTTGTGAGTTAAAAATAAGCCTATTGATCAGAAGGAAAAGCGGTGCTCAGCACCGACCTCCTCCGCTTCCCAACAAGGCTGCCTACACAGACACTCCACGAGCCGTAAGCAGACTGACAGCTTTCCTTGGCTGCAGCCTCTCATTCACACCTTCAGCTTATCCCACTTAATAAGTCCTCTGCAAGAATCACACACGCAAACGCAGCCTTATGCAGAACTCAGCCCAGCTATGCCACCTGAGCTCACCTCGAGGAGAGGAGTCCAGGAGGGTTTCGCAGCTGTCCCCCAACCATCAGACTGCCCTACGGGGGTGATGAACTCCTGCTTGGTTGCCCACATCAAACACATCCTCCTTACCCTCCTCCTCGTCAGGCAGACTTCCGAACAGAGCTCCTGGAGGTGCACACCGAGCTCTGGAAGTTGGAAGCAGAGAGAAGGCGTTGCGCATTTCAGGCAGCCTCCAGCATCTTCAGCAGCTCCGGCACCACCGTCAAGAAAATGCCGCCACCTGGTGGGGTCCGCTTGGGTCGTGGGACAGGGCGCTGGGTTTGGGGGAGGACATCACCTCGAGAAGGTTCACCGGCCTCCGTGGCTCAGCGTGAGCAGGGCTGGAAGGACGGGGGCTGCTGATGGTGAGATGATGCTGGTTGTCACCAGCGCTCACCCAGAGAGGAACGCTTGGGAAAGAAATGACCTCAGCGTTTTTAAGTATGACTGTGAGCAGTAGAAATTAATATATATACACGTATATATATATAAATATACCAAGCTACCGACAAAGTCACAGCGAGGCAGGCTGTAAGGAAACAGAACACCCCTGAGAACAGAGTCAGAGCCATTTACAAAACGGAGCAAAGGAGACGACAGATTGCTGGAACAGGTAACTTGTGGAAATGGGCATTTTGGACTGAATTTCACACGATTAGAGATGCTTCTGGTCAGTGCTTGAGTCTCGGCTGCTTTTTTAATCTCCACATGACATTACGTGGATTACTGGAGCTTCAGCCCTGAGCACAAGCCTAGTATTTTCCAAGGGCCAATGCTTAAAAGCTCCAAACTCGAGTTTCAGGCAGCTGAGAGACATTTCTGTCTGGTTATACCAGGTCTAGAGCTTTCATTTGGAGTTAAGCTCTGCCTGGAGGTCAATATCCAGCCTTTGAGCATCGATGTGAAGAGCAGGCTCCTGCTGCTCGGAAGGGGGGTAAGCAGGGCTGCTGTGGCAGCGAGGCATGTCCCCAGCCAGTGGCAGCATTAGAGGACAAGGTGATGAAAACACCCCCGTCTGATCTGCACTACGGTCTGTACAGCCACTGTCATCTTGTAGCACCAGTGCTAAAACGGGACGACATCTCCTAGCCCAGATAAGGCCACAAAGCAGCGCTGCCCACTCCAGGGATGAACATTAAAGACAGAAAGGTCTCTTCAACGTGCTGCTTTCTACTTATTTCTGCAACCCCTGCTTCAAAATCAATCCCTTTGGTGCACGAGCGCCAGCAGCCAGCTTAGAGCCAGAAGCAGACCTGACAGCCACCACTGGAGAAGTTTACAACCTGTTTAGATGCAGACTGTAAGTTTGACAAAATCTGATTCTGCCCCCATCACATGCAACATTTAACACCAGTGCTGCAACGCCAGCTTTATAATTCATTGTTACAAAATCCATGGGCGCTCAGTCAGCCGTACCAAGCAATATAATTGCTCTGTTTTCAGAGGTAGCGCTGGGAAAGCTGTAAATCACTCATTCCTTCGTCTACCCCCAAACCGGTTCTAAAGAACAGAGAAAAAGACGTTCAGACTTTGACTTAAAACACCAGTGAAGACTTTCAAAAGCCACTCTTCCCTTTTACAGAGGAAGAAAGCACAGTATTAACCCAGGCAAGACAATCTCTTCCCTCTCACCCACTCTGCACGTTCAGTCAGCCTGAAGAAAGCTGTTACTCGGAATACGCTGATAAGGATTTTACAGAAACATTTGTTGTGTGTCAAAACAGGTTCTTGGAAGCATCACCCAGTGACATTCACGTGATTTGTGCTTGGTAAGAAACTAAACCTCACAGTGAGAGGCAAACGCGCTGCTCCCACTCGCTGTTCAAACACCCGGCCAGAGGAAGCTGCCTGTGTTACAAGCTCTGTCCGTCGGGAGGGAAACCGTGTTCTTGTGGTCTGATCACGTTCCTGCTAATTCACCCAACCAGGGCCTCCAGAAAACAGAATGGCAAAGCTACACTTTAACTACAGCAGCAGGAAATGCAAAAATAGCTGGACTGCGATTCAGATACTGCAGTGAGGTCAGACAAGACCTCGGTGTCACTCTGAAATCACATCCCAGGCACGGCAAAGTCCTGCTGTACTCACATCACGGCCATGCTGCTGGTGAGCCACAAAGGCTGGTAATGATGGCACTGTACTGCTCAGAGCTCTTCTCTCTGCTTACAGATGAAGTTTTACAGGCTCTGCAACAGGACCAGCTCCCCTCGTGCCAGTAATTTCTGCCTCAGAGAGGAGTGGGATGGCACACAGCTGCAGAATAGACGCACAGAAACAAGCGGTCATCCCTAGACAGACACCAAACTCCTCTCCTCTAAAATGAGCCTTTCCACAGCTTCTCAGGCAATTACCTTCCACGTGGAACCACTCCATAACACAGCTGTCCACGTCTCACGTGGAAAAGAAATGCAACGACATCAAAAGCTGCATTTCTTGCTATGCCAGAAAATGGCCCTCATCTTTTCACGGCAGATATTCCTCCTCTCCTCCGGCCATCCATGGTGAAATAATTAGTGTTAGCGTCCTCATTGTTTATCAGACAATGCAGACAATGCGGCTGGGCTTTCTGCTCCTGTTTGCTTTAGCTGTGCTGCTGTGGTTCCTCCAACAACTGCGGGAGGCTTTACTTTTAATCCCATAAATAACACTTGTCACCCACAGGTTTGCAACCCACGTTTAGCTGTGCACAACCGCGGCGCAACTTCAGTCCGGTTCATTGCCTGCAAACTTATCCAGGAAAGAAAAGGTGAGGAAGGAGGAAATACACGCATCCTAGATAACCCGACTGCAGCTTCAAGGGGAGGAGGGAGGGAAGCCACCACCACATCAGATTCTACACGAGGGAAAGAGATAATGAGTTGTTTTTAAACACAGACTGAGAACAATTAGCTACGGTCCTCGGGCTACGCGAGGTATTTGAAGTCTGCCCCGATTCTTACAGCCTCGGAGCCGGCTGCTCCATCGCACGGCTGCCGCTCCGTTCATCCGCACCTCGCTGCCGGCCCACAAACCCGGCACAGCGTGCCCTCACCGACAGCGCTGCTCCTCAGCACGGCTGATTCTGAGCTCACCGCTGCTTCAGCCACCCGGGCAGCAGGCAGATAGGCCGGAGCCAGGCATCCCGATAGGAGAAAGCACGCCCTCCCTTTGCCTTATGGAAAGTGCTCCGACCCGAAGGCGCTCAGGTCCTCCCGATCCTCCCGAGAGCAGCAGAGAGGTGGCTTTTATGTTGTTTTGTGTGGTTTTGGGTCGGTCGGTCGGTTGTTTTCGCAAGGAAAAAGGTGACGTTTTAGACTGCCAGCATTGCGAGCATCACGGCACTCATCTCCACGAGCCCGAGTGGGAGCCGCAAGTCGGACGCCGCTAATAAATACCCCGAACTCCCATCGGGAAGGAAAGAGCGCGGAGCACCGGCGGGGAGCGGGGGGGCGGCGGGCTGGGCTGCGGGAACGAGGGCAGGGGAACGCGGGGAGGGGAGCGCGGAACGGCCGAGGAGCGCCGAAATCACGAGCGAGGATTCGCCGGGCGTCGGAAGAACTGAGCGCAAAGTTGGGCCCGCCGCCGCGGTCCGCACCGCCCCCCGGCGCCCCTTACCGTAGACGCGGACCCAGCCCTGCTGCTGGCACACCGAGTCCAGCAGGACGCGGTCCAGCGCTCCGCCCGCCGCCTCCAGCTCGTCCGAGCCCAGCTCCGGCTCCGCCAGCGCCTCGGTCGCCCAGGCCGCCGGCTCGCCCGCCTCCATGGCGAGGAGCGGGGCACGACCGCCGCCCGCACCGCGCCGCTCCCCGGCCGCGCCTCGTCTCAGCGCGGCTCCATCCCGCCCCTCGGCCGCGGCCGCCGCCGCCCGCCCCCTGCGTCAGCGCGACGGGAGGAGGCGGGGGCGGGGAGCGGCGGGCGGACGGGGCGTCGCGAGGGGCGTCGCGCTGCGGGTCTGAGCCGGGCGGCGCGGGGCCGGATTGCCGGGGGAATGGCGGCGCGTGGGCTGTGCGCGGCTCCGCCCGCACGGCAGCTCCAGTGCCGCGCTGGGGCTGTGGGCTCCTCGCCCGCCGCGCTGGGGCTCCGGAGGTGTTTGGAGACGGCGAGCCGCTGAGCGAACGGCGTGGAGGAGCTCGGGGGAGACCTCGCCGCTCTCCGGCTCGTAAGGGAGGCTGTGCTGGAGCGGAATCGGCCTCTGCTCCTGCCGACAGCGACAGGGTGAGGGGTGACGGCATCGCGTTGTGCCGGGGGAGGCTGAGGCTGAGCACGAGGAACGTTTCTCCTCCAAAAGAGCGGCGGCACAGCGGCGCACGCTGCCCACCGAGGTGCTGGGGCACCGTCCCACGTTGTGAAGGCCAAGGGTGGCTGTGGCTGTGGCTGAGGGATGTGCTCAGAGCAGCCGCTGGCATCGCTGATGGTTGGGCTTTCCCACCTTAATGATTCTAGGACTTGTAAAAGATCCAGAACAAGACATCTGCGAACACAGCACGGATCCTGCTGTGTTTCAGATCATAACACCAAAACATCAGTTGTCAGGGAGGACGGGCAGGGATTCGGCTTGCTCTGGGCTCCTTCCCCTGCCCCGTGCCCAGCACTGCTCGATACAAACCAGGCAAGTTCGTCCAAGCGCACAGATGCTGTGATTGTCTCCATGGTGTGGAGATGATGTAGCAGTGCAACCATCTCTCCAAAACAACACGCTAAGACCTAAAGCTTAGCACGGGCTGCCTCTAACGGCTCCTCTCTGTCCACGACTTCAGCCTTCGTATAAAGATACAAATATTTTTGCCTTTATTCTGACACTTGAACAGCACTGTCCTCATTGGCTCAGTCGTTACCCAGCCATAAAGCTGCTCCAAGCCAGACCCAGCTCTCCCACTTCCAGCCATGCTGCTTGCTGTCCTGTTTCATTATGAGCTACAATAAACAAGGGCATCCACATAGTGAGTTACTGCACCTTGGCTGAGAGCTGTGGCCTCCCTCTGATGAGGCTGTAACTCAGCTCTGCAGTGTGGCAGGATCGCCCAGTCAAACCCCAAAGTTTGCCTTCTGTGCTGAGTGACACAGCTGCAGGACTCGCAGTGAGTCGACAGTGGCAGTGAGCCGACTGGGTCTGAGTACCTCCTACTGGTGTAGTGGGACGCACAATGGAAGACATAAATTATTTCAATGGAGAAGTCCTGCCAGCTCTATGATCAAGTGATGAAACCTTATTTCCTGGGGGTTTATGTCGCATGCTTGACCGAGAGCCTGGCCTGAATCTTGCCCTACAGCTAGTTCATTCTCTATCCAATTGGGCTCTGTTTTCTGGACCAGGATGAGCTGCAGGTTTTTGTTGTAGGATGGGAAGATGCACCTTGCTGCCATTTCCAAACCAATTTTGGCAATAAAGAAACCTTCCTCAAAATGTTGTTTGTTTCGTGATCAGCAGAACCAGTGCAGCCTGGTTTTCCACCAGTTCACATCTCAAGGCAGAGTCCTTGGGATCTGGCAAGGGGTGGGCGCCTGTGGTGCAGAGCCTTGTTGGATCTCTTTTTACCATGCCTCCAGTGTTCATTATTCCTACAGGAATTTAATTAGCTCTTGGACCCTTATCACTCTGTTTGAAACAGATCAGCAGGCTTAATGCTTACTGCAGTTGTAGGAGATGAAACACGGTGTGCAGGGGACATCCTGCGAGTTTGGTGTTGTCAACCTCAGTTTTCTTGGACATAAGGGTTAAAAACATACCCTGCTATCCAAGAAGAGTTAAACCAGGCAGGAGCCTGTTGAGGATTCATCCTTTTCTCCCAGTGACAGGCAAAGGATAACTCTTCCATGTGTCTTGCAGCATGGCATAGCCCCTCACCTCCTCAGCTGTCGCCTGCGGAGAGCCAGGACACCCAATAACACTTCCTGGCTGCTTCTTGCCCCACACCATGCCCTGCATCGTGCTTCCCAAAGGCCTGGGAGCTGAGGGTGTGCAGGGCTGTTCTTTTTGCAGAGGACATCGGCACAGATTGCCATAATGACACCACAGAGCAGTAGGGCAGCCGATTTCTCTGTCCTATGTTCTCTTTACCGCTGCTCTTTCCCACTGCTGCTGATAATATACTCTCCAAGTTTATCTTTCAGTGGCCGTAATCCAATTAACTTGTTGAGGTTTTTTCTCTACTGCTCTCTGCAGCCCCCTCCTTTCCTTCAGCCTGCCCTGAGCCTGCATGGGCAGCTGCAGGGAAGTGGGGACGGAGCTGCTTGTGTTGGGAGGGAAGGATGTGGCTGTTGAGCTTCTGCCAAGAGAAGAACTGCAGAGTTTTTAAGAGTTGCCACACGGAGCTGGGATGACAATTTACACAGGATCGGTGTGTGTCAGCAGCGACTGGTTCTCATCAAGTAGGGTCGGCCCATTCCCAGTGCAACCCAGAAGTGGACTCTCTGAAATTCTGTGCTCCGTCGGGAAACAAAATCCATTCCTCTGCCTTCATCTGTGGGTTTTGGGGCAACATAAGCAATAATAAATAGCAGAGATGACTAAAATAGGAAGGGTGACAGTAGCAAAAATAGACATATTTTGTAAATAAGGATGTCCTGGAAACAAAGATGCCAGAGTTCCACGCGCATTGGTGCAGCTGTTCTGGCCTGGGCTCCTCTCAGCCAGTGATGCAGCAGGCATCTGTGAAGGGAGCATGACAGTAACCCACGCACATGTGTAGGATTCCCTCTGTGAGAAGCAGAGCCAGAAGCTGCTCATAGCCCTCGTGTTAACACACAGGTCCTGGTTAAACTGGGACTGGAACTTTGCTCAAACTTATCCCAAAGTTCTCCGCCAAGCAGCACAGAGAGGAACGGCCGCATCCAAAGCGGACAGAAGGAAGCGCTTTCTCACGCAGCACGTAATTATATTCTGCAACTTATTGCCACAGGATGTCATGGAGGCCAAAAGCATAAATGAATTCAAAGAAAAAAAAAAAAAAAGAAAGGATTAGATGGATCCGTGCAGCCTCTGGCTCAGGAAGTCCCCCTGCCGCCGAGCGCCGGAAGCAGGGAGGAAAGCTTGCTTTGTGTGCTCCCTTTCCGAAATCCCTTCCTAAGCATCTGCAGCTGGAGCAGCCAGGGTTGCTACCCGCATCCCACTGGACATTCCTTATGGATGGAACCTCAGCCCTGTTTGGTTCCCTTGGACCTGCTGTACCAGGGCTGGGTGCCAGAATCTCCACGGCAAAACCCATTTGGATGGGGATGGTAGACAGTGCGCACGCTGATTGAAAAAGAGCAAAAACAGCGTGGGGGAAAGTTAAATATTAAAGAAGGTCCCTCCTTCATCTCGTGCCAGCTGCCCCCAGGGTACGTGTGCGGATGTTGGGTTCCTACCTTGCTTTCAGCTTTATGCTGCTTCAGCAAAATTCTAATTTTTCTCTAATGGAGGAGAGGAATTTCTGGTCCTGCTGCAGCAGGACAGTGTCTTCTGAAACACCAAGTGGCCCCAAAAATGGGCCTCTGAGAGCCTTTCCTGCCAACAGTTGACCACGGGAGGGAAAACGGAGCTGGAAAAGCACGCTGCAGCCACTTGGGCATTGTATCTCTGATTTTGGGAGCTCTGTGCCACTGGTCAGGCGCTTTTAAGTGGATCTGAGAAACCCTGCAGCTGGTGTGAAAAGACACTGGACCGGCATTGAAGAATATTGTCTTTAAGTGGACTTTTTGGTGTTGGAGCTGTTCCCATAATAACACTATTAGGTTGATTACCCCCCGGCCACCAGGAGCTGATGGCAGTGGATGTGGGTCAGGGTTTGTGTTTGGGCTGCGAGGAACGAAGGATTTATCCCTATTTTTCTTGTTGGATGACTTGGAGAGTGTTTTGAGAAGCGAATAACCACTGGATTTGCTTCCATCTGTAGGAGCACGGGCTTCTCCCTCTGGGCTCCTATCTCACTGCCTCATCCACGCCTCTCCGCTGTGCTTCCGCTCCGTGTTGCCTAAAGCAGCAGATCCCTGCCCACGCTACTGGGAACACAGACGTGTGCCAGTGCCCGGCCCGGCGCTGTGGCTCCCTGGGGAGGCGGCTGGCTGCGAACAAAGGCTGTGCAGAGACGCGCGTGGGCCGCTCCCGCAGTCCCCATCCTGCCCTTAATTACGAGCTAAGCGGTGGCTAATAAAGACGAGGCAAGGCAAATAAAGCGAGCCGCCGTTCTCATTAAGCGGCGTGCAAACGACTCAAGACCCATCTGTGCCGTAGATCAGCACGAGCCGAGAGGACACCGCGAGGGATCGCTTCGGATGGAGGCTGCGTCGCTCCGAGCCGGGAGCGCAGCGCAGCGCAGCGCATCCCCCCGGCCGGCACCCGCACGGCCACGCCGCTCACGGGCCCCGCACGGCGCCACCCTCGTGGCCGGTGCCAATCGCTGCCCAGCGCGGCCCGGCTCCTCCCCGGGCGGGCGGTACGCGGGGTCCGGAAGGCGGCGGGAGCGGCATGGCGGCGGCGGGGCGGCGGTGCGGAGCGCAGCGGAACGGGAGCGCGTCCCCATCGCGTTCCCTGCCCTTTCCCATCCATTTCAGAGTCCCTTTGCCTCCGTACCGTCCCCGTTCCCCATAAACTCTCTTCACCGTCTATCCCCCTGGTCCCCATTTCCCCCCTTCCATTCCCAGTCCTTTCCTCTATAACTCCTTATACTCCCTCTCCGTTCCCTGTCTCTCCTATTCCTCATCTTTCCCCTTCCACCTCTGCCCATTCCAAATCTTATTACCCCCATTTCAACTGTTCCCCATTTCCCCTCCAACCCCGCTGTTCCCCATCCCTTTTCCTTATTCACCCCACTCCGTTCCCCATCCCGTTCCTCCGCCCTTTCCCCCATCCCTCTCTCTGTATCCCCATCACCCCCAATCCCCATCCCTTTCTGCCCTCCCCATCCGCCTGGCAGCAGCGAGCAGTTGGCACTCCCCTTCACAGTTCCCCTTCACTTGCCTTCCAGGCTCTTCACCCTGAGGCTGCCTGCCCAGCACGGTGCCCGGGGGTACCGAGCAGCACTCTGTACACAGCTGGCACAGCCCTTGCTTGTGCAAGACCTCCCGGCCCCTCGGCTGCAGCCATGCCAGGTGCGTGGGGACCATTGGGCATCAAAGGGAAGGTTGGCTCTGGGTCGCTGGGCTGTGATACCCACATTTTGTGTGGTCTCCACCAGGCTGGGGCAGTGTCTCTTTTAAATCTCTCCTCTTGGCTGAATGCAGGAGTTAATGTTTGTCCCCTTCTCTCGCAGGTTCGTGTGCGTGTCCATTACTGTGGGTTAAATTTTGCTGATATCTTGGCCTGCCAGGGATTATACCAGGAGAAACACACTCCTCCCTTCACCCCTGGTGAGTAAGTGACCAGATGTCATAGGTGACCACATTTCACATCCTATGAGAATGAGCCACCCTGGAGGTCAAGGACGCTGCTGACTTGAGGCAACTTCTGGGGTCAATAGGATCACATAGTAGCATCCTCTGAAAAATACCCAGTGCAAAATACTTTGCATTTTCAAAGAGCACTAGCACAGGGAGAGTAACAGCAGATACCACCTTTGCTGGAAGCTGACGAAACCGAGACATGGAGCAGTTTGGGGTAGGCAGGGTCCTCCTGTCTGGAGCCCAGAGCTCTTGCAGCTCAGCGACTGCCACAAGCACAGGTGGCAGCTGTGCCACTATAGCATCTGCACAGGGTCAGCCACTGTGCTGGTGGCACCTCCTGTCCCCCTGCAGCATCTGTCTTCTGCAGAAATGCATTGGGATTCGGAATTGTAAGGAATTCTTAACTAGAGGTGTTTGCTGTCTCTTGTGCTGATGCTGCCATCTTCTGCCCAGTTGGTGCTTTGCTACTGAGAACTTCAAATCTTAGAATCTCTGAGGCTGGAAAAACCCTCTGAAATCATCACGTGTAGCTTCTGCATGGCCTGGCCCTGGGGCTGCTCCAAGGGTAGGTGCTCAGCAGCCACTGGAGCAGAGCCCAGGGGTAATTTCCTCACAATGTGTTGTTACAGCTGATGCTTGGAGGGCTTGGGGGCACAGCAGTGTCTGTTGTTGGGAGGTTTTCTCCCAAATTCCAGGTGCTGGAAGCAAGAGCTTATGGCCTAGGTTGCTGCTAACTGTGGGTGTGAAGGTGTGTTGTGTCAACGTATGGTGCATGTGCATGTACTTATCCTGCAGGAATGGAGTTTGCAGGGACTGTAATCGAGACAGGAGAAAACGTCAGTGCTGTGAAGGAGGTGAGAACAACACGGGGATATAGGGAAACTCAGCAGGAGAAGGGAGTAAATGCATACAGTTAATGCAGTAGCTGTTGGTAGACACAGCTTGAGCTGTTCACGGTTCCTTCTGAAAACATGGGAAAATGAAATGCACAATTAAGAGGGGGCTGCACCATTTGGTAATGCATACAAACAGGCAGCCCAGAGAGATGATGGGGTCACAATCCCTGGAGGGACATGGTCAGCGGGCATAGGTTGATGGTTGGACTAGATGATCTTTAATGGTGTTTTTCAACCTGAAGGATTCTGTGATTTCTCTCCCAGTGCCCACACAGTGACTTTTTTTGCAGGGTCACCGGGTGATCGGTGTGTCTGGCATCAGCGCTATGGCAGAGGAGTGCATTGTCAATGAGAAGGTGAGGGCACCATGCATTTGGGTTTCCCTCTGAGATCAGTACTTCAGCCCTGCCACAGCTGCTGTGGGATACAGCGTGCTTGGGGCATCTTTTCTAAACAGCACACAGCTACAAGATGCAGAACCTCTTTAAAACAAGTCCTTTCACATGGTGAGCCCCAGTGATGCTGTCAGCCCATTGAATCCCACATACAGGCACTGTGGCAGATCCCTGACAACGTGTCCAGTGAGGATGCAGCAGTGCTGCCTGTTGCCTATGGCACAGCCTGGCTGGCTCTGCACCACCGAGCGCATCTGCAGCCACGGTGAGCAGCTTCACTTCAGTTCAGCACAGCCCCCAGGGTGATGGGGACTCAGCATGCCCTGATGGCAGGACAATCCCCATGCTGCTGAAATATTGCCCTATTAGGGAATTATGGGTGTGTTTCCATTGGGAAATTTCTTATTCTTTCTCTTCCTGCCAGGGAAACAGTGCTAGTGACAGCAGGAGCTGGAGCCACTGGCCTTGCCATCATTGATCTGGCTGTCAGCGTGTTCCAGGCAAAGGTACTGAGGTGTTGTCCTTTTCACCTGTCCTCATGTGCTCCAGCCTTGGCAAGCAGGTGGCCTGGAGTTACAGTGATACAGTGACAGAGAACCAGGACCAAGCATTTGCTGAGTCAGACACCAGCACCACAACCGTGGTGCCATATTTCCCTTCTTTACCTTCATTATAAATCCCTCTTGCCCTCATGGGCAGCACAAAGATCCTTTGCATCTGCCCCATGGGTCATCATTTCAGAAAGGGGTTAGAGTTTTGGAACTCCTGTTTCCAGCCCCATGAAAATTGTCACCTCAGTGTGTTTCTTTTGATGCTCAGGAGAAAATCTTTGAATATACGTTGTTGCCTAATACAACAATACGTAAGGAGAAAGAGTGGGGTTTCCAATTCCAAATGTTCATTTTCTCTAATTAAAATAAGCACACCTAGAGGCTGAGTGACTGCAGCACCGGCTTCCCCTTTGTTCTCAGGTGATAGGAGCAGCTGGCAGTGACCCCAAGTGCCAGCTGGTCCTGGCAAATGGGGCAAGCCACGCAGTGAACTACAGCCAGAACAGTCTCAGGGAGCAGGTGACAGCACTCACAGGTGGCAGAGGGGTCAACGTGGCCGTAGATGCTGTTGGTGGGGACATCTTCAAGGCTGCCCTGCAGAGGTGAGTGAAAATAAGAGGTGATGCTATTTGCATGCCTTGAGCAAGGTGAAGCTAACCTGCCAGGCTCTGCCTGCCCCAGCTGGTGGTGGAGGCAGAGATCATAGCCTAGAAGAGAGACCGTAGAACCATGAAGGTTGGAAAAGACCTGTAAGATTATCCAGTCAAACCCCCACCCATCCCCACCATGCCCACTGACCATGTCCCTTAGTGCCACACCTCCACAATTCTTGAACACCTCCAGGGACCTCCCTGGGAAGCCTGTGTCAAAATCTCACCACTCTGAGAAGAAACAGTTCCTAATATCCAAGCTGGAGGCTGTATAAGATGCATTTGCTCAACCCCACATGGCTTCTTATGGCCAGGGTAGCATATGTTGCCTTGGGATGAGGTTTCAAATACCTGTCACTTGTCTTCTTGCAGTTTGGCTTGGGAGGGCAGGATTGTGGTGATGGGTTTTGCTGGAGGGAAAATCCCCTCAATTCCTACCAACCTGCTGCTCCTGAAGAACGTGTCAGCCATGGGAGTGTACTGGGGTCGGTACCAGCAGGAGGACTTCCCTCTTTTCTCCTCTGCCATGTCCTCCCTTCTTCAGTATTGCCAGGAGGGAAAGATCCATCCACACATCGGAACAGTCTTCAAGCTGGAAGAGGTACACGTGGCTCAGAACTGTTAGCCAAGGCCTTTTTATGGGGGCAGAAATAGGTCTGTGTGTGCAGTTAGACCCCTGGCACAGAAAACACAGGAGTCCTAAAATCCAAAAAGATTAAATCAAGAAATCCCATTTTCCCTCACCCTTTTTAATCTTCTTCCACTGGGTTTCAGCCAAGGAGCCGTTAACTTCTGGTTTGCTACTGCAAGGCCAGAACTGCAATGTGTTCAATGGGGAAATCATGAAAACATGCGCTGCTACACCAAAGAGTTTGTGGTCTTAAAGAATAATGTGCTGGGATAATATTTGAGAAGTGGATTAGTGGATTGTGATGTGCCTTCATTTGCATTTCCCCCCAGCACCTCTGAAGGTACTCAAAACACTTTTTTTTCCCTGTTTTGATGGTCTTTCAAGGCTTAAGTAAGTTCCTTAGAAATGCCTACGTAGCCCCCATCCAGCAAACTCAGGGATGCAAGGTGGAGCTTGCTGGCTTCTGAGTTGTTTCAATCCCAGCATTGGATCCCAGGGACAGAAAGCCCAGGCTCAGATACAAAACATGAGCTCTTTGTGCACACCAAGCAAAACGTTACAGCCTATTGTACAGCCCGTGTAAATACAACCAGACCCTTGGTTTAGCTTAACTCCTTATTGAGGGAATAACACCGCAAACATTACAATACAGCGACTGCTTCCACGTGTTCTGCAGCTCCTGCCCTGATGACCATCCTCATAAGCACTCAGGGCTTTGTGCTTGCAGGTGAATGAAGCCTTCAGCCACGTGCTTCAGCGCAAGTCCACTGGAAAGGTCATCATCTCCATGAAGTAAAAGGGCTGTGAGGGATTTCTTGCATGGCTGTGCATACGGTAAACTGGAGGACCCTCAGCCGACTCTGTGCACGTCCTGCATCATCATATGGCTGTAAGAGCAGTAATTTTCACACGGCTGTCTGGATTTCCAAAATCATGAATAAAGTTACGTGGCACTCCTTATCTGACCAGCAGCATTTCTGGGGGCAAAGAGTCACAGGGCTGGTGTGGATGTAAGCTGGATTCTGTCCGGCAGTAGGTTGTGAGCCACTTTTCCCCCCCTACTGGGAACAGCTGAACTTCCTACATTGGCTGTGGGAAGAGAGGAAACCAGCTCAGTTCCAGCCCCCCCCCCCCCCCCCCCCCCCCCCCTTTTTTAGTACAGTTTGAGCTGGACAAAGAACAAGATAACTAACTTGAGTCCTGATGATGCTCATTTGGGAGCCACTGGGGTAGGCAGTGGAACAGTGCCCTGCCAAGCACCTGATGGACACCTTGATGGAACGCTTGGATTTGAAAGGAAGAGCAGTGAGGAAGACCTGGGGGTGAAGCACAGAGCAGTGAGTGCTCCCTCTGCCTGCCCTGCCAGGAGCCTGTGTCTGCTCCTGACCCCACACCAGCTGGCTCAGTCCCGGGAGGGTGATCACAGCCCCCGATACCTCCATACACATAATGGCAAACAAAAGCAACCCGAAACTCTAGTAACAAGCAGGCTACACTCTTTGAGGCTTAACAAGAGGGACTTGAGCTTTAATGGACTGCAGAGACACAATAGTTGAGCCATTTGATCTGACGATACTTAAATTTGTCTGCACTGTGTCCTGCTGTTCCAGCTCCCAGTGCTGTGTAGGCTCTGGCTCCACAAGCTACTACAGCATCACCTCATTATGAAGCACTGCAATAGCCCTCCTGCTTTCCTAGCATGCCTCTTCTGCAGCAACTCTAGCCCAGCCATACTCCCCTGCTTGCTGCTGAGCCTCACACCCTGGAGGAAATCATTTAACTCCCATCCAGTCTCTAGAAGCCTTGCAAATTCATCATGGTACATGCAGCTTCTCCTTTCAGAAGTGTTTTTTTAAGCTTATTCCACTGGTAATAGCAGGAAACTGCCTGCTGCAGTGAAGGATTCATCCAAATAAGCTGAGAGCCATAGCTGGGCTGTAGATAATGCCTAGCTCACTTCAGTGCTTGGGCTATCACCATACTTTAGGTAAATGAGCTGCCTAAAGGAAAAGCTCTAGCAGAGGCTATGGAACAGTGACTTCAGCCTACGCTGTTTGAGCCATCTCCTAATTTACAATTACTGGTACCTGACAACAGAAGAGCAAGACCCTTGCCCTGTTGCACCTACTAAGCTTCCCACAGCATTTAAGGTCAGTGCACTCATTAGCCTTCAGCACTCATTAGTTTTTAATCACCACCCTTCCATCAATTTGCTTAACCGAAATAATAACTCTGGTTTCTTCAGGTCACACCACAGGGGATCCACAACTTAATTATGCAGAAGATGTAAATAAACTGACTTTAAGAATGCTTAATAATGTTAAAATTGTTCCATTACAAGGAGCTCTGAAAAAATCCTCTCACAATTACTTGAGCACTGCTTACCTCTACCACACCTTGATATTCATCTGTTGAAGGAAAAGGACCTTCAGACATTCAGGGACACCGTACCTTACCTCTTCAGTAATTAAGAAGACTAGAAAAACCTTTTACTTGTTGTTCCCAAACAACAGTTTTAGGTAATGGAATAATAAGCTTGTAAGGGAGGTTTCAAGACCCTTGGATGTCTTGTTCCCATACTGGGATGGATTCTACCGAGCTTGTTCGCTCAGTCCAGCAGCATTCTGATGCTCCTTTAGCTCATATCTTGAGTTTTACTGCTGATATTCTGGTATTAATACTATGTCTGCTTGGCCTGGCCTTGAAGATGGTCCACCATCTTGGTGGTCTCTATAAGACCCCCAAGGAGCACTGAGGAAGGCTTTCCATCCCGGTCCCGGCACCCCAACCTGAACTGCATTACACCCAAACTCAATGTACTGCATTACACCCAAACTCTATCTAGCTGCCTTGAGATGAGCTCGTAGGTTACCAATGAGCTGCCTACGAGCAACAGTGAGTACCTGCTGCCTGCAAGCTGAGTGCTTGCTATTGCCTACCCCTGAGTGAGGGGGTAGTAAGGCAATGGAGGAAAGGAACATGCAGCATGCCAGGCTGTGTTGCATCCCTGTTTGGTAATAAAGCAACAGGGAAACGACTGCAACTACCTGCAGGGTGCTGCCTTCTCTGAGGCTGTGAAGGATTTATCCAGCTCTTCAAAGCGGCTGCAGTTTAGCTACTCTCAATCTGCAGAAATTGGAGTGGAGCAACAGTAAAGCACAGCTTTCAAAACCTCACTTTCCTTTTTTCCTCTCAAGCTGACAATAAGATTTTAAGAAAAACTTTGAATAATGGATACACTTTTGAATAATGGATGCTCTGTAGCCCAAGTCCCTTGCCTTTTCTCTCTGTGCCTGAGTGAGAAGGCTTCTAATTGCCAAGCATGTGGAGAGGAGGTGCGGAGCGCTTTGTCTCTCGCACTGCTGATTAACCAATGTGTACGTGCACATTAAAAATTCAGAGGTGGGTAAGCACATCCCAGCCCTGGGCTGTGTGCTGTACACTGTGGCTTTTATCAGCAAAAGATCTGGCACAAGATGTTTTGCATTTGTTCTTGTTTTCTTGTTGTGACTGAGCATAATCTTTTTTTTAAGGGGGTCAGATTTGGCTGTTTCCATGGAAGTGCTGTTCCCATATGCTGATCGGGGAGGGAGTTTTTAACTAGGGCTCCCCAAACAGGTGCCTGTCCTGAGGGTTATGGCCTTGTGGGGGCTGATTGGGGGGTCAGTGTATGTTTTTTGTGCTGGATTCTCATCTGCTCAATGCTTTGAAACGAATACTACGTGTGCTGGTGCCCCTCTGGCTCCTCAGTCTTTCCAGAAATGCTCCAGTCTGGAATATTTCTTCTCCAAACAAGCAGTGATGCAGTGGCACAGGTGGCCCATAAGTGGTCGCCATCCCTGGAGATGTTACAGACCAAATGGGGATGTGGCACTGAGGGATGTGGTCGGTGAGCACGGTGGGTGTGGGCTGACGGTTGGACTTGATGATCCTAGAGGTCTTTTTCAGTCTTAATTATTATTTCAACCCTTGATGCTAGAGCGGTGAAATAGCTGTGCGGGTGCATTGAGGTGAAGCGAAGGGTCCTCTGGTCTCTGCTAATCTGGCATGTTTAAGAACATCACCACCGGAGGTTGCCAGCCAGATGTCTGCCTTCACACAGCTTGTTCCCTCTCAGTTCTTCAGCTTCTTGCCTCGGAGGGTAACTACAATTTAGTTTTATTTGCCAAAATTTGACATGACTTGAGACTGTGATTTACTGGCCTTGAAGGATACGGTATATGTAACCGTGGAGGATGTAAGTGGCTTTTCATGGCACAAGAGTTGTAAATTGAGATGAAAAAAAATGAGGGAAACATTACTGTCCAACTTTACAAGGTAGCACTAAGAACAGGACACACTGAAGCCATCTGTAACTGTCGTGGGTCTTTATGGTCCCTGATTGTGTGCAGTAAAGCTCCTGAATGAGCCCCGTGGTGTCTAACACAGAGGTAACCAATGCTGAGTGCTGGAAGAGACACCAGATGGCAATCTCTTCACGAGCTTGCTTGGATGCCTCAGGGCTGAAGGTTTCCAAGCTTTCCTTGGGCTGGTACTGGCTGGGGGCGTGGGGAAGGGTCACTGCCACAGCAATGCTTGCTAGGGGACAGTGGGAGCAATTCCTCTGTGTTTTCATAGAATCATTTGAGCTGGAAGGGACACTTAAAGGCCATCTGGTCCAACCTCTTGCCCTGAGCAGGGATACCCACAGCTCCATCAGTGCTCGGAGCCCATCCAGCCTAACCCTGTATGCAGGGATGGGGCATTACCACCTCTTTGGGCAGCCTGTGCCACTGCCTCACTGCCTTTATTGTTACAAAACTCCTTCCTTCTACCCAGACTAAATCTCCTCTCCTTTAGTTTGAACCCATTTTCCCTTGTCCCATCACTGCAGACCCTGCTAAATTGTTTGTCCCATCTTTCTTACAGCCCTCCCGCTTGCCTTGTGACAATTTCCAGGCCACTTGGTTTCTCTGTGACCATTTTCAGCTGTTCTGTGTTGCAATGTGGCAGCGTGACCTGGGCAGTGTGACAGCACTGGGCTGCTTCTGCTTGTTTTTATCAGCAAACAGCCAAATTTGTGATGTGTACTGATCGCTGCAAGGCAGTTAGTGAGATAAACAGCAATTTTATGGCTGGGAAAACAGACAGGAGGGGGCTGCAGGGAAAGGCGAGATGGCAGGAGCTCTGAGCACCTGATGGAGCTGTAGGTGTCCCTGTTCAGCGCAGGGGAGTTGGATCAGATGACATTTAAGCGTCCCATCCAACTCAAATTCTATGACCTGAACTCCCTACTTAGTCCCCGTTATCCTTTGGGTATCTCCATTGGGATGTGCAGCAGCACGGCTTTCATTTGGGCTAGGAAATACTGGCAGCAAGGATGTAGCATCCACAGCCAGGAGCAAAGCTTCCTATTGTTGCCATTTAAAATAACGATCTCATCTGAGAACTGATTAAAAACAACATAAGCCACCTAAAAATAGTGCCAGGGACTGCAGCTACCTGAGTTTCTTCTTGGGGTGCAAGGATGTATGCTGATGGCTCTGCAGCCAGGTTTGGTGCCCCAGGTTCGGGCTGGCTGTGAGCAATGCAATGCATGCCCCAGAGCATGAAGAAAAATGTTTTCCATCTAATCGTGTCATGGTGACAATAGCAGCGAAGTCTTTTAATGAAATAATAAATAGGATTTTTTTCTATATATAGCAAATGCTGTCCATGCTGTGTGCTGCCTGCTTTGCAGTATATGCTTGATGGCATTCACAAGGCTGAGTTTTTCCTGGAAATCCTCCTAAAATAGAAATGCATTGACTAGATAGAGGTGGTGCAAGAGGCTGCCCCTCTCTTTCCACCCACTCTGTCCTTTTATCTCTGCTTCTCTTCCCTCGCTTCTTGTATCCCAGCTCCTTCCTCTGGCTCTCCTCTTCTAACATGTTTTCCTGCTTTCTTTTTCTCTTAAATTGATGTTTCCCACCTGTGTGTTTTAAGCTGGCTTTGCTCACAGCTGTTTGCTGGTCATGCTCTTGCATCTCCTTCTTACGCAGTGCTTCCCACATCCCACACCCGAGCGTGACTGCTGCTTTCCTGCAGGTCGAGCATCTTCCCTGCAACCCAGAGCACAAAGCACTGCTGGCAGCAGCCTGAGAAACCACCGATGAGCTGAGCATCTCCATGAAGCTGTGAAACCAGTAGGAGAGACTTAATCTCATCCTATCCCAGCATCTTGTCGATGCAAGGATTGCGCTTCCCTGCTTGGTGTTCCTCTGGGGCTGGCAGTGTGGCTGAGAAGCTACTTTTCAGTTGAAACCTTAAATTCTGTGGAGAGTGAGTGCTTATTTCTTGGGGTCTCTGGGGAAAACTTCTTATTGTCCCAGCGGGGTAGGAATGTCATGTTCTGAGTTCTCTATCATGCGCAGTTTAAATGGGGTTTTCCTGGTGGTGTGGGTGGGATTGCTGTGCATTCTGCTCTTCCTCCAAGGCGGCCCTGTGATTTTGGAGGGGAAAAATGTTTTGCATTTTGCTTTCATTGTGGTTTTATTCTGATGCAATTTGCCTTCGTCCCCTCCATTTTCACTGTTGTGGGGGGTATCGTGAGGAAGAAGTTGTGGTTGCCTATAGAGTAAAGATGTTGCTGCAGTGTAAGGACTTAAGGCATCACTGGGGTGAGCCTGCAGCCTGCCCGTGCTGTGTCCCATGCCCAGCCCAACAGAGCAGATGTTATTTTCTTGAATTAACTGAATAGCTTCAATGGGCTTTATCTGTTATTTCTTCAGACAAATGGGAGCAGTGTTAGGATGGGAAGAGAAGGATGTGTGGATCATGGCTTAGAAACAAAAAAACAAGCCAAAAGGGGAAAAACATCTTTTTTTTTTTTTTTTTTTTCAGCTCAGAGGCTCATGTCAGCCTTTATCTCAGGTGGAAGAGCCTTGGCTGGTCCCCGGGCTGGGCTGGGAGCTGCTGCCCTTTGTCCTCTGCAGTGGCAGTGGACTTTGGCAGTGGCGCCGGGGAGAGGAAGTGGGGCAGCAGGTGTGTGTGCGGCTGGTGGGGGTGGTGGGAACCCCCTCCTATAGGGGATCCAGGGTACCTGCACTGGGGTGGGAGGACTTGCTGGGTCTGTCCAGACCCAGAATGGCCCCCAAATGCGTTAAGTCCTGAGTGCGAGGGGGTGATGTGCGGTTCAGTGATGGCTTGTTGCATCCTGGTGTTTTAGCAAAGCTTCAGGTGGAACCAAGAGGGAAAATACATGTTTTACCTCTGCTTCTGCTGTAGGCATTTTGGGAACAAAGGATGGCGGCAGGGTCGGGAGGTGGGAGGAAGGTGGCAATGGGCTTCAGAAGAGGTTTTGGGGTGGGTGGAGAGCTGACACCTGCAGGGATGGGTATCATTACCTGCAGGCCGTTGTAGCCCTTGGATCAGCTGCATGGAGCCCTGGGCCCCACCGCGGCCACCTCCAATGCGGCACGGCCGAGCTGCTGGGAGTGAGCGGGCAGAAGGCCGCCATGGGACCCCACTGCCCTCGAGGCCCATCCTCCCTGGCCCTCTGCCTCGTCCTGGCTCCTGGGACCCTGGCAGAGACCTGCACCGGCCGGCATCCCGGGCTGAGAGCTATGAGAGCGGCCATGCCTTCCGGGCCTACTCCAGGTGGGAGCCAAGGGGCTGCTAACACAGAGCCCCCTGCCTCAGGAATGAGTGAGCTTGGTGGGGAGGCTGCCTTGGTCTCCATCACCTCCTGCCCCGGAGATTCCATCTGTGGGTCTGTCCCTGGTGTAGTCCAGGCTCTGGTGGGATGTCCTCTCTCAGCTCCATGCGTTATACTGTTTCAGGCAAGGATATGAAGACCCCCACTGGCAATACCCAGCAGCTGCCTACAGGGACAACCATGCTTACCAAAGCTACCAGTGGCAGCCCACAGCCTGGCAGGGTGACAGAGGTACCTCTGGGTCCAGGGATGGATCACCTGTGGTGATGCTTTCCCCAGGATGGGGATGTTCTCCAGGGCTTTATTCTGCCTGTGCTTCTGGGCAGCGCTGCCCTGAGCTTGCATTTGGGAGCTGGATGCACCCAGGTAGTGTTTAATCCTGACCTGCGTGGCTAAAAGTCAGCATCAACCCAGGGTGCAGGCTGAGTATGGGGATGCTGATGGAATCGTGGTTTGTGCCCGACTCGCTGCTTTGCATTTCTAACTCTGCAATTGCTCGCTGATCTGGAGAGGCAATGCAAAATCTCGTTTCCCTCTCCAGATGTGAGACAAGTTAAACCTCACAGCAAGAGTGCTGCTTATAGGGACCAGCACTACTACAAGGGCTACCACCCCAACCTGGCTGCCAGCCCCTCGGGCCAGGATAGGTAAGGAGGTACCTGGGCTGCACTTGCAACTGATGCCATCAGCTGCTGCAAAACCAGTGGGTTTGGGGCCAGTTCCCACATCTCCAGCTTCCAGATTATCTCCTTTCCACAGGTCCCAGACCTATGATGCATATAGGGAAGGCTCCAGGCATTCGTGGGCTGGGGTCAGCAATCTGGGGGAGGCCACTGGCCAGCCTCAAGAGGTAACCCTGAGGCAAGCAGGGATGGAGGAAGGCTTGGGGCTCTCACAGGGATTTTGGGAGCCATTTCCATGCCCCCCTCCAGCTGGGAGAGAGTGAGGAAAGATAAGTGAGTTTTAAGGATTTATTCTCTTTTTCTTTGCCATGCCACGGGCCAGCCCAGCCTGCTCCAGCAGTATCGTGAGTCAGGACTCAGCTCTAGTGGCTATGAGCTCAGCCAATATATCCGTGATGAAACTGAACCCAACACTGCGTTTTTGGGGAACTGGAGCCCTGTGCAAAGAGGTGAGGGCAGGTGGGGGTCTTGGTGAAGCTCTGGTAAGGGGGGAGCAAATAAATAAATAGCAGATCGAACATCAGCTGTCTCATAGCTTGAACCTTGGCTGGAGGAGGTCCAGCAAAGGGCAGACATGGGGTGTGTGCATGTTTGGTGGCTTTGCCATGGTGGATGCAAGGAGCTGCCACCAATTTGTCTTCTGCTTTAGGAGGGCCGTTGGAGTCAGCTGTGATGGCACCCCACAAGTTTCTGCAGCCACATGTGCCAGTCTGCTTGGGAGCTGGAGGACAACTGGTGCTGGTGTGTCCCCACCGCCCCACTGAGGGGCAGCTCCCTCTGGTTGAGCTGCACAGCCTGGAGGTAAGCCTTGGTTTCCCCATACAGCCTGCGGTTCCCTCCCTAGAGCTGCTCCTTCCACCCCAATGGGGTCAAATGCCATTCCTTGCCTAAGCAGACCCCTCAGCCACCTTCCTGTCCCCACTGCCATCTTGCCTCCATGGTCTCTCAGACCTCATTCTGACAGCCATATCCATTCCCTGAGCCCCCAGCAACCTCCCTTCCTTGCCTTGCAGATGCCATCTCAACAGTCTGGTCCTTAGAACAGGATTCTATGTGATGGTTTAGGGCCTGTGCTGTGGGGGGTTAACCTTAGGATGGCATGGAGATTGAGTTCACCAACACGGTTAAACCCTTGGCCAAGACACTAAGCTTTCATCTAGTCCAGTGGGTGCTAGCCTCATTGCTGGAGTCCAGCTGCTGAATTTGCTCTTGATTTTCAGGTAATCCTTCAAGGCACAAAAGATCAGGAGGAGCTTCAGGCCTTCCCAGGGCCTCTGGCCAGGTATGGGCATGGTGGGTTACAGACCTGTGTCCTGTGCTGGCACAGCTGGTACCTCTCCTTCAGCAGGAGATGAGCCTGAGGCAGGCATCACTATCTCTGTGGCTTTGGGAAATGATGTATACAAGGGTCATGTCTGGGTTCAGATAGAGAACCCATCCCCTCTCTGTGATTTTGATTGGTTTGTGTTGTGGGAATTGGCTTTTTTGTGTCTCCAAAGGGAATGGATTTGGTGCGGTTTCTATCTCTGACCTTATTTTGTGTTTATGCCCTGGCAAACTGATATTTGGGACATTTCCTTGGACCTCTAAAATCATAAAACATGCTGTGGTTTAGGCTTCCCTAAGTTTTTGCCCTCTGACGTTGATGAGCACCTTCATGCAGAGTGAGCCCAGGGATCAATCATAGTACGTTGAATCAGGCTGGCTCTCTGTCAACCCCATTACACCAGAGTGAGGAAGGAAAACCATTTACTGAGCAAAAGGGCTGAGGAGACCTGGAGGTCCCTCTCCTGCCTGATATTCCTGTGTCTCTCAGTCTCTTTTGCTGTGCAATTGTCAGATTTTTTTAATTGTAAGATGGAGTAGTGCTGCTTGGTTTGCACATAGCTTGAAGTTTTCTGCCTCTGTTTCAGACCTAGAGGGTTTATATGGTCACAGGTGTCTTTTTCCCTGTGCCATGCCAATTAATCAAGTAAAAGATACTGCCTGTGTGTGCACCTCTCACAGCCTTGGATGTCTGTGGCTGTAATGGCACTGTACTTAAGCAGAATGGAAGTTCTCTGCAGGCGAATTGATGAGCAAGTGAATAGGAGGGAAGAGAGGGTGTGAGATGGTCTCAGGTTCCCTGGAACCTGCAAAGTCCTCATAATGACCAAATTTCTTAAGTATCTTTGAGCTTAGTGTGGCTGATGCAGCGTGTAGTCATTGACTACTTAGGATCTTCTCTCTTCTGTCACTCACTTCTTTAAATCTTTGTCATCCTCGTCAGTGAACTCAGAGATGCTTTGGCTCTTAATTTGTCCTAGATTGCTCTCCCTTAGGTTCCTTTGGATGCCTTTCTTTGCTGCCGTAGGGAAGATCTGCACAAAGTAGATGTGATGACATTTTGCCAGCAAAAGATAGCCTCAAGCTGTGATCTCTCAACACAGCGAGGCAGAGATTCAGCTCTTCTCTGGAAACTCCTGGTCCTCCTCTGCCGACAGAATGGGGTAGGTGCCCCCAAGAGGGGCTGACCGTTTTGATCTTTGTGCTGAAGCATGTTAATATGCTCCTCACATCTTTCTTGATCCAGCTGCTGCTTGGTGGCGAGCTATACCTTGAAGTCATCCCATTCCCACAGTACCATCAATCACTTTGGTTCTGCATGGGTATTTGGAGCAAACCTCCGCTCCTGGATTGCTTTTCATCCTTGAAGTGCCAACATTGCAATGCAACAACAGCTCTGAGGAAGACTCGTGCTGTCTTTATTGAGGAGACAGCATTTGTACTTACAAACGGACTAATCCCTTAATCCAATGGATTGTACCCATCTAATCCATGGCTGCTCCTTGGGAGCAGGTGAACAAGATCATCAGAACAAGTCGAGCTGGCTATTTTGCCACCCCAGAAATGCATGCTAGTGGCCAAGGCTGGTCTTGCTTGGAGCAGTGTTGAGGGCTGCAAGTGCCACGAGGAGGCAGCCTCCATTGGCCTTTCTCCTCCCCTTCCTTTCCACAGTCCATGGTGGGGTCGGATGTGGCGGAGCTGCTGATGCAGGACCGCAGGCAGCAGGAGAGGTACAAGGGGCAGGAGCCAGAGTTGGGCCCCGTCAGCCTGGCAGACGAGGAGTGGCGTCAACTGGGGACACTGGACCTCATCACGGGAGAAGTCCCTCCTGTGGTGGAGACACAGGCACAGATAGTGGAGAAGTTCACCAAGCTCCTCTACTATGGCAGGAAGAAAGTAAGCGTGGTTTGGGAAATAGCGCTGATTGTTTTTTGTGTTGGCTCCGTTGGCCTCCTTAAAGGGAAGGGTGGTCTAGAGGTGCCTTGTGGTTGTGGCATCTATCCCTCAAGTTGCATTCTTATGACATTTATCACTGTGGAAGGTAGAAAGCTAAAGGCCTTAGTGAATATACTTTGTGACTGTATATATAATACTGTAAAAATCCAATGGGATTTAAGGCTCTTCTCCAAAATGAGGAGGAGGGCAAGGAGCTGAAGTGTGTGCATACCCCTTAGCCCTCTGCCTTGACTGCAGGATGCACTGGTTTGGGCCATGAGAAACCAGCTGTGGGGCCATGCTCTCTTCCTGTCCAGCAAGATGGACCCTCGGACTTACAGCTGGGTGCTTACTGGGTAAGTTGGGGAGGTTAAAGCACAGTGCTCTGGGACCGGCTTTGCTGAGCACAGATGACCTCTTTAGCACCTGCCAAAAGAGCCCTGGTTTCACCTGGACCTTTTTAGAGGAGTCAGAGGAGACAAGGAGCATCGTTGAGTTCTTCAGGCTTCCTGATGGATGGGAAGAACTAAACCAGGGGTTGGGAGGCAGAAAGAGAGCTGTTTCCCAGAGTCATGGGATGGATTTGTTGAGTCCTTTGTTTTGCCCTTAGCTGCAGGTCGGCAATGGGTGGGTGGTGAGAACCATCTTTACTGAGTCATTCATTCCACTCATACGAGTGTTTTCTGGCAGAATTAATGTACTTAGTCTGGATTGAATTGATCCCTTCAGGGAGAGTTAAGCAAAAAATTTCTCCTGCGTAACTCAAATCCGTTTAAGGAGGTTTTATCCAGCATTGTCCTTGAGACTCTGCTGGAGGCAATGCAGATCCCCAGTCTGATGGGACCCGCTCTCCTTTTTTCCTTCCCTTCCCCACCTAAGTACAGCTCCCTAGGACATGCTTTCCTGCCTCCACAGATTCACCAGCACGCTGGCCACCAACGACCCTCTGCAGACCTTCTTCCAGCTCACGTCAGGAAGGATCCCGCAGGCAGTGCAGGTCTGTGAGCAGCAGGCTGACCCCACTGCCCATCTCACCCCCCTCATGACAACCATCCCGCCTCGCCTTTGCTTCCCTCTCTTCCAGAGTTGCGGGGATGCCAAGTGGGGAGACTGGAGGCCCCACCTGGCCGTGCTGCTGTCCAACAAGGTGGGAAACCTGGAGCTGAACCACCGGGCCATCGTCACCATGGGAGACACCTTGGGTGAGCTGAGGCTACTTGAGAAAGAGAACGGAGTGGTTGGGTTGGAGTTTGTTTGTGAGTTTGGAGGCCTTCACAGCAATGCTGAGCACGTTTTGCTGTCCCTCGGGGCTAAGTTCTGTGTCTTTCTCCCACCCAGCTGGCAAGGGAGCAGTGGAGGCGGCTCACTTCTGCTACCTGATGGCAGATATTCCATTTGGTTACTTTGGGGTGAAGGCAGACCGCATGGCTCTGCTGGGCAGCAGCCACCGGTGAGTCAGCCCAGCCTTGCAGGGCTACATCTCCAACTCTTCCCCATTCCTGTGATCTCTTCTGCAAAATAACAAAGAAAAAAAAGAAGAAAAGCTTTGGGGGTTTTACTCCATTAATGGCAGCTGTGGTCTGGCTCTGTGGCATGGCTATGGCCCCATGCTTTGGGCATGTAAAGCCTTGCTACTGTGCTCTGAACATCTTTCCCCTCTGCCCTGCAGCCAGGCATTCACCCAGTTTGCCAGCACCGAGGCCATCCAGCGCATGGAAATCTTTGAATACTGCCAGCAGCTGCAGCATCCCACATCCTTCCTGCTCCCATTCCAGGTATT
>JAPSGF010000009.1:13656686-13678694 GCA_035772895.1 Perdix hodgsoniae | reverse complement strand
CTTGCCAGAGCTCTGGATTCCGATGGTTCGGCTGGTTTCGGTCCAAGCCCCAGAAGGAAACCTCTCCCAAAGCCACGACCTCAGGCTCCCCCACACCAGGACTGCAGGTAGGGGGGACACCCAGGGTGCAGCATGGGGACGGTGGCACATTGCTCCCTTCACCCCTCGTCTCCATCCTTTTATCCTGGAAGTGAATCCTTTACTGATAATTACTGCACATAAAAAGAGTGCCTCTGCTGCGTGAGGAGAGCTCTAACCAGGTCATTTTCAGGGTCGGAGGTCCCCATCCCCACCTGGTGCTGTCCCTTTGGCTCAGCCCCCAGCATCCCCATCTCCTTACAGAAACCCTGGTAAGTGCTCCTGGTGGGAAGCTTCTCCTTCCTATTTGGAGCGGAACCACAGGAGGGTGAAATATCTTTGTTGCTGCAGTGTCGATCGACATGAAGGGCGAGTGGGATGCAGACGGCCACGAGGTGAGGAGAGCTGTGGCTGTACCCGTGTTGGGGATGCTCTGCTTGGGGCGACTGCGGAGCTGCAGTCGGCTCTAAGGTTCTTCTCCCTTCACCCATTGCAGCCCAGCTCCCAGCAGCCGCTCCCAGGGATGGTTCCGCTCTTCAACCCAGCGCAAGTTTCCCAGGTGAGGTGGGCAGGCTGTCCATTGCATTGGAGAAGGGGCGGTGATTGGTGTATAAGCAATACTGAACCTCTCTCTGTGTTTCCCAGCTCGCTGCTGCCCGGCCCACCCAACCCAAGCTGCTCTCGCAGCGCTGCTACCCCAACCCACTGTGAGTGGGGGGTTGGTACCTGTGTGTGTGTGTGTGTGTGTGTGTGTGTGTAATGCTTGGAGAAAACAACAGCGCTTTGCGGAATGCTTTCATCCAAAGTGGTGTTGGCTTTTGTTGGTTTTTTTTCATGGTGGAGGGGGGGAGGAGGGAGGAGGCACAGGTTGGGCTGGGTGGTAGTGAAAAACAGTGAGATGTGATAGGAGAAGGGGAAATGGCTTCCATGTGGAAGAGAGGGGATTTAGACTGGATAGAAGGAAGGAGTTTTTTTTCCAAAAGGGCAGAGAGGCGCAGGCTGCCCCCAGAGGGGGTGGTGCCCCATCCCTGCAGACATGGAGGTCAGGCTGGATGGGCGGTGAGCACTGACGGATCTACGGGTGTCCCTGCTCAGTGAACGGGGTGGGACAGCGCTCACGGTCCCGTCCAAACTCAAGCATGGAAAAAGTTGTCCGGCGGAGAGTAGTCTGAATTAGGTTGTGCGGCACTGCCCCACCTCACCCATTGGACTCAACACGCCGGCCGTGAGTCTGTCTCAAAGCACCGCGGGGCCACGAGCATCCGCCCCGGCTCAGATCAGATCCGCAGCCGCTCGGGCTTCTCCTGCCCTGGCCGGCCCGCGCGGCGCCCCCCCTTGCTGGTGGCTCACCCACCCACGCGGGTGGGGCTCTGCTGGAGCCGCGTCAGGCCCTTCCCTCAGACCTTCCCCGAGGCGGGGTGCGCGGGTGACGGGCACCCAGTGCGTGGCCTCGACGGTGAGCTTCCGCCGGACGCTGTCGCTCTCTCCGGTCGAGGATATATAGAGCTCTAGTTCTCGAATGCTTTTAGAGCAGGGTGAGTTACCCGGCATGCTCTACGGAATATGGTAATAATGGTAGCCCCGCCCCTTCCGCTGGGAGCGGCTATGTGCGGTGCGCTTAGGAGGGTGCCCTGCGTTAGGATGGGGCTCTGGGCAGCCCGAGCTGGGGGGGGAGGACAGGGGGTGTGAGGGGGTCTGTTGCTGCTGGAAGCCCGCCCTCAGCTTGCAACAGCACGTGGAAGCCCCAGGACTGGTAACAGGCTAACGGAGCTCATTGCTAATTAGGGAGGGTGCGTGCTCTCTTCCTCTGTCGAACAGAATCGGGCTGCTTGTGGGCACCACCTGGATCTGGAGCCAACCGTGCCCCGAACAGCGATGTATGTAGGAATCAGACGCCCGATGAGATGCTTTGATGCACCGCACAAGGGGACACCGCTGCACTCAGCTGGTTCTTCCAGCATCCTCCTCCCAGCTGCACTCAGTGCCTGTGTCCCACCAGGCTCAGCGGGGCCGTGATTTTTTAGAACTGTTATTTATTAGATGAAGTGCTGGGTGATGACCTTGTCTCTGTTCCTTCAGCTCCCGGTGCCACCCGCCATGCAGCTGGTTGTCTGAGGTCACTTACTGACCTGCTGTACGAAGCAAGCTTTCATTGCTCGCTTGAGTGTCACTAGGACATGAATATTAACAAAGCTCAGGTGTCCCGTGGTGCTGGCTGTCGCTGTGGGCCACCCAGGGCTCGTTTGGAACTGCTTTGCTCTGCAGGGAACTCTGTGATGGAGCAGTAATCAAGTGTTTGTGACCTCTGCTCCAAAGCACTGCTCAGGACTTTGGAGCATGGGGATGTTTGTGATGCTGCTGGTTGCAGTTTCAGGTGATACATGTTGTTAATGGAACAGTAACTCGGGATCATGGAACGTTCCAATTTGGAAGGGACCCATAAGGATCATAGAGTCCAATTTTGGTTCTCCTGGAGTCCTGTGCTGGGAGCAGCAGTGGGGGGGCGGACACAACACACCAGTGCCTCCTGCACCTGTGATGCTGAGGGACCCGTGCTGCTCTTGGAGGTCCTGAGTACTGAATACATCATCCCAGGGCTGCAAATTACTGTTGGAGAGATGAAAAAAGCAAAGCAAGCAAACAAAAAGTTAGAAACCTCTGACAGCATAGGGTAAAAGCATCACCTTTCTTGATGTGTCTGTCATGAGCGGAGATCGTATCTGGTGGTGAGATGAAGAGAAGTTGTGTGCTGGCTGGTGTTAATTACAAAGAGAAAAACACATGAAAATCAAGTGAAATTGAATCCCACTGCATCTGCTATTCCCAGAGTGGAAGGCCTCAGTGCATCTCATTAGTTTAAAACCCCCGATGGTGAGAGCTCGGCTTCCAACAGGAGACTGATGTGACATTGAGACCAGGGAGAGGATTAGCTGCCCGCCTGTGAACTTGTCCAAAGGAGTTTAACATGTAAATGTTCCAGCAGCGTGGCTCTCAGTGAGAAGGCATGCCCGTTAATTAAGGCCCCCGGGACCGCATGGTTGCAATGAGGGAGGGGATGAGCTGTGTGCATGCAGAAAGGCCTGCTGCTGTTTTCTCTATGGTAGAGCCCTTCAGACTGAGAGCTTTGCACGGGTGGGTGAGCTCTGCTGGTCACTGGGATGATCTGCTGTAGGGCAAGGTGAGCACTGTGGGTGTTGGGTTGGCACTGCACCCGACAGTCAGGCAAGAGAGACTGGGATCCTCTGTCCTTAGCATCGTGTCTCTACTTCTTACCTGACTGCTCTCAAGCCCTGCTTAAAACAAACAGGACTTCAGGAGTGGAGGGAGGAGAGGCTCCAAGAGCAGAGCCTGCGTCCTGCTGCGGTGCCTCGCAGCTTCCTCATGAGGATGAACCAGATTAGGATGCAGCAGCCTGGAAAAGATGGAGTGGTGAGAGACCTACGCAGTTCTAAGCAGTGCTGAGGAGGTGATTAGGAAGCAATGGCTTCTTGTTTCCTGCAGTGCAAGGAGCTGTGGCTGCCAGCTGAAGGCTTCAGCCTCCGTGTGGGTTCGGAGCAGTGCAGGTTTGAACCAAACTGCATAACAGAGCTGTGTGTGTTTGGGGGAAGTAGCTCAGCTGTGGCAGCTTGTTGTCCTGGGATGTGAGGAGACCAGAAATATAATGAGACTTTAAAGGGGAATTTGATGATGTCATGGCAGGTAACTCTTGTCAGCGGACCTGAATGCAGCCCCAAGGGGCTGGGTGACCCAGTGCTCTGTAGGAAGACCCTCCTTCTGGGAGGCTGTGATCCAAACAGCCCTCTCAGCTCAAGCTGAAGAAGTGTTCCTTGGTGCAGACACTTACGTTTCTTCTTGTACCCACGCCTGCCTTGCAGAAGTTGCAGCTGCGTGTGGGTTGCTTGGTGACAGTTCTTCTGGGCAGGGCAGGGAATTAAGCAGTAAGTAGGATTAATAAAAACGTATCAAAATATGTAAACATATGCATCAAGTCTCTTTGAAAATGAAGGAGCAGTTAATAAGTATTTGCAATCAACGTTCCTACGTGGAAGCCTTCTCTGAAAGCAGCTCTGAGACTGCTCAAACAGCCCATCTCTTTCCATCATTTTAACAGCCTGTTTTCTCGAGGCAGATGAAATGATTTGCCTGAAGAGCTGTCTCCCCTCCTCCCCACCTATGACAGGCTGTGTCAGACAGGTGTCTTGTCTCCTGGCTGTGTCCTGAGATGGCTCCTGGGCCTGGTGGTGCCTGGGTTCATAGTTACAGCATTGTATGAGTTGGAAGTGACCCTTAAAGGCCATCTGGTCCCACTCCCTGCACTGAACAGGGAAACTCATAGCTCCATCAGTGCTCAGAGCCCGTCCAGCCTGACTCTGATGTCTGCAGGTATGGGGCACTATCACCTCTCTGTTCCAGTGTCTTACCATCCCAGGTTCCTGCTCTGCTGGGCAGCCATGGGTCACAATGAGTAGCTGGATCATGCCTTCTATTTATTTCCATGGAAACTACAGTAGATAAGAAGAGCACAACACGTAATGGGATATTGGTGGAAAATTTCAACCTCTACTGCTGTAACACTATGATCTGCCTCTGACGTTGTGGGCTGGCAAAATAAAATAGAAGGCATCACTTTTGGAGCAGCCATCGTACAAGCTTGTTCTTCTCTGGGTTATGGGTCCTGAAGCACTGCATCCAGGACATGTGGGCACTATCTAGATACGGATGACTCTTGGCTAAGGCAGGATGGCTTACCCCTCCGTAATTCCCGCAGGGATTTCAGTGCTCAGGTGGTGTTGCTACTTTGCCTTTCTCCAAAGCTACAGGAGCTGGGAACCACACAGCTTGTGGTGCTTCCCTGGTCCCTGCAGTTGTCCTCTGCCCTTCTCTCTGAGGATGTTTGAGTTCAGCTTTGTGGGATAACGGATGGGGCTGTCAGGCCTGTTGTCCCAACAACCGAAGAAGATAAATTGTCCAGTGTGTGCAGCGACCTTTGCTGGTCCTGCACCCCAGAAGGAAGCAGCCCCATGACAGATGGGCTGACGAGCAGCACTGACACAACTGGGGCAGCGTGGATGTCAGAGGGTGAGAACCGTATCTCTCTCCTTTCCACTTGGCACCCCAGCGCCTCTGGGCCAGACAGCTGTTGCTTATCACCACCTCCCTCGGTTATTGATGGAAGCTGGCAGCACGAGAACCCTGTCTATGAGAAAGACACTAGTCATGGTCCTACTGTTGCTCTGCAGAGCTGCCATCTGTCCTCTGGATGCTGGTAACGTATCTGAGTGCATCAGTGCTGAGTTAAGTTTCTGCCTAGACTTGACTCTGCTCCTCTGTCTTCTTTTCCAGAAGGGGAGATCCTAGATTGGCTCTTCAGGATCTGGATCCTGGGCTGTCCCTTTATCTTCTGTTCTGCTGAGGAGTAGGTAATGATAGGATGGATGGTTATAAGTTTTGGCACATGCTGCCCAGGTAGGTGGAGGGGTCACCATCCCATCCCTGGAGGTGTTGAAGAACTGTGGAGATGTGGCACTGAGGGATGTGGTCAGTGGTGGAGATGGGCTGGGGTTGGACTTGGTGATCTCAGAGGTCTTTTCCAATAGTCCAGTGATTCTAAGATGCCTCACCTAGAGCTTTTTGGAGAGACTGCAAATAACAGCACAACTTTCTCCTTTTGTCAATATGTGAGGAAAGTTTGGCAAGGCCACAGCAAGGTGAATCTTGTGAGCGTCCTGGAGCTCTGAGCTATGAGCCAGCCTTATTATGAAAGTCCATTAGCCACGAGCAAAACTGCTTCTGGGCTCAGCATTCAGCACCTGTTATGAGCTGAATTAGTCCTTAATTTCTATCCCTGACAGTTAAAATGACTCAGACATTTCTTCCCAAGACTGGGTATTGCTTCTGACTGCATCCCTTGCAGCCATGGCTGTAGTGACAATTAAATTGTTCTCAGAAACCCAGCAACCATCGTGTCTGCAGGTCAAGGTAGGCTGCTGCTCTCACGTGAGCCTTGCAGTGTGGCCAGAAGAGGGGCTCTGCTGTAGAAAGCAAATGCTGAGACGCACTTGAGGACTCAATGGCTGCAGGTTTAACAAGATCAATACCACCTCTGCAAAAGATTACATGGTATACTAGGCAGCAAATAGACCACTTCTGCTGGATTTGGAAGCCATTTATAGAGTCTATTAGGGATGGTAAGGTAGAAGGGACGTATCCGGAGTGAATTGCACAGATGCAGTAACTCACTCTCATGTTAAGGGTTTTGCAGTCTGTTAAATAATGGAACTAAAGGCAAAATAAATGAGATTTCTTTTTCTGTAAGAAGCTTTACCACCGGCAGCAATGATGGGGCCTGGCTGTTGCACTCTTCTGGCTCCCATTGCTCACATTAGGAGGGCTAAACCTAATGCAGATTTGGTGCTTTGGCACTGGCTGAAGGTTGAAGATTCACCCTCACAGAAAGAAATGTAGCATCACAGAATGGCTGCCTTGGAAGGGACCTCGAAGACCATCCAGCTCCAATTCCCTGCTCCAGGCTGGTTACCGACCACCAAATCAGGCACCAGATCAGGCTGCCCATGCATGCCACGTGGCCAGTTCTCACGTTTGCCCATGGTGAGCAGGCAGGAGCTGGGAACTGCTTTTGGGAGCGGGCTCTCTGAGCTCAGGCTGCTCCGTTGGGCTCATTTGAGCTGCCCTTGTGCCTTTATCACCTCCTGCGGTGTGCCCTCTGAATAATTAGCTCTAATAATGCATGAGCAATAGCCTGCCTGGTCACCGTGCCTGCATGGCAGGGTGCTCTGCTTCTGTCATTCCTGCCATTCTCTGTCCAGTCTTATTTGAAATATCCTGCAGGATGAATTATGGTGCTCTGAGAGAATCTGCAAAATAGGATCACAGGCCAATTGAATCCATCTGCAAAGTATAGGAGCACAATATATCACCCTACAGATGGATTATATATATATATATAATTTTTTTCCCCCACTCCCTTCTTTATTTTAAAAGGTTCTTCAACCTAGAAAGAACAGCAGACACTTCGGGAGCAAGCTGTATGGTGTAATGAACTGAGTGCTGCCTGGAGGTGGGCTGTGCAGGAGGGATGGTGATGCTGAGATGTCCATAGGGAGGCGATGGGCAGCAATGGGTTAGGGAAGCAAGGCCTTTCACACCTTGGCACTGCTCAGCCTGCTCCTTCCTGCAGCAGAATGATGCTGTGGGAGTCTCCGGGAGGATGACACAGGGCATGGCATTTGTGTGCTGAGAGAGCCAGGAGCTGGCAATGTTTACCAGCAGCGGCAGGCTTTAGGGACAGACCTCTCTGCACTCCAGGTGGGTGGAGGTTGGCCTCGTGCTGCTTCCCAAACCTCCCTTGTCCTCGGGCTGGGATGCTCCAGTCATTACCCGAGGGGGAAGGGAAATGAGTTAAACCCATCTTCAGACACGTTTGTATTGATTCTGTCACTTTCTTGCTGCTTGCTGACAGGTGATGGATGGCTCATAATGCGACCGGCACAGTACATTACGTTTCCCATCCAGGGACTCCTAAATCATTTCAAATTTTCAAATTCCCTAATCAATATTTTATCAGTAGCAGAAGAAAGCGGAATGGGCCCATTTCTCAAGAGGGAGGGGAGTCAGCGTGTGTGTATGCGTGCCTGCACATGGATTTTGTATGGGCATGTGAGTTTGTGTGTTTGTAATAGCAACTAAAGCATCGCTAGCACAATGCCTGCAGTACCTGCAGCCATAAAGATAAATGCAGAAGTAGGACTGGGAGTGGTGTTTATGTTCTGGTGACCACAGGATGAAACAAATTAAGGACTTGAGTGTTTGGTGGGGCTATGGCACGTGGGAGCCCTCTTCTTCTTGGCCTGTGCTCTACCCTTTTCTTGCTGTTGTTATATAGAGAGGGCAGCTGCTCTCACCTGTCTGTTTGGTGGAGCTGGAGATGGATCTTGGGTTGTGCTGCCCAAGGTGCTCCTTTCCCCAGCGGCACCATGTGCCTTGAGTCCTTGCTCAGCTGTTACAGTGCTGCGTGTAGGAATAACCAATTTCCTCTTCTGAACCACAGAATCATGGGGTTGGAAGGGACCTCTGGAGATCTCCCAGTCCAACCCTGCTGCTAAAGCAGTTCCCTACATTGGTCACACAGCAAAGCACCCAGCTGGGGCTTGAATGTCACCAGTGAAGGAGACTCCATCACCTTTCTGAGCAACCTGTGGCACTGCTGTGCCACCTCGCAGTAAAGAAGTCTGAGGACTGGGCCTCATCAGCAAGAATCCTATGGAATGGATCCCATCAGTGTGCAGGGAGGATGCTCTGGACCAGCAACAGCCAACAGAGCCCCTGAGTGTTCATCCTCCAGAAATCAGCGCAGCTCCTGCCTCCTTCAACCCTACAAGTGGTAAAACCCTGTTTTTTTCATACCTACAGGGAAAAAAAAAAAAAACAACAAAAAAAACCCTATGTGAACCAGGGATGGATGGCTTTGCTGTGTCAGTGGATGGTCCTGCAGTTATCTGGAGCTGGATGCTAAAGGGCTGGGGGGCTCTGCTGGGAGTACCGGGGGCAGCTCTTGAGGGGATGGAATCATACATTTGTTGGAGTTTGGAAGAGACCTTAAAGGCCATCTCGAGTTCTCTCGCTTTGTCTGGGTCTAAGCTAGATGCTGATAAGCAAAGAGCTGTTTTTCCCCACCAGCCACTTCTACCAAGCCAGAAATAGCCTGCCCGAGTTAGCTCACATAGCAGCATTTCTCATTCAAAAGTTAATAAGCTTTGAAATTGGATTTTAATCAACTAATCTTTGATCCTAGGCACTAGAGCTCCATTAGGAGGGTCCAGTAAACCAAGTTTCATCTCTCTCTCTCATGTTGTTTCTTTATTTTTTTTTCCTCCGTCTTGCAGAGATGTTCTAGCATTTGAAGAGCTGCATGTTGTAGGATTTCTGTTGTCCCTGCTCTTATGATCTCATCCCATCCCATAGATGAATGGAAAAACTGATCTGGCTAACATCTTCTTTCCCAAGGCTCGAAGCCTGTAAGTATTTTTTAACAGCTTCTTTTAGGAAAAGTGCCAGAGCTCTTGGAATCCAGCACTTTGCTAGAAATCAGCAGGTGGGGGGACAAGGGACAAGGGACAAGGGACAGAAGATGTGCTGTGGTTCTCAACGCATTACCTGCCTCATAAAAAGAGCACCACGAATCCTGTGTCCAATTGCAGAGCAGCTGGGGTTGGAGGGAGCTCATCTTTTCTGATCTTCCTGCTCACAGTTGGGTCAGGTGGAGTGAGCTGCCTGGGACCACAACAGCATTGGGCTGTCCTCAGAGAGAGAGACTGTGAGTACCTCCCAGGATGGGTGCTCCTCTGGCATCGAGTGTTCAAGGAGTTCTTATATTTAAAGAAAATTGCTTGTATTTAATTAGGACTGCTGAGATAGGTCTGGCTGCCTTGTCTTTGCTCCCTCTTCCCTGTGCATGCAGTTGTGCTTGCCCACATCCAGGGCTTTCTCTTCATGAGATTCCCACCTGTCCACCTCTCCGACCTGCTGAGGTCCCTGCAAAGAGCAGCACAACCATCTGCTCTGCTGGCCGTTCCTCCCCGACTTGTATCTTCTGCGAACTTACAGACAGTATGCTGTGTCTGGTCATCTGAGTCACTGGTGAAGTTCATTAAGGGACCTTTCCTGTCCTCTTCATGAATTTTGGCAGGCAGCAAAGGAAGTTATAGCCGGACTTTGGGGTTATGTAGTTGCACTACCACTCAAGGGATGGATTTGGTTCAGACCTCTCCAAGTTGTTATTCAGAAGCCTCATAAATCTGCACAAGGACTCCTGTCTTGGTTTACCCTCTGAAGACTTTTCTCTTGATCAGATGGAGTGGAGCTTGATTTTATTTTTCAAAGCTATACTTAGATTCTGGTGCACAGACACCCGTTTCCTACCGAAATACTAACTTAGTGAGCTCTCCAAGGACCAAACACGGTTCCTTCCTGGGCTTGTGTAATGATCAAATCAGACGGGGGAGGTTTCTTTCAGTAGCAGAATAACCCCTGAGCCCCTGCACAGCTTTCCTGTGGTAGTCTTGTTATCCCACGAGTCGTCATTTGCTCAGGGTCAGGGCTCTAATGAGCATCTCATCCCAGAGCCTGCTGGGAGAGGCTGTAAAGGACCCGCAGTGGGCTTGCCAGGGGTGGTTTGGGTAGGATGGCATGTTGGCTGTGTTTCAGCACTGGGCAGGCCGGGTGTGCTGTCTGTGAGCCGTGCACACTGCTCTCCCTACTTCTGTTAGCTGTCACTTAGGACATGGCACTTGCATTGCCTTGGGCTGTGAACACCTGACTGCACATTTATCTCCTTTCCTCTGGGGAAGGATGAGGGAAGAAGTATGTTTGCCTTTCCGTACACTTTACAACCTGGAATACCTGGCATCTGGTATAAAACTGCCCTGATGGCCGGCTTTTGCCATTTCCAGTACTTCTCAGGGCTGCTGAGCCCTGTGCTGGTACTTGCTGGGAACATGAACTGTCACATGCTAGCTCTATGGGACTGTCCAGTCTGTGCCAGGCTGACAGCACCTGGAAAGGAAGCTGGTCTGCTGCACAAGACTGGCCCTGCAGGGAGCAGGGTGCTTAGGGTGAGCCAGCACCACCTGCAAGGGATGCTTCCAGCCAGCCAGTCACATGAGAAATTAAAAGTGACATTAATCTAGTGGATGTCAGGCCAACACAGTTGGCAGAACGGATCATACCATGTTTTGGAAAGGGACATCAGTCCTTTCTTGTGTTAACAGAGCAAGCAATCTCTCTCTCATGGCATTTAGTGATCAAATATTTTGCAAAGCTATTTGGAGAGGTTACCCAATCCCATAACTGAGCAGCAAGAAGCATAGTGTGGCTAAACAGCATTGTCCAGCTTAACTCCTCTTCCAGGCTGTGTGCAAGGCATGAACGAGCTGTCAGCAGTTTGCTGGCTGCTAAGGCTAGACTCTGCTGTGGAGAGTGAGAACTTTGTTTTAGTTTTTCCAAGGCTTCCCATTATAATGTTTTAAGGTCTGGTTACTGCCAGGGCTGTGTGTCTCTCAGCGTGTCCATCTCTCTTGACCCCATCAGTGGCGGTGAAACATGGAGCCAAGTTTCCAACATCTCTTCTGGAAACCATCCCATGCTGTGACAATTTTCTGTTTGGATGAAAAGCAGACATAGCGTAAAATAACTAGGAGCATTTGCCACGGAGAACCTCTTCCCATTCCATCCCTATATCCTCTTCTCCAAATACTCAGCATCTTTCATAGGATTACTATGAGGTTGGAAAGGCCACTAAGATCCCCAAGTCCAACCCAACCCACACCACCATGCCCACGTCCCTCGGTGCCACATCTCCACAGTTCTGTAACACCTCCAGGGATGGTGATCCCACCACCTCCTTGGGCAGCCCATTCCCTGGAGATGCCCTCACTGGATATTTGTGCATAAAAGACACGCTGGCTGCGAGAGAGACTGAAGCTGGGGCATGAGGCGTGAGTTCAGGATAGAGCAGATCCAGCTTTGAGTCCCTGCTCTGCTAGGTTCAGGGAAAACAGCTTTCTCTCCCCACTCACAGGCTGGGGAACCTCTGATCTGTGCGGTTGTTCCCCAGGCTCACAAAACTTTACAAATATATCTCCCTGAGAAAGGTTGCTGGTGTTGAAATAGCATTTTAACTGTCTTTTTCATGGTTGTGCTGTATTGTGACAGGTTTGGAAATGATTATGGGGACTGGTAGGAGGATGCTATAGAAATGCTATATGCCGTGATTGTGCGGGCCTAGGCAGGGGGAGGAGGAAGGATGGAAAGCTGTTGTAAAACCATTGCTCCAAGGGGAGAAGAGAGCGTTTGCCTGGAGCTGTTCCCAGGGGCTGATGCTCAGTATACGGGCATCCATCAGTCTGTCCTCTGGTGTGGGGTGGGCCAGTGTTGGACCACTTGGCAGATCTAACTGTACCTGGAAGAGTAGACTGAGGGCCCACGGGGGACAGGCGTTGTTCTTCTTGTTCTTCCTTTATTCCCTATGACTCTTTTCAACGAGGGCAGAATTTGTTCTCTATATTCTTATGGACAAGGACCATACCCTGGGCCTATTTTTGTTGGGGTGGCAGTCCTGCTTGGACCTGCATACTGCTCAGGAGCTGTGGGAGCTGTGGAGTGTATCTGTCCGTCTTCTCCCTGTACAAGCAGTGACATCAACAAGCCAGCCTGCAGCAAGGGATGCAAATGGCTTCACTTGGAGGTGATTGTTCCCAGGTGATGATCCCCAAGGATTGCTTTGCAGAGCCCCACCAGAGCTGGAGGCAGACACAGGCTTGCTTGGATTCCAGCGCTGAGCTGGTCGGTGCCAAAGCCCATTTGCATCACTGTGAAAAATGGTAAAATTATCGTTAGGTGTTCACTAAAATACTCTAAATTTTGCAGAACATGAGGCATGAGTCAGGCATTGAGACCTGCATCCAGAGGAGGAAGGGAGTGGGAAGAGGTGGCAGGAGTGCTTATGAAATATTTTGTTTCACTGGCAAGAGGACAAGAAATAATTGGGCCCTAAATCAAGGAAATGGGAGAAAAGGAACAGCAAATCAAGGGAAATGGTGGAAAATTAGGTCTTAGAGTAGAGAAATGTGTACACATGATCACCTGGTAGTTCTGGCAAAGATATATGCCTATAAATCTCCTTTTTTAACCTTTTCTCTGCTGCTTCAAGGAGATTAGCATCAGCTGTGCTCATCCTGTCCCTCTTTTCCAGATGTGACTTTCAGTGTGCCCCAAGGGCTGTGGGCAGCCTGGAGAGCAGGAACCCCATTGCATAGACCCTCCCTGTGTGTGCAGAGCTGTAGAACCATAGAATTGAGTAGAAAGGGACACTTAATGGCCACCTTGTCCCACTCCCTGCACTGAGCAGGGACACCCACAGCTCCATCAGTGCTCAGAGCCCATCCAGCCTGACCTTGATGTCTGCAGGGACGGGGCACCACCAACTCTATGGGCAGCGTGTGCCACACTGCCCATAATGTTACAAAACCCCTTCCTTCTATCCAGTCTAAATCTCCTCTCCTTTAGTTTGAACCCGTTTCCCCTTGTCTTATCGCAACAGACCCTGCTAAGCTGTCTGTCTCCTTTCTAATAGCGAGTCCATGCCATCTCAACCCTGGAGACCCAGGGCGATCCAGGATGCCCAGCAAGCTGCTCCAGCCACAAGCCTGTCACCCTGCATTTAAACAACCCCCTGACTCCCCTCACTCCCCGGCTTATTTTTCTTACAGAAAGAATGAAATATAAAAATAAAGCTTTGTGTTTGCTTTTCCCGGCCCTCCCTCCCACTGCACGGTGCTCATTAGCTCCCCGAACGCTCGAGTCAGACGTGGCCTCTGGTTAAAAACAGCAACCACCCTCATGCCTCGCCTGTTTCCCAGGAGCTGGCAGCCAGACAATAACACTGATGGGATCGTCTTCATCAGAACATGTCAGCCCCTCTGTGAAATTTAAGTAACTTCAACTGGGAGGCAGAAAATGATAAAATAAAAAAAAAAAAAAGAAAAGAAAAGAAAAAAAGAAAAAGTGCTAGGGAGAAGAAGCAGAGAGATCAGAGGAGAGCTGCTACAGGAGCCACCCGTGCTGGGACAGCGGGTGCGGGCAGGTAGGAGCTGCTGCTCCTGGATCAGAGGTGATGCGAGTTGTGCTGATTTGTTTTGTGGTTTTTTTTTTTGTTTTGCTGGAAGAGCCGACCCTGTCTTTCTGAACCGTTCAGATATCTGGAGGCAAAAGTGCTCTGTAGAGTGAGGTATTAAATTATTCTGCTGAAAACAAAAGTCACGGCTGAGCATTGCACTGAAATCACTGGCTTTGGCTACGTGACTGCATGTGGCTGAAGAACTCTATTAGGCAGACAGAAATGTTGTCTCCTTCCATGATACTGAAGTACTATGGGAGTTTCCAGAGGTGCCTAATGCAAAGTCTGTTCCAAGAAAGCCTTCTTCCTGGTGTTGTCTGGCTGAGGGTCCGCCCTGGTGGGATGCTGGTGTCTGTGTGGTGTGAAGGGCACAGCTTGAGAAGAGGGGTGGGCTGGCGTAGTGTTCCATGGCCCTGGAGCTCAGGGCATGTAATACCATCACACATCCCTTTCTGTGGTCCGTAGGTTAGACTTGCACAGTTACCATAGCTCCAAAGATTGTGGTGGAGTTGAAATGGGTGCCAGCAGCAGACGAGGGGATGGGCAGCTGTCTGAGCCCATTACACAGAAATTCAGGGCTGAGTCGTTGCCATCTCCAGCTGAAGAAGCCCGGGAGATGTCAGGCAGAGCTTGTCATCTTCTGATTTTCTACCTCTGTAAACCTGGAAGGTGCTGGAAGATGCTGCAGTAGGGAAGATGAACAGGCACGACAGTTGCTTTTTCTGCACGCTCTCACATCGCTTCAGTCACTGCTTGTTTGCTTGCCGTTGTTGTGGCTGTGTTGTTTTTTTTTCCTTCCCCCGACTTCATTTCTAACATAAAAAGTTATTTAGCCTGAAAGTGCGCGGGAGCTCATTGTGCAGGGAGCTGCAGCACAAAGGGTTCCAGAAGCAATCATGTTTCCTCTCACCAGCGCAAGCCGTGCGACCAGATGATTCAGAAGCACAACATCTGCAAGTCTTGAAAGGAGTTCCGCTCCATTTGACTGAGAGCAAGAAGGAGGAGGGAGAAGGGGGATGGAGAAGCTCCTTTGGTGCCTAGCGTTGGGGATGCAGCTAATTACTGCGTCGTCACTGCATCCCACCCATGCCATGCCCATGGGTGCCTGAGTTTGTGGTGGGTGGAGGGGTGAGCAACCCATGGGCTGCTGACCGTTGGTTTCTTCCCTTTGGCCTTGGGAACCCAGGCCCGTGGTCCAACCCGTGGGCCCCAGGTCCAAGCCCGTGGGCCAACCTCCCTTGGGATGCTTTGGGTTTGTGTGCGCGTTTCCTTGCTCCTTGGGTGCTGTTGGAATGGAGCACCGCATCGAGTGGGAGAGGAGGAGGAGGAGGCGTTTGAGAAAATGGCAGGGACAAACAGCTTTAAAAAAAGGCCTATTTTCGGAGCGCCGTTTCTTGTAACCTTTAGCGTCTCCGCTTTGCTTCCCTTCACAGCCTCCTGCTTTGATTTCCCGTTCACAGTTGTTATTCTGGCAGCCCCTGGAAGAAAGGAGGGTGTGAGGGTTAAAGAACAGCTGTGGGAACATAATTAATGCTTTGCAACTGTTCTGAAGGCCTTTAGCACCTTGCCGTGACCCAGACGGTAACATCTGTGCGTTGGCAGCAGCCAAGCTGTAAAATTTCCCCCCTCCAAGTCCCACACAAAGCAACTGTCGTCTGCCTGAGGCATGCAATCAGGGCACAAACTTAACAAATCGGTAGAAAGGCTGCAGTGCAGATGGCAGCTTGTTGGGTGCTGGGGTTGGCTGTGGTCAGGGGCTCCCGGCTGCTGGTCCATGTATGTGTCCAAGGCGGGAGGTGGAAGAGGCCCTCTCCTGCAGGGATCTGATGGTTGAGATGGGATGTATCCATCTGAGAGGGGCACCAGCCCCTTAGCTGACTCCAGTTGAATGGCTCTGGGCTGAAAGCAGTGCCCGCAGTGCCCGGCGTTGTTGGGATGACTTCAGCACAGCTGTCCCCAACCCCACGGGATGCTCAGTGCATCCCTGTTTGGGGACGTGTTTCATCAAGGTCTGTCTTTTGCAGCGCTTTTCCCATTTTATGGCTAAAGGGCACCTTCAGGGCCTGCCACCCTCATTTTTATGTAAGCTGTAATTCAGAGTAAAGGAGGCACGAAAGTGCCTCCAATTCTCAGGAGCTCCAGCTGGAGTTTTCCTTTCAGTCCCAGAACGTGAGGCACAGCTGGCGCTGCCTTGGTGACCAAAGAGAAGATGAACGAAAACACTTTCTGTTTTTGAAAGATTGGCTTTTTCTTCTGCCCTATCTCCATTCCCCCCCCCCCCCCCCCCCCCCCCCCCATTTCTCCACAGCCAGCCCCCTGAGCTCCCAGCCTTCAAAGCCCATCATGCACAGCTGGAGGGGAGTAAGCCTGCCAAGGGCAAGCACTCATCCTTTGCTCTTTTTGGTTTTCTGAGAGGCCCGTGACTGTGCTGAATGCCAAGCAGCCCTGACCTTCACCCAACTGGGGCTCCCAGCTGCTACGGCGTTCTGCAGCATCCCTGCCTGATAGGAATTCAGCCTGATGCTTCCCACCTGCAAGTTTTATCTGACAAATGGGTCTCATTTCTGATTCTAGTCTCCTTTTGATGGACCAGACCGTCTGCTACCTGGGAGAGGTTCATAGATCTGAAAGGCCGGAAGGAAGCATTACATTTCTTCTCCTTTGCCTCCTATTAAGAATGTGCCAGAGACGCTAATCCCACATTTGAATTTCAGCCAGGTAGCTGGAAGGGATGGCTCAGCACCCTGCTCTGATGGACTACCCAGCGCCGCTCCTCTTCACGTCTTCCCGCGCTTCTCTTGCCTTTGGGCAGGAGGGAGGGGTCACTGGTGAGAAGAGCTTCCTCTAAAGCAATCTCTTTCTTCACAAGTCAGATGAGGATGTTTTTCTGCATTTCTGACGAAATTTCTTCCCTTCAGAAGAAAATGTGGTTGGTTTTGCAGTCGGCTCCCTCCTGGTAATGAAAGCAGTGAGGCGACAGGGGGACGGCAGCAGGGAAATTAAGGCTCACACTCTGACAGCAATATATGATAACATCTCAGACACCTTTACTTATGCAGCTTAAGCCACGTAAGTGGGTAAGACATGATGTCCCCATAGGCCAGCTGTGCCTTGCAAGCTGTATGGCCTCTCAGCATCTTGGGCACCTCTGCAGTGCACCCCTGCTATTGCGCTGCTATATATCAGCTGCTACACCACTCTCCTCTGAAGAGGGATATGGATTACTGACCTGCTGTGATGCAGCTTGGCTGCGCCTACATTCCTCATCCTGAATTATTTTTTCTTTGGTTGACATTTGCAAGTAGGTGTCTTTTTTTTCCTTCTTTTTTATTCCTGGTAGTCGTGTCTTAGAGTCCTCATTCCTGAGCAGCTCCTCTTCCTGGTGCATCCTGAGCAACTGTTTGTTGCAAGCGGTTCATTTCAGGGGACCAGAGGAAGGATCAGGACGTGACTTTGGTTTGGGTGTTGAAATACAAACTGCTTTTCTCTCATGTTCAGTGCAGTTTCAGGCACGTCCAAGTCCTGCTGGTTGGAAAACAGTCAGCAGGTCGGTGCAGGCTGCATGGCAGTGAGACGCAGAGGGTCTAACCATAGAAGGAAGGCTGAGTTGGCTCTGAAGGTTGGAGAAATGGGATGCAGGTGAGAACAGGGCGGCGGATAGATAAGTTATACAAAGCAGATTGCCGTGGCTTCTTTTCTTGCTCTTATCCCCCTCAACTCCAACACAGTGATTTTTCTCACCGTGGAGAAAATGAGTGCCAAGACTATACGGGGAACAGCCACCAACTCCCAAGTGTTCTGTGAGGCAACTGCTCTTTTCTCCTGAGACTATTCTGTGCACATGGCACATGTCCTGGGCAAATTCCTGTGCACTCATTTGATGATGGAGGCCTTCAAACCTCTATGCTTGAAGGAGACAGTTTCACATCCCCACCACAATTTCTTCTCGTATGGAAAAACCCCCACGTTTGCAGGCAGCTCTCCTGAAGCAAGACAGCGTTACATTCCTCCTATTAGCAGGGCTTCCAGGGGCTCTGCAGCTCCTGCTGACGCGAGCAGAGCTGCTCAGCAAACAAGATGCAAGAGGTCTCCAAAGAGCACAGCCCTCTGTTTGCTTTTTGCTAATCGGGTGCTGTAGTGCCAGGCCTGGGGCAACACATCAGTCAGGGCCCATCTGCTGAGTGCTGGATGGGGTTGCATGCGTGCTTGATGGCGTGGCAGAGAACGTGGAGACGCGGCACTGAGGGATATGGTTCATGGACGTGGTGGGAACGGGCTGATAGTTGGACTTGGGGATCTTAGCAGTCTTTTTCCAGCGTTAATGATTCTGTGATTCTGCCTTCATGCTGGAGAAAGGAGGTGCCACCTGGCTGTGTTTGGGCTGTCACCTGGAAGTCGGGAAGTGTGCGTGTTACCTGCAGGTGGGAGGAGGGAGAGCCGGGGTTATGGGATAATATGGAACGGAGCAGTCAAGTAATTTAATTCTTAAATCTCGTCTCCCTCAGGCTAATCTCCTCTGAGCCGCTCTTTGCTCAGGTCAACTGCTTTTAATTAGCAAGCTTCATTGATCGGGGTGGGAGCTGCCGTCCAGACCTTTTTAACATGGAATCTTTTCTTCCTTGCAGGAGGGATGGTGCTACTTGCAGAGGGACCCACAGGGACACCGTGGGACTGCTGGCAGGAGGATGGCGTGGGGCTGCCCGCAGCACATCTCCTCTGGCACTGCCTGGGCAGGGAACGCTGCAGTCCAGCACAGCCCAGCTCCCACCACCACGTCAGCCTCTTGCAGTGGCTCACTCTGAGCGGTTGCTAATGAGGATGGTGCTCATCATGTGATCGCGCCTTTGGGCAAGGGCGGTGGTGCTGCTAATTGGCTTCTCTGGCTGCGGTTTCCTTAGGAAACAAGGTTAAAGCAACTCACAGCTCAAAAATGTACCTCCCGGAGGAAGGCACTTCAATACTCCTTCTCCTGTAAATGGAAACAACTCTATGCCTGACGCCAGCCCCTTTCTATCACCAGCTGGAACCAAAGGATGTGGGTGCATCTCTGCTATGATCTCTCTTGGTGTGTTGGTCCTGTGGCCCAGCCCCTGGATCAACGTATCTTCTATCTAATGTATTTGACCATCAGAGCTATGAAAATTCTGAAACGAAGTTCTCCCGGATAAATCAAATAGAAAGGAAGTGGCTTTGTATCAAACCACTGAATTAATATAATTATCCTATCGATTAAATCATCAAACAAACCTACAGCTCCTCTATCAGCCTCACTGTGCCTGGTTCATGCTCCCTGAAGCACGGACCGCCGTGCCAACCGCTCCCTTTGCATTCCAGGCAGAGAGCTGCTCCTCACCGGGGCTGCACTGATCTCTGGCCACATCTCACACGCAGAGCAGGCCTCCAGTACCCATTACAGCTGTCAGCCAAAATTATATGTATTTGGGGAAGAGGTGATCTCTCACATACCCGCTCCGATGTGAGTCACTGAGCCTGAGCTGGCATTACACAGCTTGATGCATTCCAAATTACAGAAGGAAAGTGCTGGCGACTCATGGCCTGTTGGGGCTGAATGTGGCACGGTGACACGTGCACCTCTCCTGCGGGCAAAGGGCTGCGTGGAGATGGGGAGGGGCAAGAAGTGATGGCCTCAAGTTGTGCCAGGGGAGGCTCAGGCTGAGTATTAGGAAACATTTATTCTCCAAAAGAGCGGTCGTGCAGTGGCACAGGCTGCCCAGGGAAGTAGTGGGGTCACTGTCCCTGGAGGTATTGAAGAACCATGGAGATGTGGCACTGAGGGATGTGAGCATGGTAGGGATGGGTTGGAGTTGGACTCGGGGATCTGAGAGGTCCAACCTTAACCATTCTGTGATTCTATGATCTCTCCCCCAAAGGGCTCTCCTTGAACATTCGCCCCCTCTGCTCTCGTGCCTGCTCCTGCTCTCACTGCTCTGCAGCTTTGGGGTAAGGGAGTATTTTCCACCTAAAAAATGCAGCTGTAAGATGTGGTCTTGACTTTAAAGCAGGGTCGGAGTCAGGCAGGCAGCCAGCCAAGAGCTGGGCGTGATTATTCAGAGGATTATGATCAGTGAGTCTACATCCATTGACCTGCAGGACTCAGCTTGAAAACATTAAGAACTTGTCACAATTTGGTGCTAAAATTGCCTTTGAACCCCCAGCAAGCTTTCTCCTCCATAGGCAGCTGCAAGAGGCAGTTGCTGTCTCTGCAAGCAGTGGCTTAACTTGGTTTTAGGTTTTGAAGCAATGCTGGAGGAATGAAGCCAATGGCTGGGGCAGTGGGAATGCCCCCGTTTTGGACTCAGCAAACCCCAGCATGGCTCACAGGTCCTGCAGCCACATCCCCGCTGGCTCAGGGCTGATAAGCGACACAATTTCAGCCTCATTCCAGCTGACAACAAGCAAAGACTGACTCATCCCCAGCACTGTTATTTCAGTGTGAGTTTAGCCTCCAATTGTGCTGTAAAAAGAAGAAAAAGCACGGCTGCTTTGCAGAAAGGGCCCTCATTGTTCCTTCAGTTTGGGGCTGCTCTCTGCTGCTCGTCTGCTAATGGGCAGCTCCTTGCACAGCTCGGTGGGGGAGAAGCAGAAAACAAGAGGCATGCTCCAGGTCTGGCTTTCTGCTGTGCTCAAACTTTTCCATGGTTCCTGCTCTTTCAGGAAGCAGTCTGCAGGTGAGGCGTGAAATGCTTCCACTGAGCAAATTGAAAGAGACTGTCTCGGCAGGAGAGGGATTTGAATAACCTTGCGCTGTATCAGTTTTGGGGGGAGGCTCTCAGCCTTCCTCGCATGCAGATTTCCCAGGGGTGGTGCTTTTCGTCCTGCATGTGATTTGTTTCGGTGTGTGTGTGTGTGTGTGCCACTGTGTGTGGCTGGAGATGGAAAGCTGGAGCAGACCGCGTTCTGAGCATGCAGGGAAGGGGCTGCAAGGCCAGATTCACCTCGATGTGATGCTGAACAGGTCTCAGAAGCCAGCACTCGGAGGCTCCCCTGCACTGTGCTTGGGCGAGGAAGCTGATGGCCTTCCTGGTGGAGGCAGTGTTTCGGCTGCAGCCCCAGTTTCAGGAAGCTGAGCAGCTGAGGTTACCCCCATGTATTTTTCCAGGTGTCTCCTGGAGAGACCTTCTGAGCACCTGCTGGTGTCAGACCCCAGGCTGTGCTGGTGGGACCTTCCAGAGCATCCATAGCCTGCACTGGGTTAAACCACCCTGGATCTGTACCAGCCAAGTTGCACACAGAGCTGTGGGTGCCCCATCCCTGGAGGTGCCCCAGGCCATGGATGGGCCCTGGGCAGCCCGAGCTGGGGAGAAGCCAGCCCATGGCAGAGGTGGGGCTGGGGGTCTTTGGGGTCCCTTCCAACCCAACCATGCTGTGATGCTATGATTCTGTGAAAGCAGTGTGTGAGGGCTCTGAGCACTGAGCTGCAAGCAGGACGGTGCCCAGGATTTCACACCTCGACGAATTCCTGCACATCCAAATGTGGCATCTCGGCACTCTGCTCTCCTGCTCATCTGTATTCTCCCCCCAAAGGCTGATGCTCCAGCCCGGCATTGGCATTCAGTGCTGGTGCCGGCACCGCTCACCAGATCAGAACTGGGATCGATTCCCCCTGCTGTCGGCCGTTTGCGCGCTGCCATCCACTCAGAGCCCATGGCAAAAGCTCTGCCTCTGCTCTGCAGCTTCTCCCCGCACCCTTCCCTTCCCAGCATCCCTCCGAGCTGCTTCGCTGCCCGGCCAGGGCTGGAGCCCTTTGTCCTGCGGAGCGTGCTGAGGCTGGGCTGCTCCTTTTTGCAGAATGAGCCTCTGCTTAGGTCAGCTGTAATTTAATCAAGCGGTACAAAGGATTTAGTGCACCTTGCTGATGGAAATTGCCTTGGGCTGGACAAAAGAAATATGCATGCCTTTCCCTTGTCTCCTCCTGCAGCAGCTCAGGCTGTGGTTGGTGTTCTCCTTCCCCTCCCTGCTCCCTGACATGTAACTCAGAGGCAGTTCGCATCTCGCTATCTGCCTCAAAGCCTTACGAGGCTTCTTCCCTCGCAATGACGAATTCAGCGAATAAAGCCCACAACCATGATTTCCCTCAGGGTCCCTTGTAATAATAATTTCTGTAAATAAAGGCTGGAATCAGGATCTCCGTTGTAATAGGATTTTGTTTGTGCAAGGGCTGGAGCTGCGGCCCCCTGGCACTGGCCTGTAATAGGATTTGGGGCGCCGTGGCAGTG